>JBBPCX010000135.1:18670940-18701014 GCA_037974365.1 Hydrocynus forskahlii
ATGTCTGTGTGTGTTTAGTATTTAAGTTCTTTGAGTTCAGGTGTTATTTGCTGGTCAACCCTCACTAATACCCTCACATTCCCTGCTCCTTCTGTGTCTTCTGTGTAGTTACGTTTTGAGTTAAAAGGCCCTCAAGCCTATTTTGTTTCTGTTAGTGTCTGTACAGAGTCTGTGCCTTTTTGTATTAAAATTCCATCTGGAACCTGCGTTTGTGCCACACCTTACTCCCTGAGCACCACCTGACGTGACACAACCTCACAACTGATTGAATCAACATCAAAAACATGTTCACTGAGTCATTTAGGAAAGAGGTGTAGGATGATGCTTTACTTTGCTTTCACACCTCACTTTATGTCCATAACAAATCTGAGCATCTCTCTTCTGTCATTTAGCTTTCATGTCTGGCCTAGTCCCAGCATTCTCTATGTTTCATATATTCAGTAATATTCATTAAAAAACATAAATACATACACCAATCCACCACAACATTAAAACCACTGACAGGTGAAGTGAATTATACTCATTAATGGCACCTATCGAGGGGTGGGATATATCTGGGAGCAATTGAACAGTCAGTTCTTTATGTTGATGTTGGAAGCAGGAGAAAAGGACAGGCATAAGCGTATCTGACTCTGATGAGAGACAAAGTGTTATAGCTACACGACTGGGTCAGAGCATCTCCAAAATGACAGGTGTTGTGGGCTGTTCTCGGTATGCAGTAGTTAATACCTACGAAAAGTGGTCAAAGGAAGGACAACTCTGAAAAACCGGCAACAGGGTCACAGGCACCCTAGGCTCAGCAATGTGTGTGGGTAATGAACGCTAGCCTGTTTAGTCCAGTCATACAGAAAAGATGCTATAGCACAAACAGCTGGAAAAGTTCATGCTGGCTATGATGGAAAGGTTTCAGAACAAACAATGCATCAGAGCTTGCTGTGTATGGGGTCCCTAGCCACAGACCAGTCAGAGTGCCAACGCTGACCCCTGTCCACCACTGAAAGCCCCTACAGTTATCATGTGAGTATCAGAACTGGACAATCGAGCAGAGGAAGAAGATGGTCTAGCATGGTCTGGTATAGATCATGTGGATGGCCACCCTGAATAAGAGATGGCACCCACCAGGATGCACTATGGGCAAGACAGCGGAGGCAGTGTTCTGAGCAATGTCCTGCTGGGAACTTGCTACATTGCAAAAGTTGTCCAGGGATGATTTGAGGAACACGACAAAGAGTTCAAGATTCCCCAGATCTCAGCCCAGTCAAGCACCTGTGGGATGTGTTGGACAAACTAGTCCGATCCATGCAGGCCCAGCATCGTAACTTACAGGAATAAAAAGATCTGCTGGTAACACAGTACACATTCAGAGTTCAGGTGGTTTTAGTGTTATGGTGGTGTATATTCTCCAGATTGCCACTGAAGCAAATATTTTGCATGGCTCCCTTAGAAATAAACAAATGGAGGGAGATAAGGAGGGATACACACATGGCCCTCTGTGTTAACAAACCAGTGCTTAATAAATAAAGCTTAACTTCTACATTCGTACTGTTTTCCAATCCTACAGACAGCAGCAACAGAGAACACTGGTCCACGTTCTGACTGAACCATTTTCATTCATTCACGGTTATACAATGAGGGTGTCTGTAACACTGTAGGAAAATAAGCTTTATAAGCATGATAGTATCTTCATTACACATTTCATGAGGCCTCAGACTAAAACACTGCTGGAGTGTTTGTGTGTGTGTGAGTGTGTGTGTGTGTGTGTGTGTGTGTGTGTGTGTGTATGTGTGTGTGTGTGACAAAATGTGTCCTTGAGTATAATTTTCTCACCCTTGTACAAACCTCAATATTACATTACCACCATGCACCACAAGAGCCTCAGGCTTTCCAAAGAGAATGGACACACAGGAAAACTGAATCACACCACAGTTAGCCACCATTAAAGTCAAAGCAATAAAGCATGGGAATAAACGCCTGGTCATGACTGTGTTATACAAGCCGTACAAAATAGAACTTGTCCTGCAATCAAGCAAATCCAAAGGCAGCAAACAAAGACATGCCACTAAAGGCCAAACGAAAACTGTATGCTATCCCACCCCCATCAAAATATACACAAAATAAGTTATTTTCAGATTTACTGCTTTATTTACTTGGGTGGAGAAACCTGTCTCGGTGGAGACATCAGGCAGCCCACAGTGCACAGTGGCACAATAACACGTTACACACAAGTCATGGGCTGAACTACATGCTTCACGAAAAGAACTAGAGATGAGGTCAGTAGTCAAATTCTTATCATTTTCTGCATGATGCCAGAGAAGAACCATTGTTGGTTTCCAAAAGAACTTTTCAATGGTGCTTTAGGGAACCACTTTTGTAATTAAGCTGTCTGGAACCTTTTTCCTCCACATAATGTAAAGATCTTTAACTTTCGTTTTTTCAAACTTAAGCTTTTCTAAAAACATTATTTAGGCAACTAAAATGGTTCTTCTAGGGCATTGCCTTAAAGAATGCTTTTCACAGGCTAAATGGCTCTCACAATCATAACTGTCTGGTTTAAAACAGAGAATGTATCTGCATTTCTTTTTTTTTCAAATTCTTTTCACATTTGAACACAGCAGCTGCCTCTTATATTGTGTGAACCATTCGTGATAAAGGAATTGCCCAAAACGTGTAATTTAAACACATTACATTAAGTTACATTAGAAGAATAGTTGTACCTTCTCCTGACAGTTTGTCATTCTGGACATTCTTGTTTTTGGACAGCAGTGATATATGAACTGTGTTCTCCCAGGCTGAGGCACTACTGTATCCAGCTCTACGGCTCCACATATAGGCCACACCACAGTAAACAGCGGCTGTACTACACAGACAGCTGCAGAGCCCTTACTGAGACAGGTATGTCTTCAAAGGCCAATGCAATGTCATTTAACCAATTAGCCTAAACTAGACACTTCTTGGCTTTTATTTCTCCCAGTATGGAGAAATGGCTGCAGATCACTGCACATAAAGGAGGCTTGGCCATGATTTTACATGAACTGTGTCCCTCAGCAACGCTGCACCTTTATACCTTTATTCTCCACCATCAGGCCGGTCATGTAAATGACCCAGACTGATAAAGGAATCAGGCATTTGGCAACATGGTCATCATCATCATCATCATCATCTCTATCATCATCAGCCCCTTCAGACAGCACTGCAGCAGGCCCCTCTATCAATAATGCATCAACAATACAAGAACATATATCGACAGTCAGTCTACACGGTTTCCACGGCGGTTCCTCCCTCCTGGTGCAAACACCTGCCATGTTGCCCATCACTATCTGCAACATCACCGGTTGCTATGGAGGAATGAACGACTGCACACCATCATCACCATCATCGTCTTCATCATCTTCATCCTCCTCGTCGGCACATGCACTGCGCCAAACGACCGGCTCTCACATCACAAGCCCACCTCTGCAGCGGCGCGAGAACGACCACCCTCTGCATCTCTCTCATCTCTCTGAACACACTCCAGCACTCACCCTCCAAGCCGAGCCGAGCCTCCTCTCGCATGTAACTGAGCAGGTTTTTCTTCTGCCGCTGGTCTCGGGCCGGTGGGCGCCTCTCGATTCTCCTTGTCCGCCTGAGAGCGCGCGCTGCGTGTCTCTCTCGCCTCCGCCACAGAGAAGCGCCGCGGTGTTTCTTTTCCCACCCGCATTCCGGCTAACTCCGCCCTCCGCACGAGTCGCACTCACGTTTCCCACCCGTATTCCACCAAACCACCCCCTGCGCTAGGACTCCTTCTGCCTACCCTTACTGGCCTTTTCATCAGAGACACCATACAGGTGGTGGTGCACATAGTGGTACAGTACCTGATTGTACTGCACTGTGACCTCCCCCCGGCTCCATCCAGCACTGGAAAGGGACCACCACAGGACCACTGCTAACCAAATGTTACATGAGCAGTGGATCATTCTCATCAGATAATTAAACTGACCTGGTAGGCGCATGGTGGTGTGGATGACACTGATATTAGGTGATGATGGCCATTCAGAAATAACAGAACCAGAGTTACATTCCCAACTAGTGTTGTGGCAGATTTAGAAGTATTGGGGCACCTGACCATAACACCAACAGGGATTGTAATGATATTTCATTCGAATACATAGACTCTAACAGGGAGGTGATCTGTTTGCAGCTATAACAGCCTCCACTCTTCTTGGAAGGTTTTCCACAAGATTGTGTTTCTGAGGGTACCCATTCACTCTCTAGAGCATTTATGAGGTCAGGCGCTGCTGTTGGACGAGAAGGTCTGACTCGCAATCCAGTTCATCCCAAAGGTGTTTTACGGGCTTGAGGTCAGGGCTTTGTGTGGGCCAGTCAAGTTCTTCCACACCTCATCCAGTCATGTCTGTCCTACAACTCAGTAAGGGGTCAACAAGGTGATCAGTTGGATCAGGTGTGTTAGGAACAGAGAACAAATTAAAACATGCAGAGCAGGGGGCCTGCAGAACCGGGGTTGAGAGCCATTCCCAGTCCCAGTCCAGGTGATCCCCGACTCCAGGGAGCCCCCACACTGTGAACTTTTTCCCATCTAGCACACCTGATTCAGCTCATTATGTGACTGACAAGCCCCTCGTTGGCTGAGTCAGCTATGAAGAGTAAGTTTAATTATCCAGAAACCATAAGACACATGCGATTGTCAAATCATTTTCTATCTTAACTACATTTTTAAACAAAAGTACGGAAACTGTATAGCTGAACTACAAAGCTGGAATGCTGGAATGTGTGTATATTATTGACAAACATTGACACATAGAAGGTAAAATGGGCTCAGTGTGACAGCAGTACATTTTACTGTACATTTCAACACATGACTGATTAATGACTCTGGGCTGGCAGTGCAAGAGTGAAAAAGCTTGTGACTTAACGTGACCATGATCTCTACAATACAGCAGCTGGATGTCAGAAATCCAGCCACGGCTTCACAGCACCACGAAAGAGTAGCAGCCAGGTGTTTCATTCCATATCCCATCTCTGCCCTCCAGACAACAGCTGCCTTTTTGCACTCACCCAGAAACAACTTCCTCTATCCACATCTAACAGTTACGCTTTATAAAAAAAAAAAAAACATTACAATACAAAGGGCTGTCACTGTTGTATCAGTAACTTAGTAATCTAGTAATTAATTCACTGATTGATAATGTAATCCTATGCCTCAAACAATTTGCAACAGAAATTTGGAGACAGAAACATAGCTACAGTTCCCTCCCTGTCAGTGATGCTTGCAAAAGCTTCCAGAGTGTTACTGGCTCCTCCTAGAAGTGAATGTTCATAATTCTAAACCCAGCTTTGTAAAGACTTGAGAATATCCTTCTCATCACTCCAGCTGCAAACCAAGCTAATTCACAGAGGATATACATTTTATGTTGCAAAGATTGCAAGGTGCAAAGTAAGAAGGGTGATACAAAGCAAGTTTTGATCGAGGAGAGCTTAAATGAATGGAGATGGATGATGGTAAGCAGCGCTATTTTGATCAAACCACCCAAGCAGGGGAGCCTAAAAAAATCATCATGAAACCTCCAAAGTAACTGGCAGAATCAAAAAAGTGATACAGCTGGAAACATGGGATGAGTTTAATGGAGGACTTGAGGAGCTCAGTAGCCTCCGAACATAAAACTGAACAGAAATCAGAGAAGAAGAATTGGGCCAGACACACAGCTGGAGCTGCTAAACATCAGGATCAGGATGTAACTCTGGAAACTCAAAGGAGAGAAGATCAATGTCCCAAAAGTCTTTCATATGCATTCATGAACTTGATAAAATGTGTAGTGTTCCCTCTGAATTTAAGGGTCCTTACTGGCGCTCCCTTTTTGCTGCAATAACAGCATATACTTTATTGGAAATGCTTTACACCTGATGTTGGAACATTGCTATGATGATTTGATAGCGCTGAGCCACAAGAGCATTAGTGAGGTCAGCTACTGATGTTTAGTTCTGGATCACAAACTCCAACTCCAGTCGACTGACGAGCATGAACGAACAGGTAGGATAGGGCAACTCGGTGTCCTCATATTCTGCCATCCTTGCAAGATTTGTCAACTCCTGTCGCACCAACTCCAGACTACAACTAATGGGAGTATTCACGTGACTAATCAGCTGTAGTTTCGTTCGTGCTCGTCAGTCAACTTATCGTGCCTTAATTTCAAGCTGGCGGCAACCAGAAAATTCCCTGAAGGATACTGTCTGTATAAACTGTCTTTTTGCACTGGCTACGTGACGCCCCATGCCCTACCGTTATCAGCCTAGTAGAGCTTTGAGATTAGCATCGGCTAAAAGCGCTGTTTCGGAACGCGAGGGGGCGAATGAAGATGGGCTACTCGACAAAAGTTCATACTCGTTATCATGTTTCAGTACACCCCAGGTCCATTTCACACCGAACTTCTCCTTTAAGCTGTTGTTTTTGTGATGTTTGCAGCTATTCAGTGTTCTAAGATGACAATGCCCCTGACAGAAAATAGCACAATATGTATTGTCATGTTGGTTCATTGCTGTCTAATGAATATGACTGGAGGTTTCTGCACTGACCTGCAGGTTCAGTCTGAATGTTTGTTCCTTGGAGCTGAAACCATACTGCAGTGTAAAGAAACCACATTCAAGCCCCCCTCACACACCCCTGTGGGATTTGTCACATCAGTGAATTTTTCCAGCCACAAATAGGATACATTCCTCATAGTCAATTAAGTCACAGCACCTCAGGTTTGGCCCACCTGCGTCATCTTTTGCACAGGAGTTACGCACAGGCTGACCTGAAACCCATCCAATCTGCAGTCTGTTTCTCTGCTGTATCAGTGGCAGGCTTTGTTTCTTATCAAGATTACTTCAGATCAGCATTGTTGGGTTTTGTGCGCCAAGTGCAATTGTATAAGTGACTACAGCCATGGACACTAATGGCCCAACAGGGAAAATCAACTCTACCTGGAAAGAGCTTCTCATTCCTGCAACATACAATAGTTTTGCCTCAAGGTAGCGTAGCGAATGAGAGTTAAAAAGAATAAATAATGATGGTATTGTGAGTATTGTGGTAAGTCATACTGCAGTCAGCTTCATGTTTCAGGTTAAAAAAAAAACAAACATCAGGTTTCACTGTTTAACCAGAAGTACTTACTGCTTAGTATAGCGATCACTTAGGAAACAGGAATCTTTTTTTTTTTTTTTTATGCAGTTAGGGGTAATATAGCTGTGGCACTCTTACTAACTGTTATGTTATTTGAATATTTCAAATAACTCAGCATTTTTAGAATATTTTAGGATTAAAACAGGTGTGCTCCACCTTTCAAATAGGCCATAGTCAAATGAGCCAAGAACAGCTCATCCCCACAAAGACATACAAAAGCTGAATTTTTGTACTTGTATTATAGGCTAGTAGGTATGATGTTACCTACTTGGCTGGATATACCAACCCAGGTCCTCACATTGTGGTCTTAGGCTTAAGATAGGGCAAGACTTAAGATAGGCCTTTAGTCTTATAAACAGGCAATAATTTCTGCTAAAACTGTAATATCACTCTAATTCTCAAGGTTTCGGCCCTTCAGTACTATTTTGTGTTCAGTACTATATCAGAAACTCTTCTAAAATTGTGATTGAACCCATTGTATTCAACCACTAAAAATGAACAAAGAAATCTTACAAATATGAAAACTGTTCTTGATTGGTATATTAAAGAGTCCAGAACAAAAGTACTGGCACAAAAGAAATAGTACTAAGTAGCAGAGCCCTTAGAAATTGTGACTGTTCCTTTCTGAATCTTGTAGCCATCAGTTAGGCTGTTGTACCTTTCATATGAAAATGTGTCCTAATCATAGCCTCAGTCGAATTTTCTCCCTAAACAAATCTGTTCATTTTTGCTCTGTTTCATGACACTCATCTCAGGAATTTCCTGTTTATGTCTAGTGAAAATTGAAGGGTACCAAGAGATGTGACCACAAAACACATCATAAACTCATGGAGTGACACACTTTTATTTCTCAGTGGAAAAGCAGGTGCACTTATAAAAACATTTTGAGGAAACGGAACATTTGTAAACTGCAAAAAAATGCAATTTCCAAATGTTCTGCTGATTGCTAAAGTAAACTTCATTTAGAATATGGTAATGCTAATCATGCCATTATTCTTCAATTATTTCGAGATTTAGGATAATGCGTCTTTTACAGCATATACAAAGTAATCAAAACCCATTTTCTCAGATTTGAACCAAGTTAATGAAAACAGTATTAGCAAAAAATTTTAACACCTCCAGTCAAATGACGTGTACTTACTTTCACATCAGTAACAAAACATCTTCTAAAAAGAACAAACTTAAATATGACTGACATATTTGAAAATAAGTAAAATGTAAAATGTTCCATAACTGTTGCACAGGTTATATTGTATTCCAATGTGTTGTAATTAAGAGTAAATGCGCATTAAAAGTGTGCTCAGTAGTCTGTAGAGGACGTGCACTTATTCACACTTAAAAAACCAACAAGACATGTCATTTGACTGGGGTGCCCAAACTTTTGCTTACAACTCAAACCACCTGAAGAAACAGTGCTGCTTTAGTTTTCAATATTTCTTCATAAATATAACCTAAAACATCAGATAAAGAAAACCCAGTTAAACAATTGAGGAGACACAATACATCATTATTTACAGAGGAAAATGATCTAGTATTACACATCAGTGAGTAGCAAATGTGTTAGACCCTCTAGGACTAACGGTTCATTTGAAGGTGAATTTAAGTGTCAAGTATTCAAGTAATGGGATGACAATCAAAGTGGGTGACCTGTTTTATGTAGACAACTGGGATCTTTCAATACAGTCAGAAATATTGCATATAAATGGAGAAAATACACAGCTTTTGTTATTCTCCCCATGAGTGGTCAACCAACAAAGATCACATCAAGTAAAAGCTGTGCACTGGTCTGCGAGACCACAAAGGAATTCCGGGGTAACTTCTAAGCTACAAAGGCAGCTCAAAGTCTATCATCAGGAGAACACTGAACAACAATGGTGTACGTACAGGATTGCAAGCAGAAAGCCATTGCGCTCTAAAAAGAACATTGCTGCTTGTCTAAAATTTGCTAAAGGTCACATGGACAAGCTGGGAGGCTACTGGAAAACTGTTTCATGGACAAATGACAGCAAAACAGAACATTTTGCCTTAAATTAGAGGAGTTATGCTTGGAGAAAGGAAAACACTGCATCCCAGCTCAGGAACCTTATCTCATCTGTGAAACATGGTGGTGGTTGTATCATGGTTTGAGCTTGTTTTGCTGTATTTGTGCTAGGATGACTCACCATCCTCGATGGAAAATCCGTCCCTGAACTGAATCTCACGAGAAAATGGGTCATGTAGCAAGACAACAATCTTACACACCATAATTATCCTACCAAGAAGAGTAAGGTCAAAGTCCTGACCTTAACCTAACAGAAGTGTTGTGGAAGGGCCTGAAGTGAGAAGTTAATATGAGTAAACCCACCAAAGAGTTGAAGCTGTTCTGTATGGAGATACGGGCTGAAATTCCTCCAAGCCGATGTGCAGGACTGATGAAGTTACCAGAATTGTTTAGTTGCAGTCATCACTGCACAAGAGGGTCACACCAGATACTGAAAGCAAAGGTTCACACTTTATCCATTTACAACTACGGACTAATACTGGATAATATTCTTCAATAAACAAATGGCCAAATATAATATTTTTGTCCATTTTTAAAATTGGGTCCTCTTTATTTACATTGAATTAAACAAGCATGATCAGATGATGCTTTAGGTCATATTAATGCAGAAATGTAGTCTAAAGGGTTCAGAGACTTTCACGCACCACTGTGTAATGATTCTTGACTTCTACAATCGCTTATTATATTTGTAAAGTCAAGGTTTTTCAGAAATTTGGCAATCATTCAACTGTATTACAAGCTGCTCTTACGAATTTAGTGACAAGGCCTTAATAACATTAAACAATTAAAAGTTCCTTTTTTTCTATGTAGGCCTCAGTAAAAACACTATTAAACACGACTGTTGGTTGTCCTACTCAAAATGGGCAGGTTCTTCAGGATTAACGTAATAAATGTTTTAGTCTGCAATTTACTCAGAAATCATAGCTAGCATCCTATAGCATTTAAAATTACAGTGCATGCCAACGGATTCAAGTTTAGGTAAATGTAACTTTTGAAATGGCGGGAACCAACAAAAGGATGTGCAAAAACAGTCATAGCGACAGACATGATGACTCATTTCTACAATTAGACTCTAAAACACAAAATTACACAAAATTCTAATCATCCCAATTACAACATGGTCATAAAGGGCACATGTCATGTTTCAGGTAGTTATCAGGTGAAAGTGCCTTTGTATGCAGGGAATGTGAAACCTTGCATTCTTACGCTCCTGCTTAAAATTTACAAATCGTTAAACTTAAAATCTCTTTAAAAGTGCTTTCTGCCTCTCACTCTCTAACCCAAACCAGAGGGAGGTAAGAGAATACACAACTGTACAACAGACTGTTATAGTCAATACCCATGTTAAACCATTAGTTTTCTTGTATGTACTCTAATATCCAATAGACTTGGATCAGCAGTGCTGCAACTGAATGACATTTTAGCTATAAATCTTTTAACACGAGTTTCACAAAGATAAAGCAAACATTGTTTCATTGTCAGTTTCGATGGGTCTTTTTAAACATTTTGTGTCGAGAGCTCCAGGGTATTGCCTTGATCTAACCGCTAAAGTTTCGAACGGAAGGGAAGGCCATCGTACATGTCGGTTTTCAACTGAGCCCACTCAGCCAGCCTCTGGATGGCGCTCTTCTCCTGACAAAGCATGCTGGCAGCTTTTTTCAGCTTGGTCTCGTTGCGCTCCAGGTAGCGCTGACCCTCGGCCTGCAGGAAGTTCAGCCGCTCAGGCCGGTTCTCATCCAGTGGGATATCCTCACTCATATAGGGGTTGAAGCGGAAGTAGGTGTCTGGGGGGAGGAGGGCATCCAACATGGTGTGGACCTCTGCGAAGGAATTATCAGCATACATTAGGGTAAATGTATATATCACTGGTACTTTACAAACATGATGGAGAAATACAGCTGGGAAAAGCCCTGTGAAGATGACAACATGATGGTATGGGCAGGTATAGCCACCAGTGCAACATAATTACTTGTTTTCAACCAAGTTCTTCTTAAGACCATGAGAGTAAACCTCAAAACCACATGGCTTTGACCTCTCTGATGATGCCACAGCCATCTGTGGCTGAGAGCCCAAGAGACCACAAGAGAACAGGATTGGTTTTGACCCTCCCTCTCCCCATCACTCATCACAATGCTAGGCAGCATAGGCGTCTGTTTGCTGATGTAGCAGAATTAGCAGTTAGTGTATTAGCGCAAGTTTGAAAAGACGTGGTGACACTTCATGTGACTCGGAGGGAGTGTGTGCTGGCCTTCACCCTCCCATTTGAAATGATGGGTTAAATATGTGTAAAGGAGTGGACTGGTTAGGGTGGGAACCCTCGTGAGGGTGAAGCCCAAAGTAAGGGGCAGAGATGCACCCATCATTGTCTGACAGATCTCATGTATGTAACAAGTTAGTACGGCTGAGAAACACCCCCCCCCCATTTCTAATCATGAGTACAGTTTTTATATAATTACTGAATTTATAAATATTTGAAAGAATATTTTAATAATGTGCCATAGCCTTTTCACACACCACATCTTTCAATTTCAGAAATAAACAAACAGTAGTTGTGCACTAAAATGTATAAAAATGTGTTCCATGTAGATGAAAAAACACGCCAGTTGACCAGGGATATGCAAAATTTACACACGTGTGTCCTCCTTCAGCTGGAAGCTGTGAAAGGGGTCGATATACATTGACAACAGTTGCAAATAACCATGAAGTGAAGTACTGTATGTGTCTACTGTGATAATGGTAACATGTTAATTTCATGTGTCTGTTGATGTAAAGTTGGTGGAAAATGCTCAAACCCTCCAGTGGCGGCTGAGACAATATTTTAAGATGTTCGCAAAAAGCGAATTAAATTAACAAAACACAATCTTAGGAGATCACCGAACAACAGCCCTAAAGTACAATTCTAGGACTTGAATCAGTGAGATCAGAGCAACAGTACAGCAGTAAAGTGACCCTTTTAGGGCAGATAACAAAACCGGGTGGCATGATTCACCACTAAAAATTAATCTGGAGGTTGCATGACCGTTAATCTCAGTCTGTGGACAGATGTTGAGGCAGAGGCAGGGTGGGAAACTTCTGTCGCGTCACTACGTGCGCGCGCACACACACACACACACACACACACACACACACAGTCCCTCACCCTCAGTGTCCGTGGCGCTGCTGATGACGTGGGTGAGTTTGGTCTTCAGGCTGGTGTAGGTTCCAGGACTGCTCTTGCCGGCTGTCTCATAACGACCCGTTCCCAGAGACACCACACACTGCAGGGGAGTGTTGGGCCACAAGCACTTGCACTCGTGGATGGCCAGCGCTGTAGGGTTGTTGATCAGGAGTCCGCCATCCTGCACACAAATAAAAACCATACGGTAAACAGGGCACAACCATTTCTTAATTCAGAACACTGGGTTACTTCGAACTGTGCTTGTGTGGGTCAGGTGGAACGTAAAATCTAACAAACAACAGGAGAGATGTGCAATCGAACAGAATCAGATTTGTTTTTCCCTCAGAACACACAGCAATCAGACAATTTATTATTGTATTTCTGTCTAATCTTTGTTCTCTCCAGTAATTTTGTATTGGACCTGAATACTGCTATTACACCTCAACCAAACTGTCAGGGCATAACCTTGTAATTAACAGCCAGTCTCCTGACATTTGAGGTAGCCCTTCTTCCGAGTTCATATTATTTAAAAAGGGCAATTTTTTTAAAATTCCATATGTTTATTACAGATAAGACGTATAAAAGATTGTTATTCAGGTTGAAACTGCTCACATGTTCATGAGGCGTGAGCTTCGAGCAACCTGACAATAATAAACAGACAAATAAATTTAGTTTTCAGCCAATAGAGGGTTCAGGATTGTCTAACAAAATTCACGATTGGTGCATCTGTATTTGATAGCAGTATTTTAGATTGTGCCAGAAAGCGCTGATAAAAGATAGATAAAAAGAGTGTAACCTAATGTTAGATCACAGATTATAGTGTAATAGCCCCTGGAAGACACCTACAATAATGATAACATTGAGTAATGTGATATTATTTATCTTTCACGGTACCACACTTGTGTTGGTAGGTAAATTATGATTTAAATTTCATGGAAATATATTCAGTTGTGTGTATGCAGATATAAGGACAGAAAACATGTCCTTAATCTTTTACCATGGCTCTCCCATTGTTTAACATTACCCATCAATACATAATGCAAATTCAAAGTAAATGCAAATATCTGACTATGTATTTACAGTCACATTTACATAGTAGAGCACCATAACAGCTTCACATGGATGCAAGCTTTAAGGATAGCAGACAACAAAAGGCCATGCAGGCATTATGTGCTGCATAAGATCCCAGCAGCCCTTCATATGGGACTGCACTCTGACTGAGTGACTGGCAGCTCATACGCTCAGAGTTCTGCCAATTACAAATCCAGAAGCCTGAGGGTGAACTGGCAATGAGCCATTATCCAGCAGCAGGTCTGGAGAGAAGTGAGGAGGGGGCTAAGACTCTTGGGAGGGGCTTGACTGCTCTCGATACAGATCAAACAGCTCTGCAGTGCTCCTCATTACAGAGACCCTGCGCATGGTCCAACACCACCTGCTCCCAGGGGATGCACAAAAGACACATGGGGATTACGGCTATCTGTATACGTGCATGTGTGTGTGTGTGTGTGTGTGTGTGTGTGTGTGTGTGTGTGTGTGTGTATATATTTACACTTGTGTGTGACTGAGTGTAGTAAAAAGCTCCAGGTTCTAGTTGTGAATTTAAAGAAATGTTCTAACAAATCTGACTACTTCATTTCATATTGTCTTAAAAACCTATTTCATGACATTTGGCACATGTGAGCGGAGGTAAGAACAAGTCACTAGATGGCAAGTAAAAAGCCTCAAGTCTTGATATTCAAGTGCTGAGTCGAGTTCCGAGTCAGTACAATCAAGCCTCAGTTCCAAGCTCAGTACGCATCCTCCTGCAAACTTAATGCCATTTCAACACTGAACTAAAAAAAATAATGGCAACAGTAATACAGACCATTCAATGGCAGCATATTAAAAGCACACTAAATATACATGAACGTTTATTTACTAAAAAAAAGTAACTTGTGTAATTTGGATAGACAGAGACAATGGTGTAAACAATAATAAACTTGACAATAATAACAATAATAATAATAAACTAAGAACTTCACAGAAGATGATCATTTGCCAGAAAAAACGCCATTCATTTGTACTAAGGTAAGGCCACAAATAATAAAAACCAAAATGACTACACTGAATAGAATTTACAGAAAAAAATTCTGAGCTTGTTTTAACTGCAGCAGTAGTGCCTTGATTTTTTTTTTTTCAAGTCTTGAAAATGACACAAGTGTTCTACTCAAATTAGCAGGTACATATAGATCATGTTTCAGGCTTTATATAATTTCCTGTTGGGCATTTTGTGTGCATTGTGTGTGTTTTAGATGCCCATCTTAGATGAAGTGCTTTTCAACCTTTTTTAAACCTTTCCAAAGGAAAGAAATAAAAATCTTAAGGTTTAAGCAGCCATGCTGAAAAGGTATCGTGCCACCTCCAGTGTAATATTGCTGGTTCTAGATAGTTGTACTGGAAAGAAAGAACTGTAAAAAAAAAAAAAAACAACTATGTATTGTAACATATCTCTATTTCCAATGCTGTCACTTCATTTTCAGACACAGTCCTCCACTATGGCTTTTATGTTCTAATGAAGTCAGTTCCAGCTAAGCAAGTCAATGTACTGGAAACTGACATTGACATGCAATAAATAAGAGCTAGAAGGGAGAACGTGGAACAAAGGTCTTCGGCCCGGACCTTTAGGACTCCAACCGCTTCCAATTTTTGTTCTATTCGTTTCCAACACATTAAAACCCAGAAGCTGGGATGCAGACTCAATAAGCAACTTAGTAGGTGGCCAAAAGCAGTCATAAGACAAAAACACAGACGACAAATGCAACTCACTGAAGAAAGCCTATTCATTCCCACACACCCCTGCAGTAATGCCCTTTGTGGAGGCATATGCACTACTAAATAACTATTCTATATACATTAAGGGGGCTGTACTTTGTTTTTGTCCACTTTGTCCTCTTGAGGTCACTTGGAATCAATCCAGCATCTCATGCAATGATCCACCAGCTGAGCTATTTCTGGACTGGGCATAAAACAAAGCACTAGATGACAGGCAGAGTTAATGACTCTGACACATAAATGCCCAGAACCAATTCTGGCATCTGGTCAAAAAACAATGGTCAAAGACACAGGCAGAAGAAAATGAACCAAGGCAAACTCCTAATCTTACAACAAAACAAGGCTGGCAAAAGCAATACTGTAACTTTGTAGTGGGACACTTATCTGTCATTTCTGTACTGCAGACAGAAATAATCAAGCTTCACGGGGTATCAATATTTAGGGTATCACAGTTTATCAATATACAGGCAATGATGACTTCAAAAGAGTTCAAAAGACAGATTTAGGTGATGCGCTGAGAACAAGAGCCGGAGGAGAGGATCAGTCAGAAGCAGAGGAGGTGAGCAGAGATTTCCTAGAGAAAAGATTCATTGGCCATTTTACATTGGTCATTAAAATATCTGAATGCTGCCCATGTAAAAGTATTTGTGACTTGAATATATTTGGCTGATCCCAAGGAAGTTTGCCACAGAGCTCTGTTTAATAAACTTAATGCAGGCAGAAATTTAAGAAATTTCTCTGATCGTTCAGTCCTGCATTAGTGAATCAGTGGTATGTAATGTCATTCATTCAGTGTAATTTGAAATGTGCCATGCTAAAAACTTCAGAATTCACTTCAAACCACTCTGAACGACTTTATTTATGTCTTGAATTATAGGGAACGACTGAAAAGTAACTGGCAAAAACATAATGATATTTATAAAATGATATTTTATACTTTATTGCATGGAAATATCTAATGAACCACAAGTAGTTCTGTATTCAAAATTGAGTACATTTCACTGATTTGCACTAATCCCAATAAAGCAGTATTAATGATTCTCTTTTTGTAATAACACCTGTAGATTCTCTGTTTCAGGAGACCTGAATGTCCACAATATGCTCGGAGAGAATTGCACTATGCTGTGGCAATTCATCACAATACTATCAAATATTGTTGCCCACATGTCCTAAAATGTCCTATAAATAAGTGAATGTTAGCCTAGTCAATTTACAGGCACTCTGCATCGATGCTGCATCAGATTTCGAATTCAGTGTTGAAGGGGAACTGAGATCTGCATGAAGAATTTACATGTAAGAAGGGCAACAATGAATGACTATTCAGCGATCAGGTGTTAATTCCACCTGCAATTCTATTTTTTAGTACAGTGCAATGTTCTAGTTGGATTTCACAAATGATCGACATCAGGAAATTTACATGAAAGTCCCATGATTCATTTCAAAACCTACTGGTGCTTGTGTTTGTTATGCTTCATGTGCATTTCACTTTGCCTCAGGCCCAAGAATGTATCCATCTGATGCTCTGTCATTTTGTCTAATTTTAAACATGCATATGGAAAAATACGATCAAAATATGCCACCCTTCCATGAATGCATGTTCCATTCTTTTGGAACATGCATTCATGGAAGGGTTATGAGGAACCTGTAACAATCCACTCATTTATTACATCCGAGTTCACTTTTCAGTCTTCAAGTCTATTCTTAGAATGGGTATGAAGAGAAAGCTCCAAATGCCTGGCGCTTTAATATCTGTGCTTTAAATAAACTCAATGTGAAAAACAGCATGATCAACATAGAAAATGTATCCTCCAGCAGCGGGAAACTGTGGGTGGACACACACACTGCACCCAAGGCAAAAAAAAAAAATCCCCTCTTTTTTGCATCAGCTCTCGCTACATGTTTTTTTTTTTTTTATTCTCTTTCATTACCAGCAGTCAAAAACATCAAATCCTCCTCACTTATTCTCTAATGTGACCTACATTTTTCCTGCAAGAACAGCAATGACTATGTAGCACAAGGAAACAAACTACATTCCTTATTATAAAAGCTCCTAAATAGTCATTGGCTTGGACGTTCTCACATCTCATTCCTCTCTCTCTCTATATATATATATATATATTAAAGAACCAGGCAGTGAATGTTTCTTTAAAGAGTCAGAAATGCTTATTCCACAGCATCACACACATGCCTTTATTTTTTAAAACCTCAGGAAACCTGTTTTTTTCCCTAATATGGTTAATCTCACTCTTGCAGGCACACAGTATACATGTACACAATATGTCCTATGAACATCATTCCAATGACCATTAGATCAAAGGAGTGTGAGGACCCCCAGGGGTCAACAGCCTCTAGCTGTAAATAAATGTTGACTATTGCAAAAATGTAATGTCAGCACCCAATCTGAATTACATTATCTGTATTGACGAGTTGGAACATTTTTTAAATCACCTTTTAGGATATGACTTTTTTTTTATAATTAAATACATTTATTTAGCATTTCACAACCTTAACTCCAGTAAAAGCAGTGAAACAGGTCTAAATATCCCACTTTAGAATAAAACAGATTTAGATAATCTAACACTTGAAGATTTTGGGGTCCATGGAACTCACCTCACACTGGTTGTGGTCCGCAACCAAAAAAGGTTTGAAAATGCCTGCATTAAGTTTCCAAAATTTTAACATTTTAACTGCATCAAAATTCTCCTCTTTCAGCAAGATGCCAATCAGGCGAGCTCACTCAAATTCTAGGCCACGCCCACACACAGTGTGTTTTATCATATCTCAGTCTTGATTTTCCTATCTTGTGAAATATGACATTTTCTCCAAAACGTATGCTTGAGATTCAGCTCCTTCACACAGTTTGTGTTGGCCTTGGGTGTGAGATTAACTTCAGAGACCAAACACTCACTGGTGAAATGAAATGAAGGAATGATTGCTGATCAAAGAAAACAAAGGACGAGGGCTGACTTCTCATTGCATGCAGCCCTAAGAGGATGCTATGCATAACAGATTGCTGGCGTGGTATAAAGAGTATACACTGAAGTGGCATTCACAGCTGTTTCTGAAGACAGAGACGGGGAGCATTCCTTTCAATAGAGAACGGAATAAAGCATGGCACCAAGAGCCACCAGGAGCTTGGCTGTCTACAGGTTTTCGAGCCAAGAGCTCGCACCGCATTTACATTTTAATCCCTCACCATTCACCCCACAGCAGCATGACCATATTAAGCACACCGTTAAATAGGGCACTAGCCTTATCGACCAGGATTCAGTAAGGTTAAATTATCCTCAAGCCAAAATCCAGAACAAACAATAAAAAGACACAAGAACAAAAGAATGAAGTAGTTCATGCATTTTCAAGGAATCCAAAAATACCACATACTAGATAAAGCATTAAAATATGAGGTCGAACATGAGCCTTTTAACTCTCAGTGCCAAAAAAAGTGGCCATTTTCTCCATTTTATCTAGCATTTTATCCCCAAAAAATATTCATCAATTACCATCATGACTCCTTACAGCATTTCATCAGCCTAAGGGTCCCATCTACTGAAGCTAAACAAGCACTGAAACACTGACAACCCCCTCATCCCTTTGCAGCACTGACATCAGTTATAATAGCACCACTCCCATAAATCAATAGTAGAAAACCCTTCACTGAATCTTCTGTGCCGTAGGACTCATATGAATTGGTGCATTCATTCAGAACTGTGGTCGGCTGTTTCTGTGCCCTTTCCAGACAACGAGCATATTGAGGCAGTGTGGATGTGAACTCTGTGGGTTACTGTACAGCGGGACAGTGCGGCGCTTCCCTCACTCTACTACACACAATCTGTCTGCTTTACTGAGGGACTTTACTCTAATGAGTGCAAAAGACAATGGCAGACCACATAACCTCTCCCACTGAGAGACTGCAGAGTTGTAGTAAATTTCAGTAGTAGCCCATGATAATACTGATCTCTGCCTGGACTAAATGACAGTGAATGTTATTCTTTTCTTATGGTGTCATTTTATAAACTGAACAGTAAAAGACAAGAGGACATCAAGGGAACAGTCAAAGTTCATCCAGAACTGGTTTGTTCCAGATCAGATGTTTAGTAGGAAATCGCCTTTATGACACTTAAAATTCATACTGACCACAGCAGCTAGATGATCAGTACTGATCTTATCCATAACCAGACCCAATTCAACCATCAGGAACTGCAGTGGCAGGCTGAATATTACAGCCAAATTTACCTGATGTAAGTCATTGCCAAGCACATATTCCTGGAAGTAGCCTGGGGCCGCAGATGATGCACGGATAGCCTGCCACATCTTATGCTGGCAGCTGCCTAGGTAGTGGGAGCGCACCCCTGGCAGGAAGTTGTAGTTCCTGAAGACATAAGCCTTCAGTGGCAGCCCTCTATTAACGATGGTGCTCACTGCTGACACCTGCAGGACAGACAGAAGCAAATTCAGTGCTAATAAACCAAACACAAGTCTTCCTGGAGTACCAATGCCTTGAAAGTTGTTTTCCTTCCTCGAACACAACCACATCATTTTTTCTGCATCTAGTGTGTTAGGAAGAAGAAGGACTCTAAAACAGTCATTGAACCAGTTCCTGCAGGTCCACCTTCTTGCATAGTTTAGTTCCAGTCTTGATCCAACAACGCCCTACAGCGCAGAGCAGTAAACTAATTGGACCAGGATTAAAAACCTTTGCTGTAAAAGAACAGTTACTTACAGCATCAAATGTCAAACTCACCTTTGGGCAGTTTGGATTTTTGGCAGTGTCAATCATCAGACTAGGCCCCATTCTTTCCCTGTCGGGTTAAAAAAAAATAGCAATTTATAACACACAGAATACACGGTGCTGGAACATCACGCCCAACAATTCCAAACATGAAAACTTTTGGGCTGTTCTTAGCTGTCTCACTTTAAGATCTCCTCCCAGATCTGGCTGTCATAGAAGGCGTGACTCCATCCCATCTTCACCGTGCCCACAATAACGTTTTGTTTAAAGACGTCAGAGCCCAATTTCCTGTAGAGCTGCTCACACTCAGGTAAAGGGATCTGGAACACCCCTAACATGAAGGCCAGTATGGCACCTGCACAAAAGAAACATTAGTTCAGCATTAGTGAAAAAAGACCCCAGGATTTTATGTGATATGGCAAAAACTTACATTCGCAATATGCACGAGCATAATGCACGATATGTCACAAAAAAATTTTTTTTTACTTCTGATTAGTTGAAACAGACAAAAAAAGTGGTGTCACATTTAAAATATATAAAAACATTTGAGTACAATTTATTTCATAACTTCACATACTGTGATGCACTAAATCCAATGAAACAGGAATAATAATGCTCTCTTTAATGAAATATGCAGATATAATCAGTCTCCTAGAAGTACTGATAATGTCCATAATGTGTGTCAGTGCATCCAGGCCATCTCCACCTGCCTGTGATGGTGCTGCCTCGCTTCCACTGAAATCACTTCTATGCACAGTTTAAAGTACAAAATGACATGGAAGCGAGGAAGACCACCCCGTCCCACAACCGTGAGTTCCGTCTGTCTGTGGCTGATGTGAGGAAAACTGCTTGCAACTAGCAATCGATTGTATGCATTATGACTGGCTATAAAAATATACTCCACATATTTTATTAATCATTCACTTTATGCACATTGATTCTTAAAGGCCATAATATTTTAAAGAAGTGTTTCCCAACCATGCACGCTGCACTGCACATTTTATTGCATTCCCTGTTACACATCCACTATAACTTAATAATAGGTTGTTATTGAGTTGAGCTAAATTTCCCAAAAGCATCTTAAGCTTTGCTCACACCGCAGGGCAAATCTTTCTCAAATTCTATTTTTTAGACTTGACTGTTCAGATTTCAAGTTACAAGTGACCAAACCTGATTCGTATGGTCAGACCGTTGTCGCTTAACAAAACAAGAACACGGAGTATAGATGGACAAACCGCTTAGGTTTAGGTTTACATTAATGAGTACTGATCTTAATGTGGTCATTAATTAATGACCATCATACACAGAAAAATATGTTAAAAGCTTTAGCTCCCTAAGCTATGTGACACAAATACAAAAAATCCACATGAAATCCGATCTGAAACGGTCCAAGTATGTCCAGAAATCACATTTCAAATCTGGGAAATGTTAAAGATCACATGACATTTTGCTGTTTATACTGTAGAAAACCCATTAAGCTCCTAGCATATACAGGGGGTCCTCTAGTTACACGGATCTCGACATACGACGCTCACGTGGGCTAGTTTAGTGGCATGCGGCGGAAGAATACGCAGTAACGTAGTAACGCACCGTACGAGTGAGGGAGTGCGCTTATCTAAGCACAAGTGTTACGTTTGTGTTGCTTCGTTTGGCGACTTTTTGGCCTTTATCATGGCTTCTGAATGATTTTTTTTTACACTCATTTGTTGTCATTTTTTCTTAGTTGTGTTTACAAATTTCACAACTGTGTTAGGATAGGTTATTAACTTAGGCCAGAGTATGTTTCAACTTGCACCAAAATTCAGGTTACATCTCTGTCTTAGGAATTGATCTCCATCGTAACTTGAGGACCCCCTGTACGCTGAATTTGAGCTGCCTGTCTGCAAAAGGCCTTCACGTTTAGATCATCATACCTAATAAAGAGTGTGTTCAGTGAAGTAGTGTGCCCAGAACCAAGTTTGGGGCATAACAAAGCTTTAGGGCATAATCCAGTCACACACATAGAAACACACACCAACCGGATTCAGCTGAAATTGTTAAGCAAAGTTAAAATGCTAATTGGCCACCAAGTAACCTTCTGTAATCATCATATTCAATAGCTGATCTTTTGCTCTAAGCAGATTTTTGGTGACTTTTCCTGTTTCGGGTAATTATGTTACAGGACTAATATATTTTAAGAGCATGAAACTTAAAGAGCATTAATTTATCTTTCTTTTTTGCGCAAATGGCTGTTTCTTCAATCCTGTTTTTTTTTATTTTTTATTAAACGTTTAGGGGGGGTCTTGTTTAGTGAGTACATAAAGTAACAGGAGAGATCTTTCAGAATACCTATAGCTCTGTACCTGTGCTGACACCACAGATGTAATCAAACAGCTGATAGATGGGTTTCCCTGTGAGGTTCTCCAGCCTATGCAAAGTCTGCAGTGCAACCAGACCCCTAAAACAGAACAATACAGAACATCAGAGGAAAAAGGACATATTAATAAATGTTCACCATCTGACCATACACATAAAATGGTTAGTTTGAAATCTAGGAATACAACATCATCATTTCCAATAAACATCTTGACACAAAGATGGTAGAGTTAGCATAACACTGAACACTGTCTCTACTGGTTATAATGATCTTAGATTCTTCTTGGAAACTGGGCCCTGAGAAGTCAGTCTCCAATACCTAGTCCCTCCTCCATCGATGGAAAGGACACGAATGCCTCTGCCTTTGACTGGGTCAGTGTAGCCCACCAGGGCAAGGGCCTGCCTCACAGCTGCCTGCAGCCTGGGGTCCCGTGCCTGACGCAATCGCAGCAGACATGGAATAACTTTCTCCTGCAGAGGTAAAGGAAGACAGAAATACAGCAAGTGCATGACACATAATATTCAAGTGACTAAACGGGAAAATACCCGCCGTTTTATTTTAAATTGTGATTTAGCACTATTCAGAGAAAGAAATCGAGATTAGATTGTTCCTGTGTAAATCGACACCTCTGTAAGATGACATCTATTCTGTGTAACCTGCGCTCTCTTAAGTATGGAGTCACTTAAAAAAAGTGTTTCCTTGTGTTCTCTGTGGCACAAAGCCAGCAATGTCTCTTACTGTCTTCAATTGGTGTACAACCATTAATTATGGCTAAAAAAAATAAATCCCACAATGTTAATGGCACATTGCATTCAAAACATTCAATATAAACAAGTTTTCTAGTCTTTTTTGGGGTCTAGTGCATAAATGAAGTAGCCATTACCATCTCGTTTATTTATATCGTAGGGGGCTTAGCCCCTGGCAGGTTCAACCAAGCTGGGTAGGTTTCTCCATAAAACTTCCATCAAGTTACGACAACAACAATGAACGCTATAACTATGGACCTGGTAGTGGAACTGAGTCTAACAACTGGCAGTATGACTTCAGATGAAAGCCCCTGGCAGGAAGTCAGGGGTGTGACAGACTAAGGAACTTGGAATATGGAATATCCACACCATGTCTGAAACATCTGAAACAGCGCCCGTCACCAGCACCACCATGAAGAGGTCCAGACTGGACACTCTCGGGATTAGCGAAAGCCCATGGACAGGCTCCACGTGTCGAATGAACAGAGATGGATCAGTTATCCTGCACTCTGGACAAATAAGCCAGCGCATCTGCGCTGTGGCCCTTATAGCTGCAAAAGCAAATGTGGAATGGGAACCACTGAGTGTCATGCACCAACAAATGAGTAAGATGAGGATGATGACCAGTTGCTTGCTGTTCTGACTGAAGAATCCAATCTGGATTCAAACATCAACACTGAATGGGAATCTATTCAGAGAACAAATAGATACAGCTACCAAAGTTTTAGACTACAGAAAGAAAAAAAACGCAAACCACGCGGATTACATCAGGCACCTTAAATATTGAAGAAAGAAAACAAATGAATTCCAAGACGCTGAACACAAAGACACCAGGGCTCCAGAAAACAGGTCCAGAGCAAAGATAAGGCTGAGGCTGAACAAGTTGCTGCAAGAGGTGAAATGAGTGCTGTCTATATGATCACTTAGTAACTCAGTGACAAGAACACCGGCCAGCCTGGCAGAACTGATGTCATAGCTGACCAGAAGTTGAGACAAGAACAGGCAGGGTTTAGAAGAGTAAGGGGAGGCAATGGTCAGATATTTGCTCTGAGGAACATCACTGAGCAGTGCATATGGAGTTACTCAAACGATGGCCAAGCTGAACACCTCACCGGTTCTCAAAACACAAGTGATGTGCATTTATTCCAACCTTAGTGTACCTATCAGAATAAATGATGCCCCACTCAAATACACTGAGGAGTTCACATATCTCAGCAGTCTAGTTAGTAAGGACAATCCAGCACAAAAGGACATCAGAGCACGACTTAGAAAAGCATACAATACATTCGCTAGACTTCAGCCCATCAGGAAGTCCAAACAGTGCAGCCTGAGAGCAAAAGTCAGACTCTGTCAGCAGCAATGCCTGTATGAACAAGGGGACATGAACAAGATCAATGCCTTCAATGTCTCAGGAAAATCGGTTATATCTTAGGGCCCAAGAAGATCTCCAACAAAGGCACCAGTGCTTAAGATGGTTTGGCCACATCTTAAGAATGGACCAGAACAGTTCATCAAAAGTTGCCCTGAGATGGACACTGCCTAAACAACCTGGCAGAGAACTGTAATAAAAGAACTGAAGGAGTTAGCAGAGCACGTAGCCCGAGGCAGGACCACATGGAGGCAAACTGTCGATGCCTTTTGTGACTCACAGCACGAAGAGTATTAGAAATAGTAACATTCAATGAGGACAGCTAACTGGGCATACGGTTAGTATAAGGGAAATTAATTAAGAATTTGTGATGTGACACCAATGTGTAAACCGAATACAAATTATCTCTGTAATTTAGAGAGAGAGCTCTTACTCGGTGCATTACCTTATACACATATGTCAGAAAAAGACACCCCATTCAAACACTACATTAGAAACAGACAGACATAGGTACACTTACAGTGACGGCCACCCCTCTAGTCTCAGGGAACTCCAGGAGATGGAAGCTGAGCTCCTCCACTCTGCTGATGGTAATCTTCACATCGGTCACTCTCTTTATGGCCTGCACCAGTGCTCTGGTCCTATTATCCACACTCACACGCGCTATGATCTACACACATCACACCAATCAAACAACAGAATATGACTTAATACCATCTGTCTGATTAATATGATGCCTGACATCCATCAGGATGCTCACCTTATTAAAAACTAAAAAGCAGAGCACAACATTTCCAGATGTTGATGTACCGGTAAATTCTGGCACCATTGGTTTGACTGATGTCTTCAGTATGCCTCATTTAATTCACTGTCAAGGGCAAGAATGCCCCATTCTTCTTGTTTATTCTCCGTGTTTAATTTTGGCTTGCGGTGCTTATGAAAACGAGGTAATCAAGATTAAAATTGTAGAATGGCTCATTCCATTTTTTCTTGTGTAACCCCTGGATTCCACTGGGGAAGCCACGTTCAAACCTGACTGTACATCACATCACTAGATCAGACAGACATTGAGAGAGGGGGGAAAAATAATTTATTTATTTATTTATTTATTTTAGCTTAGTATTTTTTTATACTGAATATAGGTTTACTAGTTTTCATTAGGTTGTGGAACTGCTCCAACATTACAATAATGTAACAGAACATACAATATCTATATTATATTCAGTAACTAACATTATTCTTATTTACTCTTTTTTATTGATCAAGAAAATACACTGTTACAATGACTGTTTTTCAAAGGTTAAATGGTACATGGTTGAATAAAAAGGCAACATCAATGTCAATGGGTAATCATGTTAAATAATCATGTTCTCAATATTGACCAAAAATAAGTGATTCATATTTTTGCTACAATCAAGCAGCTGGATTCAGCTGTGGTACCTTCTCTCTCTGAGACAGCAGCCGTTGAGCCTTTTCCTCCGCCTGTTTCTGCTCCTTGGTTTCTGCGTCCTCAGTGTCCTGAGAAACAACCTCAGTCACCTCAGGAGCTTTATCCTTTTCTGCAGCTGGACTTTTCGAATCCGCCCTGAACTTGGGAACCAGAGGGGCAATGTAATTTCCCACAAAAGCCTGCATGCTGGGTCTCTTGTACGACAGGTACTGGCTGATGCCTTTCTTCGGTGGTGCGGGAGAGGGTGGAGGAGCACTGTCCCCCTCTGCGAGGCTAGGCTGGTCTGTAGTTTTTGTGTCTGGTCCAGACTGCTCGAGGACAGGGGGAGCTGTGGGTGGATCTAATTTATTTCTTTGAGCTACAGGTGCAAGCACAGGGACATGTACTTTGGTTCCACTGAAGTGAGGGGTGCTAGACGGCACAATGACATCTTGGCTCCTCTGTTGTGAATTCTCCTCCTCTTGGGTGTCACTTCCGAAGTACGTGTTGACGTGTTCGGCCAAGTGGCTGTAGGTTTCGTCCATGTTTGTGGCAAAGGTTGAGGGTTGGAAACGCTGCAGTGTCTGTTTGGCTACTGCTGCGGAAGTTCCCCTTGGAGGTGTAGCCGGGCTGACCTGAGGTTTGGGGACATCTTTGCTGACTTCGTGGCTTTTCGCCTCCTCTTGTTCAGCCGTCCGTTGCTGAGGGGCTGCTACAGCCACAACTGCAGCAGACTCGGACTCGGGGCACTGCACTTTGACCTCTATAGCTTTACCCACTGGGGCAGCACTGGGCCTGAGACGTGTTATCTTGGAGAACAGCTCTGTGTTCACTGTCCCACTAACAGCTTTGGTGACAGTGTCCAGTGTACTCCTGATTCGCGACATGCGGTTAGGTCACGCGAGATAGCAGTGGGCCGTCTTGTTCAGATGAGGTCTTTAGCTTTGCAGTACGTGGCCTTTCAAAGCCCTCATCTCACTCAGACTTTCATCTTCACTGTAATTAGATTTGGCAAGTTGGCATCTGCTGAATAAACACTCCATGTCCAGAAGGATTTTTCATTTTATACACCACCTGAAAAGAGGGGGTTAATTAGTTAGACAAATGAATCAACCTTTGATACACTTGTCCCATATGTTGAGCAGAGTAAAATCTAACTGAACAACCTACTGGAATACAAACTTGTGTCAACAGTTGGTTTTTTTTTTCCACATTTCTAAGTACTTCAGATTTCAGCCTCGCTGTCCCACACACATTATTAAACCCAAATTAGAACTCACATTCTCAAATAAAGACAGATTAAGACGCAGTCTAATGGACATAAATAGGTGGTACACTTTTGTTTTGGGACATAAACTGTAGGACATAACCTGCAACTTAATTGCTATAACAAAACAGCAATATAACTTTAATATCTAACTAAATTTAAAATGTTACAAGATTTACAAGTTTAAAACTACTTACTGTTCAAAGAAGTTATTAATTTTGCATAGGTGCTATTAGGTACAAATAGCAGGGCTGAACAACAAAGCTCAGCCCTTAGGAGGCTCGAGAGTGAGACAAATTATAATGGAAACATGTTGAAACAAGTGCTAAACTCTTGTCCCTGTGGTCCAGTATTCTAACAGTTTGCCATACAGCGCATATTGTTAGTATCCTGGCCTTTATAACGCTTTGTGTTTTTGTAATATTGATTCAGTCTTTCTTCAAGTTTTTTCTACACTGCAAATTCATCTTAATGTTATTATTTATGCTGTGGTTACTTATGCCATAAGTATAGCCCACCTATAATTTATTGGCTGGGAGCATGTTCTGAAAAGTTGATTTGGGCTATCAAAAATACTTCCTGCAGTTATGTAGGAGCTACCTACAAATACAATATCTGGGAAAAAGTATTGGGACACCTGAACATTATATAAACAGGGAATTTAATGACGCTGCATTCAAATACATAGACTTTCATCTGGAGTTGGTCCCCCCCTTTGCAGCTATAATAGCATCCACACTTCTTGGAAGACTTTCCATCAGATTTTAGATAGATAAAATACTCGTACTCGTATTCGTTCATGATTGCCGATACCATGCACCGATACCACTAAACAATATCCTATTTCACTGCAACAACTGATCACACTGGGCGGATGTGATTTGTTGTCCTGCCTCACTTCAATATCTAGAGGGAGACAATGAGCTAGAAACGTCAGACATTCTAGCAAAGTCAGCGATTTGGAAATATTTTAAGATAAAAGACGACGACAGGAGTAAGGCAGACTGTAAGATCTGCTGTGTCGAGGGGCGGAAAGGAAAGTGTATCGTTAAACACTAGCAATTTGATTAAACATCTGAAGCCTTAACCTTAACGCACGTTTTTGTGTACATGAAAGCGGGAGACTGTTTTCATACTTTCTTTAAGGATGTTTTCACATATAGTTTTCATATATAGGAACCGAACTCTGTCCTCTAGAAGTGGTCCAAAATGTGGACCAACAGAAAGGGGACTCTTTTTAAGTTCACACTGTGAGTTCCTTTGAAGGGGACTCGGTTCTTTTTATGTTCACAGTGAGAGTTCATTTGAAGGGGACTCGGTTCTTTTTATGTTCACAGTATGAGTTCATTTGAAGGGGACTCGGTTCTGTTTCTGCTCCGGGGCTGTTCTATGTCATCTAACTACGGCAAGCCTAGAGGGGCGAAAACAGTCGAAGCGAATCCGGAGCGCTTTGTGTTCATAATGCGCGAGTTTAACTGAACCGTGCCGCTGACTTAAAGCTTTGTTCAAACCAGAATGAATGGTTTATGCTTTTGTATGGTAATACTTTTTGTATTTAGCCTTATTATACCCTTAGCAAAAAGTAGTTTATTCAAGTGTACTACGAGTATACTTATTTTATACTAAAACTGAGGCAGTATACTTGAAGTTTACTTTTTATATACTATATTTTATATACTTTAGAATAGTATAGTGAAGTATACTTGACTTATACTGATAAGTATAAAGAAAGTACATAAAGTATACTTTTGTAAACTTAAAATGACCTTATAAAGTATACTTAACCCTCTGGCCCTCCTGTGGGCCATTTGTGTCCACTCCACTCGCTTTTTTTGACCATTTTAGCTGTGTTAATTCATATGGAATGAAATTTCCCAAGGGTCTGGAGTTTTTTCAGATCTTTTCATTATTAACTTCAACTCATTAAATATATCAGTAATATACTCCATACATCCAATTGTAACACTTGACTCCTTGTGGCCACTTTTGGCCAATTGAAACCCATGAAAACTACATTTTTAAATTCCTCGTTATTTACACTGTTAAATCATACAATTTGGGTCAAATGCTTTCATTCTAAACTCAACACTTGAGAAATGTAGTTTTTAGTGTTTTCTACCAGATTATGCCATTTATCCATTTTTTTTATCCATTTTTGGCCAAGCAAGCTGAATGTATAGTAAAAACAAGGAGGGCCAGAGGGTTAAAGTATACTTTTATCAACTTAAAAATGTTCCAATTTAGTCCAAAGAAGTATTAAATTAGTATACTTTCTAGTACACTACAAGTACATGGTCCGTATACTTGCAATACTTATACTCAAGCATACTTAATAAAATGAACTTCAAGTATAATACTTTTTGCTAAGGGTAGGCTTGTCAATCTGTAGAAGAGGAAATAAGTCTCCGAATTACTTGCACTTGCATGGACACCATTCTAAGAAATACCGGTAATCTGTATCGACAAGTACACAAATAAAAATACTCGTACTCGTATCGGTTTGTAAAAAAAGTGGTATTGTTGCATCCCTAATATTGGTCCATTCATTCTGTGGAGCATTTGTGAGGTCAGGCACTGATGTTGGACAAGAAGGTCTGGCTCGCAATCTCTATTCCAGTTCATCCCAAAGGTGTTGAAGATGGGCCAGTCAAGTTTTTCCACACCAAACTCACTTGACCATGTCTTCATTGACCTTGTCTTGCGCACTGGGGTACAGTAATGCTGCAATAGAAAAGGCCCTTCCCCAAACTGTGTCCAGTTGGAAGCATGGCGTTGTCCAAAATGTCTTGATACGCTGAAGCAATACTTTTGAAAATATAGTGTATGTACTATGGTAGAAAATCCAACAGAAAACAGGTGTCTGGTGATTTCCCTTTTCAAACACTTCAGACTTCAGTTCAACCCATGCTGGACACCGAGCAAACAGGAGACCTGCAGCCCTGGTTTTAGGGCTTCTTGGTGTGTTATTGTCACACTATAGAGAAGCGATTAAGCTGTACAACCTTTAACGTTT
>JBBPCX010000135.1:18704967-18745162 GCA_037974365.1 Hydrocynus forskahlii
TATTCGGAAATGGAAGAAATATAAAATGACCATCAATTGCCCTCAGTCTGGAGCTCCATGCAGTATCTTGCCTCATGTGGTGAGAATGATCATGAGAAAGGTGAGGGATCAGCACAGATCTACACGGGAGGAGCTTGTTAATGATCTGAAGGCAGTTGGGACCACTGTGAGGAGGGTGTTCTTTCCAACACGGCGGGTTGAGTTGATGCCAGAGAGCTCGATTATGGTCTCATCTGACCACAGCACTTTCTCCTAAGCCTTCTCTGAATCATTTAGCTGTTCACTGGCAAACTTCATATTAACTATACATGTCCTCTCTTGAGCAGGGGGACCTTGTGGGCACTGCAAAATTTCAATCCATGATGATGATGTGAGTTACCAGTGGTGTTCTTAGTGACTGTGGTCCCAGCTGCCTTCAGATCATTAACAAGCTCCTCCCGTGTAGTTCTGGGCTCACCTCACCTTTCTCAAGATCGTACTCACCCCATGAGGCAAGATACAGCATGGAGCTTCAGACTGAAGGCAACTGATGGTCATTTTATATTTCTTCCATTTCGGTCTGGTCTCTGTGTTAGGAGGCTTTTGGGTTGTAGAATGTGGCTTTCAGAAACGGATGCATTTGCTAAAATACGTCTTAACCCCCCTCATGAAGTGGTTCAGATCTGTTTTAAAAGCATCTTGGGTATGTTTTCACCTGCATTTTTATGTGTAAATGGAGTTAAAGGTGTTTTGGCCATCTCTTTGAATAGGGGTTTTGACCTCTTCTCCCCAGGGTAGTGGACATGGGAAGCCTCGTTTGCAGTCCTGAGTGCTGATTGCAACCTGCTTGTTCTAGCTTGCAAGTTTTAGTTGTATTCTCATGAACAGCTTTGCAGAAGTAAAAGTAGCGTGAGTTTCGATTCCACACGTGGTTTGTTCTGCAGGACCTAAAAATAAGGAAGCTCTGAGGGGCCACGAGACTACAAAACCTTTCTAGAACATCTGCCTTTAGAGATAGAGTTACATGTGGCAAACAGTGTTTTACTCTAGTCTCACATTTTCTTCATGTAACTTTTGTTTTCATTCCCGATTTCTCTTTTTACTTTCTAAACACTGATTCAGTGCAGCTGCCGAGATGTATCATTTAAAAAATCAGTGCCCAAATTTAACTTACAACAGTCAGTTCTGATAGCACTAGCTGTTCGGTAGAACACTTCATTTTCTGCGCTGTACAGGCTAAAATTGGAAATTAGTAATGGTAAGCTGTAGCATAAACAAATATTTGTGTGGTTACCTGCAGTGTAAACCAAAATATTTGTGCCCCCCTCCACTAACTGCACAAATTGAAGTCACGTTGCTGCCTATTTGATCAGATTCTTAAGAAGTATTTGTCAAATTTCAAACCTGTTGCTGCCCCCATAGTTGCCCCTATGTTCTGTTGCCTAGATCAGAGCTGAAGGTATTCCAGAGAAACTGAGAAACACGCATTCAGGTACCTCACAGCCCTCCCACCACCCACTCTATTCATTTTTTTCTGTATAGGCATGGGCACTAGAGACTGGAAAATATCAGGAGGGGCTGGATGAGCCAGATCCAGCCAAGTGGAAGGCCAACCTCCGCTGTGCCCTAAACAAGAGCCGGGAGTTCAACCTAAAGTATGACGGCACCAAGGAGACCCCCATGCAACCCTTCAAGATCTATGAGGTGTGCGACCAGCCAGTCAACGGAGGTAAGGGGTGGAAGCAGTTTGTCAGTGTTGTAAAAAAATGTCTCTATAACAGTAATTTCATCTGTTTCTTTGCTTTTTCAATTGTGGCAAAACAGAAGGCAAGAAAATAAAATAAAACTGAACGTGGCCAGTGGTAGATGTGTGAAAGCTTTTGACTCCCGTGTCATTAATTTATTTTCTCTGATGCTCTTTCAGATGTAGGCGAGGATGATGAGGATGAGGTGAGCTGAGTGGGTGATGTCCAAAATAACATTAGTATCGCAAAACAGTCAAATTAAATAAGTGAAATTGAAATTGTTGTTGCTCTGTAGGCAGGTGGCTCTGATTAACATGAAACCTTGCTTTTTTTTCTTTCAGCTACTAAACTTTGAGCAACTCTCAATCAGTAAGAGTTTTCTTCTTTTTCTGTTTTTGTGCATGGAAGTGACACGTGCAAATTCAGTGCATTAACACTGAGCTATGTTGGAAATGTCATCTTAGAAATTTTATATACATATACAGTACTTGTATATGTATATCAAATTTCTATTTGTCATTCTCTTTAATGCCAGTTTCAAATAGTTCCTCTATACATCTGAGAATTATATCTTAGAATATGAGCTTTATTCTGCTTGGCTGCCTCATTTAAAATACACCCTGATAAATAGTTTTTCCGGGAAATAGTTACTGCCCTGATAAATAGTTTTACATAATATTTCACAGATTGCTAATTTCACAGTGCACTGCATATATAAACTGTATCTGGAGGGTAATTAGAGTTATCCCATGCTGTGTCCATTTCATATTGTTTTTGCACTGGTAACGTTCATATTGTCTGTGACAGACCCTCGAATTAGTGAACCTCCAAGCTACCCAGCATTCCCACCCAACCCAGTGGATGCATTTCTTCAACCCGTTATGCCTCCTGAGTACCCTGGACACAGCCATATAGTTCCTACTGTGAAACAGGAGGAATATATACTCGGGGATGGTCTTCCTAATGGACTTGTGATGGGTACTGGGGTCATGCCACCACCTGCTGTCCCGCATTCTGTCAGTATTCCAGGAGCTATGGTGGACAGTCCCATGCAAGAAGTCCAACCCCAAGCGGAGAGCCAAGTCCAGCCCTGCATCTCTGACCTGCTGAGTAGTCCTCATATGCTGCCCTGTGAGCAATACATACTTCTCTTTCTTTTTAATAACTTGATCAAGAGTTAAAAAATACAGCGCTTGTAAATACAAGCTGATTTGGTAATAAGAGAAATAGCTGTATTTGTTAAAACCCAGAAGCCATGTCATATCAGAAAGAGATTTGAAGTTGTTAAGTGAAAGTTAAGCGTAACTAATTGTTTAACTGTGGATCCTCTGTTCAGCGCATTCATCTAATCTAAACCTGTTTTGTTGCTGTAGTTTATTAGGATTTCTTAATTTTCTTAGAAAGAAAACATGTCGTGTGTACATACTTGACTAACCACTTAATCTGTCCTGACATTAAAGGTGAATTATACATGCAGTGGTGCTTTAAAGTTTGAGAACCCTGTAGAATTTTCTACATTTCTGAAGAATTATGACCTCGTCATAACATCGTCAAATTTTCACACACATCCTAAAAGTAGAACCCAATTAAAGAAATTTGTTTGTATATACAATTTTGGTATAAATTTATACCATTTATATTTGACTGCAACTGAATGATTCTGGTAGCTGTTGATCAGTCCTGCACGTTTGTTTGGAGGAATTTTCACCCATTGCTCCATGCAGAACAGCTTAAACTCTGGGATGTTGGTGAGATTCCTCACACGAACTTGCTTAAGATAAGATAAGATAAGAAAAACCTTTATTAGTCCCACAAGTGGGAAATTCGTCCAGGCCTTTCCAAAGTTTCTATTGAGTTGAGGTCAGGACCTTGACTTGGCTGTTCCAAAACATTAACTTTATCTTTAACCATTCTTTGGTTGAAAGACTTGTGTGCTTAGGGTTGTTGTTTTGCTACATCAACCACTTTGAATCAGATGTCCTGACATTTTCCTTTAGAATTAGCTTTTATTATTCAGAACTCATTATTCCATGAATGATTGCACTCTGCCTTGGCCCAGATGCACAAAAACAAGCTCAAACCATCATATTACCAACACCATGTTTCACAGATGCGATAAGGTTTTTATGTTAAAATGCAGTAATTAACTTTCTCCAAACATAACTTTTCTCATTTAAGCCATAAATTTGTATTTTGGTCTCATCTGTCCACAAAACATTTTAACAATAAGTTTCCAAAACGCTTGTCCTCATGATCTCTAGTAAACTTGCAGCTGGGCAAATTAACTGCTAATCCTAAATGTTCACATACTTTTGTCACAAGATGTAATTCTGGATAATTATTATTCTTCAGTGAATAAATTTTATATCCTCAATAAATATAATTTGTTGAATTGGGTTTTTTTTAATCCAGTTTTATCAAAGCCCAATGTTTTAGGTCATAATCATGAAGAAATATAGACAATTCGTTATTTGAACTGAGCTGATGTTTGTGTCTCAGTTTTGGCAAAACATGATGATCATTGTCTCATGAATATTCTTAAAGGTCACAGCTGCTAAAACAGACTTGTCAGTTTTTGAGCTTATTTGATAGTTTAAAAAAAAATCTGTATGATATTCTTCAACACGTGCACACAGAGATAGAGATAGACAGGGACAACTGTTAAACTGTTAGATCTGACTAGTTTCTCTAGAAACAACACTTTTTTAATGTTTTAATGCTTACCATTATACATAATTTTTCCCTTTGCCTTTTTTCAGTTGGCACTTTTTTCCGCATTTTCATTTCTGTTCATTTTCTATTTTCTTCCTGTTGTAGTGACTGACCTTGACATCAAGTTTCAGTACCGGGGCCGGTCAGTCGGCTCTCTGACGGTCAGTAACCCTCATGGCTGTCGACTCTACTACGGTAACCTTGCCCCGACGCCGGAGCAGGTGGAACTGTTTGGACCCGTCACTCTCCACCAGGTGCTTTTTCCCGGAACTGCTGAAATCCAGAACGAGAAACAGAGGTTCTACACAGAACACCTTCTGGATGTGATGGACAGGGGCCTGATCCTGGAGATCCGAGGGCAGGATATCTACGCTGTGCGTCTTTGTCAGTGTAAAGTGTACTGGTCTGGGCCAGGAGTACCTGAACAGGGCCCGCCCAACCCCATGGAGAGGGAGCGCAAGATCAGTGTGTTCAGCCTCAACAATTTCCTGCAAGGTGAATGGAGCTCCTCATTTGAATAGAATTTATCACACCTCTCGAGAAACTGGGCAAAAAAAAATAAAATGACATATAATGATTATAATATTCCTCATAACGTTTGAAGAAATTGCATTTTTTCATTAGAATACATTACTGCAAGAGTGTTGTTTTGTTTTAGAAATGGTGATAATGTGATTTTTTAAAGGTTCCATGGCATGACATTTCACTTTATGAGATTTTTTAACATTAATACGAGTTCCCCTAGCCTGCCTGTGGTCCTGCAGAGGCTAGAAGTGGCGATAGGTGTAAAGAGTGCCTTGGTCATCCTGCTCCGCCGTTGAGAGAACGACAGCTCAGATGGCCCGATCTGGAATTTTCCTCTTATGTCATCATGAGGGGAAAGGTTACCGCCCCCTTCTCATGCTTTGCCCACCCAGAGAATTTTGCCTCTGAAGAATCAGTGGGTTAATTTTATTTACGCAGACGTCCTGCTGTGGTCACTGAATTTCAACTTCTTCAGGTGCTTCTCCATCTGGATCAGATTCTGGGTCAAACTGGAAAGCTTGAACGACTGCGTGTCTACGAGCCATTGCTATACACTGTAAACATGAGCACATGATACCGTGGCTGCAAGCTGGCCCCTCCCCCACCCCCCACCTTGCCCCGCCTCTCTCCTCCTCATTATCATTTAAAGCTACAGACACAAAAAAAGGCGTGTCCTAATGAAATCTCATTGTGGGACTGGCTCGAAGTGGCTGAAATTCTGCACCAAGGCTGAATTTCAGAAAGAGACTTCAGATACAGTATTAGGGGACCACCTATATAAAAGCATAAAAAAGCAGCATGTCATGGGACCTTTAAGAATGGTCTATTTAGTACACATTAAAAAAAAAAAGATTTTAACTCTGATGACAGAAACACTCTTGTTCCTCACAGGGCTAATCCTGTATCAGAAAGGGGAGGCACCAGCCCCTCCTCCCTTTGAAATTTACTTCTGTTTTGGGGAAGACTGGCCTGACCGTAAGCCCAAAGAGAAGAAGCTCATCATTGTCCAGGTGTGTAAGTTTGAGTTCACAAAACTTTTGTGATCACACATAAGCACAACAATTCCCACTTCATTGAAACAGGTGATGTAGTTTCATTGTTTGACTGCTCACAGTAATTGTTGTTTAACTTGTTTGTCATGCCCCGTTAATGACTCATCAGAACAGTCGAACTCAACAGAGCAGGAAAGCAGAAGAGCTTATTTTGTGATTAGCATTGTTCCAGTTGCTTTCAATGCAGCACACCTATTACTAAATGGAGTGTGCCATAGTGTTCACTGTGCCAAAATCATGACTGCTTTAATGACTAATCCTACTTCTTGTATGACTTGTACAACTGCCCTGCTCCTGATCTGCCACCCTAAAGTGTTCTAATTAAGCACACGTGGCCAGTTGTTTCAGATGCCCCTGGAGAAGTGTACTAAATGAGAAGTGTACTTAAGGTTATGTTCACTACATGGTTTTAGCCATGACTTTCCGCTCACTAACAGCTGTGTTCGCTAAAGATCTCTTGACCTGTCAGGAATCCAAATTCTGTATTGTTAAAAGCTTTGTGACTGACAATGAGAATGGCAACTGGGTCAATGAGCTCCAGGACACAGGGTGAGGGGAGGCTCAGGGCAGGAGTATGACATCAACAAGCATGGCTTATCCATTCTTTCACCTGTAGTCTTTTCTTTATCCTCCTTTTTTTCTGAATTGGTGCACAAAGATCACTCTTCCCCTGCTGGCGTCAATTTGGAAGAAAAAATGTTGTGCTTGGTATTGCATTATTCCCCATGTCACTTCTGTGGTGTTTTCGCAACAAAATGTTGTTTGGAGACCAGACCTGGTGAAAACTCTTGTAATGTGTGACCGTTGCTGATCAATCATGTAGCATAACCACGACTTCAAGGTTCCTGATTACAAGTTGTGTAGTGTCTACAATCTGACAGCGATCTGACGTCTCTGAGTCTGTAGCTAATCTGTGTTCACACTATGTGCTGGCCTTGCATTATACATGGAACGCAACAGAAGGTGGCTAGAGTGCAGCTTCTTTTGAAAATCCTGCTGCAAGGTTCTGTTTTTAGATTACATGAGCCTGGTTTCATGTTATCATAGCTAACCTTTTGTATTTTCTATTCTCTTTCGTTCACTGCTCATACAGCAACCAGAAAGGGTACAGCAACTGTGGAAAATTTTTGTTCAGTTAGAGCCGAGGTTTCCGGTTGTACTGGGTGGCTGCCGGTGTAAGCCCATCTGATTTTACTCTTCATTACTCAGTCTCAGTTGTGTGCTGCTGCTTTGTTGGAACAAAAACGGGAGCTTATGATAGAATATGACCAATCAGATATTTCCCTGCCATACACAAAAAAAGAATTTGGGACCAAAATGGACAACTACTAGGCTTATCTGGTGCTTGTTGTCTCATCATATTTTCATCGCTTGTTTAGGTGGTGCCTGTGGTGGCCAGGATCCTCACTGAGATGTTCTCAGGTGAGCTCTCCTGGTCCACTGACAGCATCCGTCTGCAGATCTCCAACCCTGATCTGAAAGACCAGACTGTGGAGCAGTTTAAGGAGCTCCACAGACTGCTGCAGAATCAGCACACTCAGGGCACATGGCCTCAGAACCTCCACTAACTCAAGAGGATCATCTAGTTCACCTCAGCAACACTCTGGACCACTCACTGGAGAATGTCCTTGCATTGCGATTAAAGGATGTTCTTGGGATTAGTTCTTTTTTTTTTTTTTTTGCATGACATAGTGCAGACCATGAGGAAAGCATATTCTGCATTTCTTATTTCCAGTTATTCACAGTTCACATCATAAGGTGTTTGATTTGGTCAGTCCTGATGTTGTACTGTGAGTAATCAGCACTCTGTATGAGTTTTGCCCCTGGTGTTTGGCTTCATTTGGAGGTCTTTCAAGTCTGTCTTTGATAACATGAAGTATAGCTAGGTGCTTATTGAAAATTAAAATGAAGAACACATCCTGCCCATTTGGACTCTCAGGGCTGGTTTCCATGTGATTAATCTTCTTTCAGTGTGTCAAAACATCCTCCTGCAAAACCCGTGTTTAATCCAGGAATTTGAGTCCATATTTTGAGTATCACTGCCTTCTGACCTCTTGTGTACTCTACTGCAAAAAAACCCTTTTATTTTAACCCCACTTAAAATGTATAAGATTGCTTTCTGTATAAATTTGTTTCTTTTAACATTGTATTTCAATAAATACCACAGCAGTATTTTAGATTGCAGGCATCATGTGCTTGATGCCCCTTGGTAATTCAATTATTCAGTCCTTTGCTATCTAACAGTTGTTTGGGTTTTCTTTATTCACTGATTGTTTTGTCTACACATTATTTTTTTATTTGATCACCTGAACATACACTAGTACCCACAGTTATGCAAGTTTGAAATAAGCTTAGTCTCATGCAATTGTGGACTCTAAAGAAAGCCATATGTAATATCATGCAATGATAAAGTAATGTTTTCATTAAATTTAGTATATTATCAGACTGTGACTGGATTCATCACTGTGAGATCCAAGATAATTGAATCTGCCACTTGTTTTTGTTCATGCTCTTGCAACAATTTCAGTATTTTGTGGCTCTCTGAAAGCATCAACAGGGACATGAAAGGTTTCAGGATTAAAAGAAAAAATGCATTTTTTTTTTTTTTTTTGCATTTTCATTACAAAAAGCCAAAACATTACACTCGCTTTTGCCCCTTTTGGAGCCTTCACTATAACAGAATAGTTTGAGGTGTCCTGAGTGAAAGTACATGCACAGATGTAGGCCAGCTCTGAGGCCTAATATTGTTTTATGGAAAAAAGAATTCATTTTGTATAAATTATCTAAAAAAAAAATCAAACGGATAAAAAACATCTTACATACATGCTCCTTAAATTTTCAGCACAGTCAAACACTTTCTTCTATATTACTGTGATGTCACATATAATCAATGTAAAATAAATTTCAAACAAATATAGAATCTTTATAAATGTTTCTCTTGGCTGAGTTGCGCTCAGTCCTGGACGTGGCGTTTTGTGTTCAGCTCTTGGACTTGCTTATAATTGTCTTGACTTGGATGCAAGCTGAGCTTCATGGTGTAGGATTTCACTGTACACAATGAATGGTATTTTGTTCTGCAGGGCATTCTTGTTAATCCTTGCATGCATAAACGTTGAGAGAAAGCCCTGTACTTTAGAACACAGGTGTCTGAACTGAGTTGCTTGCAGAGTTTAGCACTTGATCTCATTAAACACATCTGATCTCATTGAATACTTAATATCATTAATTCAACAAGAACTTAATGGGCTGAAAGCAAATGAAAGCACTTCCAGTCCTGTGGTCCTTGTTTGTGCATGCCTGCAGTGGAAATGGGTCTGTAGGTTAGAGGCCTTCAAATCTTAACTGCAAGCCCAGTTAATGGTCCAGAATTTTGTAATCACTAAAAGGTGAGATGCTACCAGAGCTTACAAAATACATCGGAAAGTGGATTTAAGGTCCAGGTTTGAAGACCTCTGCTATATGGATGAAAACATATCAATGGTCTCTTACCCTTATCAAGATGACAACCAGTCAGAGTGGATGGATGTGTTTACCATGGGCAGTGAAAACACGGCTTCTTGTCCAGTTTGGTAGGGAGGAAGATTTCAAGATGTGATTTAAAACAAATGAATTTCTTGATTTAACTTGAGCTGTGTTATGCTATATATCAAGCAACTCTGGATAAGCAAACGATCTGATTAACAATAAAAGAATAAGTATGACGGATAACGTCACCTAGATGGGCAGGACACATGCAGAGTCTGTTCATGGCCTGAGCTTGCCCCACATACTCAACTTTAAATCCAGCATCCTCAAAATTTCTCACCATACAGACCTACACATTCTTGAGGTCACCAAAGTGTAGAATCTGAGGACTGAAGGGCTTCATTTGGAACTGGGCTATAATCATGAGGCTTCAAGACCCTCTGTTGATTTTACTTACATGTTGGCTTACATGTAAGAACACTGACTACTTTCTCTTGATGCTGTTCTCTTGAACTGTATTTGTCCCATGACTAATGACGTTTCCATGAGAAAGAAAATACTCGTGACTTGTGAACTGCTTTAATGAACGGATTGGCTCACACCTACAGTTAGTCACACTTAGTTTTAATTTGCATGTCATTGAGTGAAAAAAGTATTTGAACCCAGCCAGACTTCTGGCTCCCACAGACTGGCTGTGTGCCCATGCTGCACACAGATTACAATCGATCTATCAATTACAGATACTCCTGATCTTAACTTGTGTATAAAGCACACCAGTCCACAGAATCAGTTTCTTTCATTCCAACCTCTCCACCACCATGGGCAAGACCAAAGAGCTGTTGAAGAACGTCAGGGACAAGATTGTAGACCTGCACGAGGCTGGAATGTGTTACAAGACCATCAGCAAGAAGCTTGGAGAGAAGGTGACAACTGTGGGTACGATTATTCGGTAATGGAAGAAATATAAAATGACCATCAATTGCCCTCAGTCTGGAGCTCCATGCAGTATCTTGCCTCATGGGGTGAGGACGAGCATGAGAAAAGGTGAGGGATCAGCCCAGATCTACACGGGAGGAGTTTGTTAATGATCTGAAGGCAGTTGGGACCACAGTCACAAAGAACACCACTGGTAAATAACTACATCATCATGGACTGAAATCTTGCAGTGCCCACAAGGGCACTTCTGCACAAGAAGGCACATGTACAGCCAATCTGAAGTTTGCCAGGGAACATCTAAATGATTCAGAGAAGGCTTGGGAGAAAGTGCTGTGGTCAGATGAGGTCAGATCTTTGGCATCAACTCAACCCGCCGTGTTAGGAGGAAGAGAAATGGTGAGTATGACCCGAAGAACACCATCCTCACAGTCACGCATGGAGGTGGAAACATTATCCTTGGGGATGTTTTTCTTCTAAAGGTGCAGGATGACTTCACCGCATTGAGGGGCCAATTGATGGGGCCATGTAACGTAAAATCTTGAACAAGAACCTCCTCAGCCAGAACACTGAAGATGGGTTGTGGGTCTTCCAGCAAAACATGACCCAAAACATACAGCCAAGGTAGCAAAGGAGTGGCTAAAGAAGAAGCACATTAATGTCCTGGAGTGGCCGAGACAGTCTCCAGACCTTAGTTCTATAGAAAATCTGTGGAGGAGCTGAAGCTTCAAGTTGCCAAGTAGCAGCCAATAAACCTAAAAGATTTAGAGTTTCTGTAAAGAGGAGTGGGCCAAAATCCCTCCTGAGATGTTCAAACCTGGTGGCCGACAACAAGAAACGTCACTGCTGTGCTCGCCAACAAGGGTTTCTCCACCCAGCACTAAGTCATGTTTTGCTTGGGGATCAAATACTTGTTTCACTCAGTGAAATGCAAATCCATTTATAACTTTTATGTAACATGTTTTCTCTTGATTTTTGGTTGCTATTTTGTCTCTCGCCATAAAAAGGAAACTACCTCATAAATTAAGAGTCAGCAAACTTACAAATTCAGCAGGGGGTCAAATAATTATTTCCCCCACTGTATATATAGAACTGATTTTACACCTGATATCTAGCTTTTTATGTAATCTGGACTGTGGTGCTTGCCTTGCACACCACAGAAATAATGAAGGGACTGAATTTCTAAACATGATCTACAACGTGACATGTCAACCTGTGAACAGTGCAAGTTAAAAAATAAAATGAAATAAAATAAAATCTGCTGGTTGTCAACTTCTTAGCACTTCTACCAAACAATTTTAGAGTATAGCCCTGAGGCATACACATGTATATGTGAGAGAATGAAAGCTGCTGTGGTGTAATCAAAGCTGGTCAAACAGGTTTTTGAGAGAGAAGCATGAAAGAGTGAGAGAGGAGAGAGAAAATGCACAAGATGAGGGGAAGAATGAGTTTCATTCTTGAACAGCAACCAAAATGATGCTCAGACAAGGCTGATTGCTCCTCACTGCAGTTTTGCTTTTATTGTTCTTGAGATGGCTACACACTTCGAGATGGTATCTCCCCCCCCCCTCAGCCAGGCGATGCCAAAAATGTGGAAGAACAAAAAAATATATATATAAATCCAACTGCCAGTCCATCTCTTAGGTTTACCTTCATCTGGCAGTTCATAAAGGTAAAACTCCATCCAACGTTAAAAAGGTCTAAGGTGACACTAATGTTTCAAACATTCCCCTTTCATCGTCGCCATTGTCCATCGTCTCCACAGGCTTCTGCTCTGTTTGCGAGTTTCATCACTTTGCAATTCGTTTCTGATGACATGACAGCGATGGCATGTTCTGATTCCTAAAGACACGTCCATGAAAATAAATCTCTCCATTTCTCTGTTTAAAAACATACAAGTCTTTTTTTCCTCTACAGTGCATTATGATTTGCAACCAGGCACATCCTTGTTTTATTTTTTGGGTTTTTGTTTTATGGTCTTTCTGAAGACGGTCGTCCCCCCCTCCACACACTCTTCCCCCAGTAAGAGGGCTATGCTCCAAGCACCTCTCCATGGTCAGGGTGTGCTCAGCGAGTGGGCAAAGGGAGGGAATGGGCTTTTCCTTTTCTCCAGATGTTTCCTGTGACCCCATCACTCCAAACCCTGCGATACATCTTGGTGGCTGTTCCCACCCGTCCATCATTATAGGAGTTCCCTTTAGTTTCTCAAAAGCAGTCAAATTTGACCCCCTCTGCCGTCACCGCTCATAGTTTGCAAACAAAAGATTTTACCTGCAGTAAAGAAATATCAAGGTAAAAATAATTTAATAATTGTGAAATGGATGGTTAAGTTCATAAAAAAAAAACAAAAAAACAAAAAAACAACAACAACAAAACCCCCAAAAAACAAAACTGATTGCCTGATGTGTGCAGCCATGTATATGTATACTGTATCTCCGATCTATTTTACTTGTGCCAGCTGCTGTCTACACTGTCAATTTCACAGCCCAATATGGTCCAATATGAAGTCTTGCTTTCTTAAATACAAGACAAGAACACGGTCATTTTCCTGAAACATTACTGTTTTAGAATTGTCTTTCACGAAAACACTGCAGTTATCAAAAAAAAACAAAAAAAAAAAAATTAACTTTGTAAGCAGAAAATGCCTTCCTCTAGAGAGAGCAAGTCACTGCACATATAATACAGAATTACTGAATTTAATCAGGAGAGTAAAAAAAAAAAAGTGCAAATGTTATGACATATATACTGTTTTTACCAATATGCTAAACCTAATACGGAAATAACTAACGTTTATTAACGGTGTTGTAAACACTCAATTCATGCACTGTAAGACAACGAATGAGCTTTCCTGTCTTACCTGGTGTTGCAACTCCAGACAACTCAGCTATCGGTAAAGCCTGGTGAACTCTCTGACTGCCCAGCATACCTGCTTACACTCCTCCGCGCTGCAGACAGACCGAAGGGAGAGGGGACGAAACAGTGAGTGGATGAGCTAGATTGTACTGTAAAGTACATGCTTCTTACAATACAGTTATAATGGATTTCCAAAGAAAGATGTAATGGGAATTTTGGCACGGTAAGGTTGAGTTCTAGAGCTTTGTCAAAGTATGTACATAATCAACCACAATCTCTGCATGAATGTCGGGGCCAAATCCTCTCCATTAGCCCAAGCTGAGACTTGCTTAGCTGCCTCGGGGAGTTCCGTGCTGCTCTGCTTGTTTGAGCCTGCCCTGGGTTAGCTCAGCTGAAAGAGTAACCTTTGGAATTTCGCTACTCTCACAACAAACTTCTGACTCGAGGGCCAGGTTGTAATAAATGAGACACAGTCATAAGACCAGAGCCAAATGAGTGACGCACTTACTATAAAGTGAACTTACTCGTGTTTGGAAAAAATAAGAAAAAACTTCACTGCTCATCATAACTCCACTACTCTATTTGAAAATTAGAATCCAACGTGTAGCCTATAAGTTCATCTGAGTGTATATGAAGCCTCAGGGCAAAGCAGCGGGGCATGAACTCACCTTGTGACCTGTTTGTGGAAGTCTGTAAGTTGCTTATGAGTGACAGTTACAGCCCCTCCAGACATCTCCTTTGGGAGTCCCTTCAGTGCAGTCTCTAGCCATCGGCAAAATGTCTGCACAAGCAAGGACAAACATTTACAGATTTTAGGAAGTTATGAGGAATTACACAACACAGAATTTTCTACAGCCACTGCTCAATTCTTGTAATTGTGAAGAGCGACTGTGACTCTACCCAAGAGCTTTTACAAAGGAACAGTAGTGGCCTCTAGTGGTACATACATATGAGACCCTTAAAACATTGAAAAAAAATATACGGCTCCATGTCAAAACAGTAAAAATGCTCCATGTCAACACGTGTACATGGGCTCTTTCACATACAACGTACCGGCCGGTCAAAGACCATGATCTCCCAGAGCACTTCAGCTACATCAGGCAGTGTGTATGAAGGCAGACAGAAGCAACAAGTGTGTATCAGCTGAGTGACCAGCTGCTGCCCGTGTTGCTCCATGGCTTGACCAATCAGACGCTTCCGTACCTCAAAATCGTCCTCATGCTTCGGGGGGGTTGGGATTGGAGCACAAGAGTGGGACAGAGAGAGAGACACACAGAGAGAGAGACACCTTAAAAATTCAGACAAAGTTTCTGTAGGATCCATAGTATTGGAGAGTCAATCATATCTAGGGTTGCAAAATTCCAGGAATGTTCAAAGTTGGAAACTTTCCATGGGAATTAACAGGAATAAACTAGAGGTTTGGGAACATAAAATATAGCTGGTAAAAATATATTGTAGCATAATCAAAGCCAGTGCAAATGAAGGTGAGTATCTATGGTATTCCTCAGTCACAGGCACACAGCACACTACTCACTGCTATTGAGGCCACACCCCCTACATGCATTGTGCATTTCTCCATCACATGCATAATTATTTCTAGAATTCTGAACTACCAAAACTCCTATTTTAGAGCCCATATCACAGATACAGACTATTGAAGCCACACATTTGAACCCAAGGACTAGATAAAGTCAAGTAAGTTTTGATGATATTATGAGGTAGGTAATATTTGATCTATGGTGCTAAAGTGTAACTAGCAACTATTAAATCAAAATGTATTCACACAGTAGCTAGGTAACTGGTAAACCAGATATGCTAAACTAGCTAGCACAACTTCATTAAAGAGGCTAGCTTATCATGATGCTAGCTACTGTAAATATAATGCTGTTTCTTCTGCCTCTTTTGCAACCATACAAGATTTTATACATCAGTTGTAAGCTATGTTGAAGACCATTCCATTTGTTCAGCTAACTATCTGCATTGTGTTTTTTGTCATCTTACTCAACAGAAAAACGCCACATACACCATCCAGTGTGTGGAGGCATTTCACACCAGGTAATGTTGATATTTCCAAAATTCCCGCACTAAAGTTTACTGGAAATTTACCAGGAATGTTCTGCCCCTTTGTAACCCTAATCATAACAGAGGCCATTTACATCCTTCAGTCTTAAAGTCACAATACCAAAAACAGGCTGTTTAATTCTATGGTGTAAAGAGAAGTTGTAAAATGGTCATGTAAAATATATTTGGTATATAAACACACAAACATCAAAAGTGGACTTGCAAGAAATGCGAACACGATTTGACCCTTTAAACTTTTGCTGATAACAGGCCACTCACATCATTGGAGACACCTGTGTGAATGAGGTCTCTGACAAACTTCATGACGCTGCAGTTGGCATCTCTGTGGTCCAGAGTTGTTGCAGCAATGGCACATTGGATGATGTGGATGATAATGCTGCTGCTTAGCAATGTGACAGGACTGCGCTGGACAAACCTAAGAGACAAGCTAGAATTTAGTTTAAAAAAAAAAAAAAAAAAAAAAAACACCACTAAATATTACTTTCAAATTACAGCCTGAAAACATAAGTCAGCTTATTGATTCCTGTCCTTATGAAAGTGCTAATGGACTGTACTGGATACTGAATTCTGTGTAACAAGGACAGAAGCTCACAGGTGCATAAAACATGAGGAAGGTAACAGTAGTGCCCAACAACTCCAGTGACGCCTCATTTTACTATGGTGTCTCAGTGATAAACAGTATTGCTCTGGGTACACTTTCTGTAATTCCCAATGGTGCATGTTGGTGAGTTACAGTAACCCGTTTATTCTTTCAGAGGTACCACTGTGTTTGATGTTCCGGTAACGAAGGCTGATTAAAAGCTGATATTTCAACCACAATCACACATACAATTACAACTGATACCTAGTAACAAGTCTGAAAAGGTCATCCACAGTGTCAGGATGGTTGCGCAGGCCGTTGGGCTGCTCCAGCAACTGGAAGGTGGGCATACAGAGTGCCTGTGGAAGTCAAATTCATGATATATTAAAGCTCAATGACAATAAACTTCAACCATCAGAATTAGGCCTCGCCCACACGGACGTTCAAATCTTGTATAAATGAACGCACTCTGACCGGCATACGCATTTTGTAGCTGCGCTTGATTGACTTCAGTGAGGCGTTTCATTAGTATTCGTTTGAATAGTTTGCGTTCGTCGGAGATTTCGGCAGAAACTGAGGCCAAAAACATGTTGCGTGCAGTGTTTATGTAATGTCATCCAAACGCGTAGCCAAACAAACGCAGGCGACAAACCCCCGAGTGATTTGCTCCAGTGAGCAGAATAACAGTCTGCGTTTAGTCCACGCTCACCTGACATCCACGAACACCAGAAAAACGCCTGATTCAGACGTCCGTGTGAATGAGGCCTTAAACAAATGCTTAATAAAATAATGTGTCATACAGTACAGTGGAAAAATGTGGAAAAAAGACCACTGAGTAAATTATTAAACTTCTTTCTACACAGAGATTCATTTTGGCATGTGAGTACTCTGCAATACTTCTAGTACAATATTTACAATGAATGTTATAGTACAATATATACACACAAAAATCTAATTTCAACTTATATCTTGTGAGATGGCCAAAAGAATAAGTTCAATGCTGCTGGATAACTACACCACCAATACACTTGATTTAACTTTAAATGCTGACCAGTCGAACCAGTTACTGGATGGTTACTGGAAATAACGGGCGAGCTCAAAAGAGAGGATCCTATGACCCTTGAGGATCTGGAGAGGCTCTGTATTGAGGCTACTATGAAATCTCCAATCTCATCACACATAACACAAAGAAAGCTCACTGTTATCTGTTGGCAAATGGAGGCTGCACAAAGTAATAAATGTAGGGCTTCCAATAATTCTGCCAGTGAGGTTTTGTAGAAAGGGTTTTTGTTATCCTAGACTACATTTACTTCTTAAATTTAATAAAGATTAGATTTTTCTCATATCGTAAGCTTGGGAATAGCACCCATATACTGAGAGAGCAAGCAGCACCTGTAGCATGTCCAGTAGGCCTTGTCTGCAGCCCTCCTCCATACCATATTCATCCACCAGGATACTACCCAGGTACAGGAAGCATGAGTGAGGGTAGACCTGATATACATTCACCATCTGAAAGAGCACGGGACAATGTGAAATCACATGCATACGTTCCAATTCAGAAAAAAAACCCAACATAAATGAAAACTAAAAATACCAATAAAATAAACACACCTGGGTGACCAGAGGTTGCAGCAAGGAGGCTGAGCCCTTGCCCACACAGCGCACAGCGAATCGCAAACAGCGACAGCAGCGTTCCACAATTCTATTATCTCCCTGGTGTGCATTCAATGTCTCTGACAACACAGGCCAGATCTAAAAACAGACAGAGAAATTAGACCACACGGTCATGAGACAGGGTGATGGAGTAGAAGTTTCTAATAATGGCGTAGAGGAGTTTACCTCTTGTATGACCTTCTGACAAGGATGTGTCTGCCCGTTCTCTACGATCGGATTTGTGTGTCTATGAAAAACACATGAAAAGTGAGGACAAAAGTGAGGACAAACTGCACACTAACCGATTTCAAAGCACTAAACACTACTTACACTAACTGCATTAACCAACTAATCTTAAATATAGGCACAGCAATTTGTACTTATATTAGTGATGCAGCGTTTCAATATACTGGATCTGTATCCAGGCCAGTACTGACCTTATATGGATCAAGGTGACCGACTGACATTCTATATAATTTCTAAGCAAAACTTCAAAATGAATACAAACCTCAAAACACATTATCCAGTAGCATCCTTTGTCATATGCATTTCTTTCTTATTTTACATTTTATTCTGCCCTTCAAATTACACTTAGTATTTAATATCCATATGAATGGAATGAGAAAGTGGAGAGCAAAATAATTCTACATAAGGACTAGCTAGTGGAGAAGTTTAGTCTGACTATATAAATTTCTCAATTAATGTAAATGACTGAATTCGGTACAGAGAATGAAACTGTAGACATGTTAGTGAGCGATAACTGAGCCAAACCTGAAGATAACTGCCAGTCTGTCCAGCCATACTGTGGGATCTGATGATTTCCCATTACTGGAGTCCTGAGCCAGCAGCTGAACACAGACACAGATAAACATTTATTCAAACTATAACAATAGCACGGCAGGCACATAAAATCAGTCAGCCAAAGCACGACTGCAACAGTCACCCAGATTTCATACTTGTATTAGCAGTTTATATATTTTTGTACACTCACATTCACTGGAGAGATGGTTAGATATGTAATGACGTATTCATTGTAATCTAGAAAGTTTACACAATGTTTACACAGAAATTTCCGAGTTAAAATATCCATTTGCATTTACATATTTAATGCTCTCTGTTATGCTATTTTCTCTACAATGTTATTCCAGGTGGATTTGGATTTATTTCCCATACTGCTTCATCTTTAGCATACACGACTACGAAGTTCACAAAACACAAACCTTCTTCAGGGCCATGACCTGCACAGAGCACAGATCACTCAGACACTCCGCTATCTTCTCCAGAGGAAGCCGAGCCAGCACCAGCGCTGTGCCTAAGAGTCAACGACACAACATGATCTGTAACATAAACTAAGTTTTAACCTAAAAGGCATATTACTGGTCTAACAAAAAATACAGGGACCGATTTATTGTGGTCAGCATATCCATAAAACCAAATTTACTTCAGAAACACAATTTCGAATTCCTCAATAAATATAGTAGTGTCATGTGACAGTGTTTTGCTTGTGGATTTCCATAATTCTAGATGGTAGAACACAGCTTTCTAGCGAGCTATCTGCTTAAGCTAATGTTACTTAATGGTTACAGTAAGAATGTGACTGGACTAGATATGACATTTATGGTACATGAACAATATCCATATAAATACAAGCATGGTACCTTTGAGCAGCCCGACTGCAGCTTCAGTGGACAGAGCAAAGGAGTCGAGCGCGCGTGCGATGTCCAGCAGGCCCTGGAAGTGTTGCGCCATGTGGTCCCTGCACACGGAGCAGATGTTGTGGATCGCCTTGGCCGCCACAGAGGCCAGGGGCTTCTCCCGCAGTCCTTTCATCAAGTAGTTCAGCACAGGATCTGAGAAATCACACAGAGTCATTACAGACCACAGCCCATGAAGGAATATTCATTATTCCATCTTGTTAAACTCCAATATTTGCTAGATGTTCAGGTTAAACTAGTACTATTACTGTAGTATGTGTGGAGTGTTCCTCCTTGAAGAAAATTAAGTGCTCAACAGTTCGCCCGTCTCCAGTGCATCACTCAACAATGTAACCACACTGATAATAAATGATTAACGGGTTGGATTGATCTATTTTCTTTATGGCAGCAGTGATTTTGACCACCAGGTACTGAATTATATTTTTGGTACACAAATACATACACACGTTGTAGACAAATGTAAGATCCAAGCCCTTTTAAACAGAAACCACATTATTGCTATATGATATTAGAAGATACTGCACTGTGCTGGGCTGAACTTTAGGCGAATCAGTGTCTTTAATAGTTAAATAGTAGTCAAAATAATTTTACTCTGTTGGATTACATGAATACTTCAAATCATCAAAACACCCAGCAACTCAGCTGAGCTATGACTGGTTTCCCTGTCAAAAACACTGATTAGCAGATGATGTTCTGTGCAGACCTATTCCAGATTTATTACTGATCATTTTAAGAAAGAGACAAAGATGCAAACAAGACTAAAAAGATGAATAAAAGTTTCTTAGTCTCAGAATATCTGAAAATCACACGACAATTCAATTCAAACCTCAATTTATCTTTTTCCACTATGCACTATTGCTCCCTGATGTACATAAACTAACCTCAGTTGTTTGCTTTAATATTAGTTTGAGACCCTCAAGTAGTTATGGGACAAGTATGTTTGTTACTGCTGTAGTGTAGGACAGGAACAGCTGTTTCACAGTCCACTGACTTCACTGGAACTGAACTGCTCACCTAAGAAGCGTGGATTGCGGTCGACAACCTCACTCATCTCTCCCACCAGCTCGATGCTTGTGTAGCGCACGGCGATGTGCACAGTGTGAGGCAGGAGCACCACCTGCTCCAGCACTTCCGTAAGAGTGGGGTTATTCTCACTACACACACACACACACACACACACACACACACACACACACACACACACACTTACTACAAAACTGTATATTTTGTACAAAAAAATAATTAAAAAGACTAACAAGTTAATGGCTGTAGGCAAAAGAATTTTGACTAATTGTAATTAACCAGTTTGCATTAAGTTTTAAGAATTAGTCTGCTTTGAAAAGCTCACTTACGGATCCACACTCTTGGCAATTGCAGCCATGATAAAGAGTACAGCCTCTGTCACTTCCCAGGGTGGGTTTCCCTCTTTCAGAGTGGAGTACAGCTGGAGGAGAAAGGCCCCAAAAAATGAAAAACAGTAACGCCGATCATTTGTGTATTTACAACAGGAAGGTTTTGGCTTTCTTTTATAATTAAAAGCCCAAACCTGTGAGAAACACTCCATGGAGCCCACAAGGAAAATGACATCCTTAACAAGATCGGACACCCTCATTCTGAACTCTCCAAAGTCATCTGTGTCTTCTGGGATTCCTTCCTGTAATAATTGTGCAAATACATAAATGCAACTTAAGAGATCATAACAAATCATTCAAGCTCTTTAAAAAATAAACACAAAAAACATGGGCCAACAATCATAATAACCATAATTATTTAATGACGTACGAAAACAAGAGCCACGTTACTAATGTAAAAAAGTACGCATGGTTAGAATTTTACTAGGGATGCACCAAATATTCGGCCACTGAAAATTTTCGGCCAAAAATGGCAAAAAAAAAAGCGTATTTCCATTTTGACCGAAATTTTTTTTATGCGACCAAAACAGTGATGACACAATGATGAAGCAAGCGCAGCCTGTACATGCCAGCCGTTTGTAAAGCGTGGAATGCTGAAATTTCTAGAGGGGGTGCATCCACAAAAACGTCCGCTGATCGTCCGAAGTGAATGGTTTTAAAGAGCCACTGGAGTTCGGAGCCCCAGTCCGGCTGGAGTGCAGGCTGATCCGGGCCGGCTGCGGGTCGCAGCCCGAGGCAGAACCTACAGGAGAACAGCATGTACAGACAGAGGAACGAAAGTGGACGCGTCGGGTTTTTTCTTCATTTCGCACGAGAGAGAAGCTGGCGCGGGTGCAAAAAGACTTTCTCAACGTCGGGATTACTTTATCATATAAAATCAAAACATCCCGATCGCCATGCAGAGTATGAAGCACAGAAGTGCACACTGTGTGCTGTGGTGTGTACACACATGACAGAATGGTCACTTTCTGTCTGTTTTTGAAAAGGCAAGAAAGTTTTCCAGTGATTACAATTAATATATAGGCTATGCTAGTCTTTGTTTTTATACACTATTTTGTTATAGGCCTACAGAGAATGTTATATCTTTCAACAGTTTTTAAAGCACTTGTTCTGAATGCACTTTATTCAGAATATTAAAATGCTCTTGAATTCACTAGTTTTGAGAGAAGATATTTAATTGTGTAATATTTCACCTATCTTGCTTTTAGGCCATTCATGAGTAGGGCCAAGTAAAATGTTTTATTTCATATTTTATTTTATATTGTGCTTTGCTTGAATGCTAAATAAATATTTTCATAGTTTTGTAACAGATTTATTCTTTTAATAATTTAATAATAATAATTTCTTCCGGTTTTCGGCCAAGTGTTTCCTCATTTTCGGTCCAAAAAAAATCATTTTGGTGCATCCCTAGATTTTACTGATACGGATATCAATACTGACACTTATCAACCGTCTTATTGATACTATTTTCTTTGTAAGGAAGACAACTGAAATAACAAGCTACGTAATTTCTTACATATATAATGAGGGAGGGGAAACTGATACAAATGTGTAGTGGGGATGTAAAGAGTGTCACTCCCATCCCACTGATCCAGTCTGGTATCAACTATTTGAAGATGCTAGCTATTTTAAAATACTTGAATGTTGTATAAACCCTGACAGCAGCAACTGTCCAAGAGCTTATCCATATTTTTGTATTGAATGGTCAGCAACCAGTGCCAATTTAGCAGAGATTCTCAATATCCATCTTTGTGCCGCCTGATGAAGATGATTATTGATCAAGTGTGAAACATGCAAAACATATGATATTGCAAACTGACTTATGTCTGTAATGTCCATTCCTAATCATACATCCTTAACATATCACGGAATTTTATACTGATAGATCATACAGCTGAACCCGATTACAGACAGATCAACCAAGCGTAGCAGAAGAAATTAAACAGCAAAGGGTAATGGACATTTTATGTGGGCACTGGTCTAAACAGGAAGTGCTGCTTACATGGTCTGGGTCCAGCTGGCAGTGGCGGGCCAGGCTATGCAGCAATCTTTGGATGTACGGCCTGAAGACACTGTGCAGCGCTGGGTCATTCGTCTTATACAGGTGCTCCCCAAGACGATACCAGAAGTTAAAAGAGATCTCCACGACCTTATTAGAAAAAGAAATGCAAAGAAAGAACATTTAAAGTAGCTTAAGGCATGGCACAATTAATTTTATTACTGCTGCCAAGAACATAATTTAATCTGCATTTGGACTCAAAAAACAGTACATACAACTGAGCCCTTCACTGCCCTTAGTCGCCCTCCATACTAATTTACAGGTTTACAGGTTCCCCTTGCGGAGAGAGTTCCGTTAAGGATTATTGCAATAACTGTCATTTTATTCAGTTTAAATTTTTTGCATTTAGAATGAAAATGTAGTAGTCTTTAAAAACTGTCAAGTAAAAATACTCAGAGAGAATCATGATTTTAATTCTAAGCTTGACTCCCCCATTTACTTTTTCAAAAATCATGCAGTCATAGCTCAGCAGAACCTGTTTTTATTTTCATCATGGCTTTTCAGCTGGATCATAGGAATCCATGTAAGTAGAAGAGAATGTGTCCACATGCAAATAAATACAGAGTCTATCTTGTCCCCCAAGAGGAAATTGTTACACACCATCTGTATCATACATGATCGTTTAAACACACAAGAAAAACGACAGTATAATTATAAGCAAGCACATAAATGCCACAAAGAAGACAATGTACCGTGAGATGGGAGTAGGGTGAACAAAGTATGCAGTGAGTAACTGGTGTCTTTGAGTGTTTTAATATTCAATACTTTTAACCTAGCCAAACAGGGTGAACAGCACAACAAGATGGGCTAAAACAAAAGCAATAAAAGGTGCTTTTAACCTCTTAAATGACAAAGCTTTATCCAAAATCGCTTGTAGAAGTCCAGAGTCTGCTGGCCAGAATTTATTTAATTACACAAGTGTTATTTGCTTGTGAGCAAAATGTGCATGACAGGGCATACTAACCTCATACTGGGGGTGTCCTGCACAGATGAGCAAAAGCTCCAAGGTACGCAAGTCTCCCATGCCATGTCCCGGGCTCCTCACTGTAATTTCCAGGAACGTCTCACATAACTCAGTGAAGATCCGGCAGTAGTTTAATACTCTGAATCCATGTGAGAAAGTGCGAGAGAGAAATCAAATAAACAAAATATGCATCTAGAAATATGCACCCCCCCCCACCACCACCACCCCCCCCCCACCACCCCCCACCACCCCCCACCACCCCCCACCACACACACACACACAAAACAGCATGCATCTTTGGTTGTGAGAATAGTTTGAAGGAAGAATAGAATACAAAACACATTGCTTGGTATCTTACTTGTCAAGATCCTCTCGGGCCACAGCCATGTGATAAGCTGTTTCTAGCGTCAGTACTCCCTGAAAGAGCTGTACAGCAAGAGGCATGTGCGTGTCCACATTCTCAATGGCGTAGAGAGTGGAACATACACAGTCGGACGCAGCCTCGTGCAGGTTGGTTGAGGTCTCGTCTCTTTGCTGTCATCAGAAAAGCAGATACAACGAAAGCAGTTTTTAATTTAAAAATAAAATAATACTATGCAGTAAAAAATAAAAACTGAATTCTGGTGTGAAAGTGTGTTTATAGTAATATCAAAAGGTAACTTTGCTGTCTCTAAAAAAAAGATTATGGCTGAACCATAATCATCTGGAACCTGTCCATGTACAGTACTGTGTAAATGTCTTAGGCTCCTGTGAAAACGATTTAAAAGCCATTTATCTGAGCAGTAAGGGACTTTCTGCCCGCAAATACACAAGTTAACTTTAGAATAAATGTGAACAAGAAAGCACTAAATACCAAGATTTATTTGTAAAAAGTACTTGGTGTTTTGTGAACTAGTTCGGTTCCAGATTTCATCTTGATGCCTCTGGCCTTTGCAAAGATTTGTGAAACTCAATCAGCAGATCCTGATTTACTGTAATGAAGTACCAGATATTTGATGAGAACTAGAATCTAATACTGGGCTTCCACAAGGAGAGGTCTGGGAATGATTAAGACATGCATAAAATCTCTATTTATTGTATTAACATTATTTGTATACATTCTGATATTAGCTTTTAAAAACATACAGTGCAGCTAAACAAGTTTTAAATGGAATTTTCTGAGGTGTCTAAGTACTGTACCTCTGACCATATCAAGAAAGCCATAGTTTAAAACGTTCTTCCATCTGTGCCAGAGATAAAAGGGATACTAGTACACATACACGACACATACTCCTCAGGGTCCATCTACCACACAAGTGAAATGCATCCAGAACAAATAAAAGACTGCAGTGTTTAGAATATGATGCAGAACTCACCAATACTTGAAACAGCACCATTAGCAACTGATTACTCGCCATGAAGTTGCTGTCCAGGACACCCAAGTTAAACCAGCTGCCCAGGCAACGGAAAACCTTAATTAGCATCTTCTCATCATTCCCCGATTTCTCCACACATGTCATCTGGTTGTGAAGAGAGAAAAAAATTTTGTCACAAGAAGGTGGCTCTCTGGTTTCATGATGCAATGTCTGTCTATTATCCAATGCTGGTAAAAAGAAAGCAATAATCATCAAAATAACCAGCAGAGGTATTTAAACCCTGCCCTTAAACTGCTAGTTTAACTAAAGAATTACTGTCACATACCCTGGCATGAAGGACTGTGGGTCATTTAGCCATATGCTTTGTAAATAAGTTTTAAAGACCAAGAAAAACTGAGTTATTGAGGTATTGCAATCAGCCTTGTGAAATTGCCCAACTGCACCTCACACACCACAGACAAGAAGAATTTTTCATAATGATCAGCCAATTCACATCAGGGGACAAAGGCTGACATCTAAAGTGTTAAGTTGTGAAGAAAGCTTTTAACTGCTACTCCAAATGTCCAACAGTGGAGAATGAATAGAGATAATCTGTTGGCCTTTAAAGCTCGTATGGCTGGTACATACAGTTTGGTGGTGACTTTGCTGACCTCTGCTCAGAGAACCATTCAGGTAAACAACGGGCTACTGTTTCATCATGATGCCTACAATGTCTATGAAACTATTATCCATGCATGAAGGGGAATGCAGTGCTGATCTTAGTATCTGACACACTAAGAATAATTCCCAATTCAAATTTAAAAAAAAAGAAACAACCTGTGGAATTTGTAAACATTTTAATTCCTCTGTCTCAGTTATATTTGTACTTATGCCTCTCCATGAGCAGACCATTAAAACAATTTAGCAAAAAAAAAGCATCGCTGTCAAGCATAAATTAGATGTAATACAATGTTGTAATCCTCAAGTATGGTTATTTTTATCAAGACTCTAAATAGAACAGAAATGGAGAGGACCTAGCTACTGACCAGCCCACTTTGCAGTTGGTTCAATGCAAGCGTACCCAAACCCTACGCCTTGAAAAGTAAAAGTGCAATGTTTATAGTGGGACGAGAGCCAAAAATACAAAGCAATACACACAAAGAAGGCATAAAAGAAGGTAGGCAGGTTTCATATGCCTACATGTAAAGAATTTAACATTATATTACAATGTGATACTGAAGTCCTACAATTGTGGAAGCAAAAGAAGTTACATAGTGTAAACGTCTTTTCTTGTTGGGCAAGGAGAGTTGGTCAATTTTACGGAAGGTCAAATCAAATGTCCTCACGGACCAACTCTGGCCTAATGTACAGTCACGGCTTAATGTACTGTAACTAATGTGGAGAGAGGGAGGGACAAACATTTGACTATTCACTTTTGTCAAATTATTTCTAACATTAAAAGTATTGAAAGAAAAAAGGGTGTCAACAGTTTCAAATGCATTTCTTTCAACAACAGTTCAGCAATGAGTCTTGTGAAATTACTCACTGCAACTCACCACAGACAGGAAGCAATATGAATAATCACTGGTCTAATCAAGTGCAGATAAAATCATACGACAGGTTTTTGGGGAGCTTTGAGCTGTAAGAAACAGCTTTTAATTTTTAACGTGCAGACGAATAACTCCAGATTCATGCAGGCTTCATTGAGAGAGACAGAATGAGGCTCACCAGCAGACTGATCACAGTGGTGGAATAATATGCCAGATCCTCTATGATCTCTGTCCGCCGGTTTGCGCCGATCCTCAGAGAACGGCTGTGCACTTCTTCCGGTAAGACTGTGAGGATCTCAATCAGGAAAGGCATTGAGGTCACATCGTTACTGTACCTGAAAGGAGGTGGGACGGAGGGGGGAAATAACAAGGGGGGGTGATTGGGCTATTAGATAAATAAAGGATGAAAATTAGGAACTCTGTATCACTCGTTAATAGACATATCTGACAAATCAACATCACAACTACAGCGGGAGGTTTTGCCGCAATCTTGTATGTGACTGCAAGCTACAAAAATGAGACTCTACAAAGTGAGCCATTGAGAGAATTTTTAAGATTCAGATATCAAGAAAACAAGAACAGACTAGGCTTGACAGCTTTTGCATGTAACTGCTTTAATCTGTCAAAACACTGATATGTCTGGAGTCACAGCTGGCAGGTTACTAGCAAATATGTATTCAAAGAAAACTTACTTTTCTATGAGGGTATGCACACAGCCCTTCCACGAGGCCATCTGAAGAGCAAGGTCAGCAATTGCCAGAGCAAGCTGGAAGAGAGGGAAGAAGATTTAGAGGAATGGCTACAGGCCCAAGAAATGACACTGTTCTGGCAAAGGAGCGATGCTGTCAGCCGAATCAGCTCCATCACACTTTATGCAATATAGCACATACACCGAAATCAGTCCTTTCATTACTTAAACTGATAGGTACCTGAGCTAGCAGGGCTGTCCAATATATTGTCTACTTATAATTATTGCAATACTGGCCTTTGCCATACTGATTTCACAGAGAGTAATATAAAAAAAAGAGAACTGTGAGCCATCGCATAACCGGTTACTTGGTGCTGTATGCGTGCTAAACCATCTCAGATTATCTTTCTTTTCTTGTTCTGATGAACAAAGACATTCAGATGACCCAACAAATAAATAATTTGTCAAAATAACACAAGCCAGTCTTTAATCACTTTTCATTAATTGCTCACAACTCATAAGACACACCATAACTGCAACATGTGGCCACTGAATGACTGGTTTCTTCTTTATCATGAATCACCTGTAAACAGCTGAAGGTCGTTACCTGTGTGACGATGATGGGCGAGAGGTCTTTGAGGTTCTGAATGTGGGAGAGCAGCGAGTCTCGCAGTGCGATGTGCGTCTCCTGAGGAAGCTCGTAGAACGACGTCTGGATCTTCATCTTCATGGTCTGGGCTGCAAAGTAACAGGACTCCACATCCTGTTTCAGCTGTAGGAGCTGGTCTGATATCTCCCACGCGTGCATCTGTATGAGTGACAGAAAGCACATAGAGTGAGGGATGAATCAAGCCTGACAGATCTGACAACTCAAGTCGGGGGGTGGGGGTGGACTAGCAGTAGTACAAATAGTTGCAAAAACTAAATACTTTCATTCATTCACTTGGGTGAAATGATTAGGGGTGTGCCACGCACAAATAAGTACAACACTGCAGGGTATTAAGCTAATCCACAAAATTATATCCATGAAAAAAATCTTTCCCCTAAATGGAAAGAAAACAAATCCTAGAGGCATGTTGCCTGTTGCTATATCTGAATCCCCCACTCCCCTCTAAAATGGCAGGGTGGCCCTTTAAAGAGACAGGTTAGGCTTAGACCCAGACGGAGTACTGAGAGCTGAAGCTGATAATAAAGGCCATGGGAGTATACAGCCTTCTCTTTGCAAACGTGAAAACTTCATCTAGGTTGATCATTTGCATTTTAAAGGGGAAAAAAACACAAAACAAAAGGGTGATTGTCACTTGCTTGGAGTTAAACAAAGCACTGATGCCAAAAGAGTAAGCACTAGTTACTGGAACTGTATTACAGTGCAAGTGGCTTGACAGATTACAAGCAGAAGACAGAGACAGCCTCTTCAGCCCTTCCTTATTAAGCATTAAGGATCACCATCACAGCCTGGAGAGCAGAGTCATGTTCAGCCCCGGCACCAACAGCCCCTCTCAACGACTGAACCTTCAAACTGCCCAGAGCAGACTGGTTACAGCAGTTTATTTTTAACGCTGATGAGTTTTGGTCATTCTAAGACATTAAGTACTCATGTAGTTCTGTATTTTGCACAACAGTCACTGCAGCTCAATTCTGCAAACAAACTTGAGAAGCTACTAGAAGCTACTTGGGGTGTTTTTCCACTTGGGTTAACTCAGAAACCTACACGCTGAACCTGCACAGATCCCAATACCCCTCAGTATGACTAACAGACTGCTCAAACACACAACATGCAGAGTTACAGAAAAATAGAAGAGCTTATCAAAACAAGGAGGAACCCGGCGTCTCCAACTCCTCTGAGTATTAGTCTGAGGGCCTGTAGACACCTCGGCGGGAAATATCTTCACACTCACATTTTACTATATTTTCATATTTCCCGAAGGGACTAGCCAGTTATGTTTCCTAAACACAACACTCTGAAAATACATTACGCTGAACCTGAACCGAGGGTTCGTCTCGTCTCTCCTTGCTTGGTTAGCACGGATGCTAACAAGCTAACAGGACCAGGAGCGTTAGCATAGCTAGCTAACGGCTCAGAGCTAAACGAGCGCAGCGGCGGTTCGGTGTGTTTATACTCTTCAACACACGGCCAAGACTCGGTTCTTCTGTCTGTACCAGACCCACCTGCGGGGAAACAGTTTAAAACAGTCTCTGTGTCTATTTCTGTGTCTGTGGGGAACAGCAGCCCCGAGTCTGGTTGTAGCCCCTGCCCGGCCCTGTCTTTGTACAGAGCCGGTTCTGAGCTCAGTGTCTAGAGTGAAAATGTGGAGAAGCAGGGAAAGGTTGAGTCCGCTTCACCCACCGATCTCTGCAGCTCCCCCAGCCACACCGAGGCCCGCTCCTTGCCGGCCGGGTCCGGGTCGTGGTAGAGCGCCTGCACGGCCTGGTAGACCAGAGCCAGGCTCGGCTTCCCCCCGTCCATCTCTGGGCTCCGGCTCCCTCCCGCTCGGTCCCTCCACAGGCTCCGGCTGGACTCACACGATCAACACGGCACTGCTCTCCCTCACGGCTGACGGCCACCAGACTGATCTTCACTCGGCCCTCCTGCCCCGCGGTCCGACCGCCATCTCAAACACTCACTCACTCTCACATACACACACACCGAGCCCCACCAACCCGTCCGTGTGGAAACCAGAGAGGAACTCGAGTTCTCAGCCCCAACCTGTCACAGAGTCTCTTCCAGGAGAGACACGTGTTATTCACATTTACTCGTGATCGCCATTGTATCCACAGAAAATCCTTTTTTCAAAGGGGTAAACGAGTTACGAATACAAACTGCGGTCTATTTTGTGAATGAGGGAAAGGTATGGAGACACTCCTCCTGACTCTGGTTCAGGACCTCGCCCCAGTCCTCCTCTAGATGGAGCCTTCACCTCCTGATCAGCTCCACCACGAGGAGAACCGGTGTTGTGCCGAATTCAGCGCCCCTGCCGGCAGAAGCCCCCCCCTGCGCGGGCATGCGCATTACAAGACGTTCGGCGTGAGCCCACAATTACAGGCGCAGTTACTTAAAGACATTTTACTCATTCATTGATTTAGTAAACAGCAACAGTGCGCGATCGAGCTCATGTTTTTGGTTCTCACAACTACACGATTTATTACAAATAAGAACTAACCAAAGCAATAGCGTTCTTGTTACACGAGGCATTTATTGTCAATTCCTCAGATTATGGAACGCCCCGCGAGTGAAAATAGATCTGCTTCGACGATTCACATATTCCAAAAACTCAAAACTCGTTTGTTTTCAAAAGCCTTTAACTGTTTATGACTGATACTTGAATTTTACTTGTTTTTTAGTAGTGATTATTTGCTTGCACATCACTTTGGTATGACGTTTTGGTGATTTTTATGATGTCTAAATGTCTCATTAAAATCCTATGAGTAAAAAGTCTGACCCCTGTAGTGTGAACAAGAATGCAAGGACAGTCCTCAGACCTATACCCTAATAAATATACTGTAAAAATTATTTGGTGCTGGGACCTACAGAACATGGCAGAACAGGACTTTTCACGGCAGCCCGCCAGCCATGAAAAGCATGACAAGTAATGTATAGATGTGCGATATGTATAGAACTGATAGAATAGCACTGTTTTCTTACCCATTTATCTATGTCTGCAGACATTCCAGGCCAGAAAAACCTCTGTGAAATTGCATCTGCTTTTTTTTTTGTCCAGTGCGAGCACCTGTCGCACTATAATGAAAATCTCTAAAAATGATGTTAGCCTCTTCTGCGCCTCTTGACCACTTTGACTTTGAATCTCTTACCAGGGCCTTTTATGTAGTACAGTGCTCCATCTAGCAAATAAATGTCAACGCAGCCTACATATATATCATCAAATATATTAAATATAGCAAAGTTTGAATGATATACACATACTATGAAATAAATATAAGCACCTATAAGTCCTTTCCATACCTTCTAGAAGAAATTTTGAAGATTTATGCCAAATTTCTTTTTTTTTCTGTTTTTTAAATGTTTGGCGGATACAGACCTTCAGTTTTGTAATCCAGAATCGTATGATACAATTCTGAATCCATAATCTGCCAAAACAGTTGTTGTCGAATTCTGTGCTGTTTTGACTAGGATGACCAGAGTTAAGTTTGTAAAAGGACACTTGGAAGGGGGTAGATGAGAAAAGGGTGTTTGGGAGTGCTGGAAGCAGCCTGCATGAGCTCTCTCCTAGGACAAAAAAAGCCATATATATTTTTTTTAAACACAATGCTATTACACTGTGTAAAAATAAATACATTTTTGAAATGTAAATGAATGTTGATGAATAACATTTTAGAGAATGGACTTTTAAAATCTTTTTATCAACAGGACAAACTTTTCAGGGTGAAAAATCCCCCGTTCATGTTCTGTAGGTCCCGGCATCAAAGAACTTGAAGTCTATTTATTGGATTTCAAATATTATGTTTTTACATAATTGCAATTTTGAATTAAGCAGTTAATGGGCTACACCTTCCTATCACATCTTAACTATTTTAAATAAAGATGCATATCTTATTTACATTCTTTTCTTCTTTGTATGTTAATAAGTCCAAAGAGTCATAAAGTCCATTTAAAGACAGTGTCACGTTCGGGAGGTGCCCCTTCAGGCAGGAGGCACAGACGCAGACTTTCTTTTACATTTCTTTATCTTTATTTCCAAACACAACCAACCGCGAACCACAACAGAACACCAACCTTCAGGGTATTGTGAGGGAGAACGGACAAAGAACTGTGACACAAAACAAGCCTTTTAAACACCACATTAACTCGACGCAGCTGTGAAATGTTTTTTACCTCATCCCTGGCCAGCCGAGCACAGGGACGAAGCCACATCCCCCGTCAGCCTAAAAGTCCCTTTTACAACAGCGGCCTCTAACGGCCGCTGACTGGGGATATGACAGTTAGAGGTTAGGGTCAGGGTTAACCCTCCTGTTATGTTGCGGGTCAAATTGACCCATTTAAAATGTAAAAAATCTAAAAAACATAGTTAAAAGTATTTTTTCATTATGAAACTACTTGTGCTCGGTTTAATAAGGGTAATCAACATTGTTTACAACAACATTGTTTAAACATGTCAAACTGACCCAGGAACATCATTGGTGTTCCGAAAAAACGAACATAACAGGAGGGTTAAAGGTCAGGGTTGGGGTTAGGGTTAAAAGTGCATTTAGGGTCAGAGGTTGAGGTAAGCGTTAAAGTTTGGGGTCAAGGTTGAATCAGGGGTTAATTTTTCCAGTTTTTTTTTGTTTTTTTCAAGCATACAATCAGAAAAATGTAAAGTATACAAACGAGTATAACATACAAGTAGCCAGGGGTGTTAATTATACAAATAAATGTAAGAATTCACATACCTGAACTGTTTTCATAGTCTTTTGTAGTTAGAGTCTGAAATTGATTTTACAGTATATATATATTAGAGTAACAGTCATAAACAGTATCAGTCATAAACAGTTAAAGGCATTTGAAAACAAACGAGTTTTGAGTTTTTGGAATATGTGAATCGTCGAAGCAGATCTATTTTCACTCGCGGAGCGTTCCATAATCTGAGGAATTGACAATAAATGCCTCGTGTAACAAGAACGCTATTGCTTTGGTTAGTTCTTATTTGTAATAAATCGTGTAGTTGTGAGAACCAAAAACATGAGTTCGGTCGTGCAATGTTGCCGTTTACTAAATCTATGAATGAGTAAAACGTCTTAAAGTAACTGCGCCTGTAATTGTGGGCTCACGCCGAACGTCTTGTAATGCGCATGCCCGCGCAGGGGGGGGGGCTTCTGCCGGCAGGGGCGCTGAATTCGGCACACCAGCCTTGCCCGCCTCCAGCAGCCACACTGATCTCTGTAGAGAGAATTTACTGATTTAGGAACTTCAAGTCATACTACTAATGCTGTTAACAAGGTTTCTATCTAGTAAGTTTGATCTACATTATGCAGTAATACTACTAATAATGTAATACATAAGTGTGTTCTGTATATCAGTATTCATTATTTTGTAACGGAAAAAGAGTCAGGACCATCATACCTTCGTCGTTTTGTTTATTTTTTAGCGAAGTAAGTAAGTCTATTTCTTTGGAGCTCCTCCTGAGGATAAATGTGAAACTATTGGCAATATTTTACATTTAAATGCCACCAGAGGCGTTTTTTTTAAACATTTAGAGATTAAGTTTTAAATGAGAAGAAAGAACAAAACATTTTACTGCTCCAGGTATGAATGTTGTGGGTAATTAAGTGTTTCAATCACATTCCTCCCTCAGGCCTTGAACCCAGTCCAACCAGAACAGGAGTGATCAAACTATAGGTTGAATAAATGTTCAGTGCTAAGAATGATGGTGAACGCATTAGAATACTCATTCATAACAGAACTGGTTTATACTACTGGTTGTGGAAGACCATGTTGAACCCTTAGTCCTCCCAGCTTCCTCCCACTCATGTAAAAGCCAGAGACTGCATCTTTTGGAACTTCTGCTAACACAGTGTCTCTGGACAGCCCAGCACACTTGAGGAGAACAGGAACTGCCATTTTTTTTATTTCAGCTAACACTGTTGCACCATAGCCATTGGCATTTCACCCCTTATGAAAAACATCTCTCTACGGGGCAAATGTTTAAAGGGCAGAAGTCTCAAATGAATATTTAGTATAATTTCAGAAGTGTTGCAGACCAGTGGCCCTCATTCCTGTCCCTGTAGACGAGCCTGTGATCCGTCTTGACTTAAACTGAGTTTACAGCAACTAATGGACAGGCCTAAACTCTCACAGCACTGAATTACACCATTTACATTTACCTTTACGACATTTAGCAGACCCTGTTATCCAGATGGACATACATCAGTGCTCAAGCAGTCCACATCTGTTCTTCAACCTGAAATGCTATACTTAAATCAGCATCTGCTAATCAACGATGTTAATGCCAGCTGGGTTACACATCTAAACAACAGTCGAAGAAAAGTCAGAGATTAAGGCAAAAGTAAGGAAGGCATAGAGTCAATAGTGTGGAACCGTATTTCAAACAATGCAGTAGCAAACATACATGTGACTGAAACAGCTGTTATTATGTTGACGATTCACGTTACCATATCGAAAAATGCTTCAAGTTTATAAGGTTTATACAGCTACCAGTTTATGCAGTCAGTTTTAACACTGATAATGATAAGAAATAAACAAATAATGTGCATAATCAGAGAACAATATATTTTATTAAAAATATATTTATAAGCAGTCTATCAATTCATGCTACCCTATGGAAAAATGCTACCTTTAAGACTGCACAGATAAACCAGTGTCCAAAGCAAGGTAGCACATATTTATGGGCGTGGCACTGAATCCCAAGACTGTGGAACTGCTCATGTGCAGAAAGGCACGGTAGCACATCTCGATGGGTAGCATGTTTCGACAAAACATCAAAATACCAAATTATTGCAAAACAATATTAAGCCTATTACTGAAGATCCGGACGTGCTATTACATTTTTGATTGCAGATTTGGATTCAGCACAGTTCAGATCACTTATTACTTCCAGAAGCAGAATCTTTGCTTTCCAGTTCTTATGCAAGAACAGGTAAAAATGAATGCAGAGAGTGAAATGAAGCTTTTTTTCAGTGGGCTGAGCTAGTCTTAGCCCTCAGGACAGCATTTAACTATAATGAAATGAATATTTTGCCTGCCAGTCGGATTATATTCACAGCAGTTTCATCTTGCCAGCCAGCTACCATTCAAATCCTCGGCAGTCTGCATTGACTCCATTCCAGTGGTGTGATGAACTAGTCCTGGTAGAACGTTGTGTTGCAGTGTGGACCACAAACAAGAATCCTCTATGAGACCGTGCTGCCACAGCCTAGCTTTTGGTAAAATGTGTGGCCAGCCTCCTGAACTAGGGTTGAGGGTTAGACATCTTACAGTAGTTTAATCTTTAAAACTAGATAACACGGTAGATAAAACAATACATTTAACATCAGAGAGAGATGTCCATTTATGCAGTACTGTTGCCCATCAAAGTTCATCTTATGGTTATGGCTTTCGTAGGGCTGGGCATGTTAACGCGTTATTATCGCATTATTTACTTAACGCCGACAAGAATTTTATCGCGTGTTCACGCAGGTCGTGGGTGCGCGCAACACGCAGCGCACTACGTCTCGGCTGATTTTCACGGGGCTCAGGCGTCCCATTACTTTTGTTCATATTATATGGTCAAAAATGGGACGCCTGACCATTTTACCAATAGTGTTGTCTAAATAGCACTGCATTCAGACACACAGACTTTCATATGGAGTCGATCCCCCTTTGCAACTGCTATAATGTTTCTTCCCCCCATGCTCTGAACTCTGAAGATAACTTGTTTTTCTATAACAAACTAGATAAAACGTAAAGGAGCAAATAGCTTTGGTTTTATATTTGATTTGATTACATTAATGTTTAAGTTGAAGAAACATTTTAACTACAACCGTGTAATTGTGTTAAAGGGAACACTGCTGTTAAAAGCATCTAATTTAAAGTGTTTGCAAACCAAATGTTATTGCACTTTTGTTCATATAGCAGTACTTTAAAAATAAAAGTGCGCAACACGCTACTTTTGCATTAAGTATTTAATTTTGCCTATAACAATGCGATTAATCGTGATTTCAAATTTTAAACGTTGATGAGCAGTAGTCTTTTGTCAGCTTCTCTGCAGAGAAAACAAAATAATCTTAATCATCAAACACTCTCACTAGTTACAGATCTAGCCCATGCCCTTCAGTACAGATAACTTGCAAGTACTAATTAAGTACTAAGCAGTAGGCTTAGGCCACAGTTTGTGTTGTGACTGTGTTCACACAAGAAGTAACGAAAAAGTAATGTTTCAGAAATATTATAGCTCACGCTAATTAGCATCCAAAGAGAGGCTGAAAGGATGAGGCATATGCTCGTGTGATGGAAAAATAACAGCTTTGTCTAATTACTGCAGTGAGAAACAGGTGGTCTTTCCTGCAAGGTGCTGCCTGAGGATCCCTTCCATCTTCTGTCCTTCACATTGTTCCGTTTTCTGCTAAATGCCACTATTGTTGGCCTCTATAAAGTCCAAGAAGCTTGTACAAGAAAATAGTGCTTCAAAGAAACATAGCAGGGAAAGTGTACAGTAAGAAATGTATTTCAGGGTGTGTAGGTGCGGTATAGCAGGAGCATAAGGTCAATAAAGCTTCACCCAATCTTTTAACCCCACCCAGCTGTATGATGTGTAAATAGTCTTTAACATATTCTAAATACATTAATTACTGTTTACTGCAAAAGAGCAAATGTTATGGCTCATTCTATATTCTGAATACCATCACTGTGAGATATTTTTAGATACACAGCAGCTCTGGTTTCACAAAGTCCCACCACACTGTCACCTTTTGATCCCATGCTTATGTGATGTTTGTACAGTTGTTTTGTGTGCTCATTTCTAGCACCTTCACAGCTCACGGGAAAGGTTGCAGTGCTGTCCTGTTCTCAGTGTGCTAGCTGGTGTACTAAAGGTCTACCAACCACACAGGTTTAACCACATTGGACCACATTTCCCTTGTAATACATTCTCGTCAACATGTTGTGTAGTCCAAGGCTAGTTTTAATTCCCGTCTGGAGAAACTCCATGTGGAACATGTATCATCTTATAGTTTTCTTATTACAGTAGTTGACAGTATATAATATTGTAAACCATGGTTAAAGGTTTAGCCACTGGTGCACAACTGAAATTTTATATTGGGGCACAATAACCATAAATGTTTGATGTGGAGGAGGAAGAAACAATTCTGGGCAGGTGAAAACATGCACTGCACATTTTACTGATTTCCATGCTCCCAACACACCTGATCCAACTGACCAATGATCAAACAAGACATTCCAGGGTTGAAAGTGGGTGTACAAGAGCAGAAAAAAAACACACACAAGACGGGGGCTCAAGCGCCAACACTGGGAACCACTGTTTTTTATTAGGTACACCCACTCTCATTGTCAGGTATATCAGAACACTGATGGAGGGTGATCAAAAAATTGTGTAGCAACTGATATACTATCACTAATAACTTTACATACATTATACTGTTAAGGGTATACCTGTATGACAAACGGAGCTGATAAATTGGACAATAAGTGTATAGGTAGGTGTAGGGTGCCTAAAAAGTGTCTTGTCAAGGTAAGAAAAGTGTTATTCTGGGTACTCACTGATGTTTTACTGAGGATTTTTCCATATGAAATGTCATGTCATTTTTCATATGTCATATGAAATGTTTAGGCGCTCATACAGAGGGTAAAAAACAAATGCCAATGAACCACAATACAGTGTTACAGTTATGGATCCTCCCAAATCAAAATCCATAATGGAATGAACTGAAATGGTACAGTAGGAAACTCATGGGATGCAAGCATTACCAGGGCCTGATTAAAAAAAAAAAAAGCAGCAAGGGATTCTGCCACAAGTCCCTGTGGTTCTTTTACCCACATGAGCTTAAGTCAGGAACCAGTGAAGCTGGAAGATGATGTAGGTTGCACAGTAGCCCTGAGTCCATCTGAGGAAATGATCTTTGGAGTCAAATCAAAGCTACCTTAAAAGTGAACCAGTTGCTAATCCACAAACCAGCCTTGGAGTATATTTCCCCCAGTGTGACGGCAACAGAATGGTTCAAGTGGGGCTGTATTCAAGTCTCAGTTCTTTTACAACCTGGATAAACATGTTTGGTGAGTGGCATGAAAGGCACAATCTGTGATAGGGAAAATGTATCAGAATAACAAAGAAACCATCAAATGACATATGAGAGCGTTGTGCCTCTAGCCAGTACAAAAGAATACATAATCTTAAATTCAAAACCAATTAAAATGAATGTACAGATGTGATAGTTGATACATTGAAATCGCAGGCCAAGAATGAAGCAAACATTCCTATTAGCAAAACACAAACAGCACAAAACAAATGTCTTAAAAAGGAAATATAAAAGTGTGTACAACAAACAAAAACATGTCTGTTACTCTTCGCTAATCTGATGTAGTGTTGAAAAAATTATGCCATATGAAATAAATTATATTACCAGCTCAAGTTAAAAAGTTCTTAGCTAATAAACTACAAAAACATTTTAAAACTCATCATGCCGTACTAATGCTTCACCAAAGTCAGTTGCTTGACTTCCCACAAACAAGTCATACTTGTTAAGTATTTCCTCTTTGCTCAATTTGCCATCCTGAAAGAAAAAGTACACGCCATTCAGTTAAAGTTCATAGTTAACATTTAATCTGTAACATAATAATGAATAGTTGGCAAAGAATGAAAAGATAGGCTAGCTAGGTTAAATAGTTAACTTCAAATGAAATGTTTTAACACAAACATATGATAAGGGCCTGTAACAGTTTTACAGTTTTGGAGTTGACCTTCCATCATCAGTGGTTCAGTAATCAATTTTTACGTGTGTGTATCTGAACATACCTTGTTAGAATCAGACTCGTAGACCAGGTGTTTGGCTTCAGCTTCTGCGTGGTCATAGTCAGCAGGTAGGATCCAGTCCATTGTCTCATCCTTGTCCATCTTTCCATCCTTGTTCTTGTCCCTGAATTCAGAGAACTGCTCACGCTCTGTAGCTACCCACTCTGGCTCATCCATCTCATCTTCATGGTTGTACATATCACCTAACATTCAAAAACATTTACAGACAGTTGTGAATTGAACAGTTCAAACATTTGAAGCTTCCTTGCTTTCGCCATCCAACTGTAACAATTAGAGATGGGCCCGATCCAATATGATATCGGTATCGGGTCCGATATAGCCGTAAATCTGATATCGGATAGCGCTCGGGCAGCCCCGATCTCTATATTCCAGTTCGCAGCTTGCGCTGGACCTTAACCTTGACGCTCTGAGCGAGCGGTTGTCTTAAACAAAATGTCGTTTTGAGATACTACAGTTTGGAAACGCCGAAAAAGCAAGACGGCTACTTGCAATGTGTGTAAAGCCAGCGTGCCGAGGGGTGGAAGTACAGTTGCGTCGTACAATACAACAAATTTAATCAAGCCCCTGCAGAGATTTCACAACAAAGAGTACCAGGAGATGGTAGCAAGCAGGGGAAAAGACACCAGGCAGCCGACATTTTCCAAAAATGCAACAAATTTACAGCAGACAATTCAAAAGCGAAAGGAATACCAGGGAAGACTCTTAGCTCTCCCTCAAAACCTCTTTAGGGTTCTTGCAGGGGCTATTTTTTGTGTTTTGTTGGCTGTTTTTGCCCTCCCCCCCCCTCTATCTCTCAAAACACGACGAGGCTAAAGTTGGGCACCTCGTAACTCGGCCGGTCCACCTTAAATACAGAAGTGGTAAGATTACACTCTGCCCGTGTCATGTCTCCGAATTCACGTCATTTAAAATTTATAAGTTTTGCACTTTATTTTTACACAGTTGTTGTTGCTAAAATTGACATAATACTTGAACTATTTAGACGATTTAGCCAAGATTGTGGTGTTTTTGGTATTTACAAAATTTTACAGCTGTTGCTGCTACCGTTTTGTGAATTGTAAATAAATTCCTTTGGAATCCCTTTAAATTCAATGTAGTTGTGTATATTTTTCGCTGTTCTAACAAGTGGTTACTAGTTTATTTATTCTGTGATGTAACCTTACTAACAAACAGCACAATTTCAACAAAAATAATGCTAACATTAAAGTAAAATAGCTGTATTAGAATCTGTATCCGTATCGGCCGTCGGAATCAGCTTGGAACTGGAAAACCGTGGATCGGCCCATCACTAGTAACAGTGCTTGCAATTCAGTTCCCGTGGATGACCCAGCTTTATATAGCTTAGTCAAATGCAAGGGAACAGTTAACCAATTACATAGGAATAAAACAGTCTAAAATATAAAAAAAAAATAAT
>JBBPCX010000135.1:18751932-18799206 GCA_037974365.1 Hydrocynus forskahlii
CTCTAAGATCTTAGATACAAAAGGAAGGTTAGAGATAGGTCGATAGTTAGAGAGCTCACATGGATCAAGGTGCGTTTGCTAACATCTGAGAAAGGAATAGGCACACCCTGTAAACCTCTACCCCGACCTACCCCAATTGAAAGCTGCGGAAAATCCATTACAATAAAAAAAAAGCAAGTGGGAAAAATAAGAAACAACTGCATACACCACAATACAATTCCCACCACAGTTCAGCAAACTAATAACAGATGCTGTGGCTAAAAAGTCCCATAAAAGTGCTCAGCTTATCAAAAACTGCAGGATGACAAAGGCCCACCAGTCCCAAGAGTCGTAGATCGACGACCAACAAGGGTACACAAGAATCACGGCTCCACTGTAACTGCGTTGTTTTTGTACTGGATGAAGGAGGCAGAGTTGGTGGATGGAGCAGATTTTTATTTGCCTGCACAAGGGGTCAATAAATACATAAATAATAAAGATGGGCATCAAGTGAAGTGTACCCGCAGCAGTGAAAGTTCCTTCTGCTTAATATACTACAAGTTGCAAACATTACTAATTGAAATCACTATATTATTACAATTCCTTAGGGATCAGTTATATAAATACTCAAAAGAAATTCCAAAGGGGAATAGAGTAGTAATTCAGTATAGAAAAATATGAAAATATTAAACCAACTTGCATATAATTCACCGTTTCCACTATAAGTTACATTTAATTGCACTTATAGGAAGGTAAATACTACACTCGTGTGGTCATTACTGGTACTGCATCTAGAGCATATCCGAGATGCTCGTAGTGGCTGATCCCAGATCGCGAATGCTCGCGATACCACGAGGGAACTTAAAACACACGCACAACATTTGAACAAATCTAATTGATTACCTGCACAAAGGGTCAGCAAATACATAAATAATAAAGATGGGCGTCAAGTGAAGTCAGCCTGCACAAAATTAATTTTACATTACAAATTGCACTATACAACACGTGGTTCAAAGTCAAATGAAAATACCAAATCAAACAGAAATAACAATTCCACGTGGAACGTCGTACCAGCGCAATTTATATATGTCTCTATACATAATATTTAACTGGGGGAACCTAAAACAATATAGTGCAACTATGACTTTTAATAACTTTTATCAAGGACCCACGGCAGCCCAACTTAACGGCAGTAGAGAACGTTCCTTCTTCTGCAGGAAACTCACACAGCAAAGCTATGTTACACATAGACTTGCCGTGCACGTTTCCTCACGCAACACTTGCGATGTCCCCTCCCCCGGCCAGCGGCATCAGGGGAATGAGAGCCTGGTCCCTCTAGCAAGCCGTGCTCGTTGAGGTTTTCCAGTAGTCCATCCGTGAGCTAAGGTTCTTGTTTATTAAAATGACGCGGGGTGTGCTGGCTGTAAACATGTGTACAAGCTGCTCTGTTACACAAGAAAGTTTGGTGCGAAAGTTGACTGAAAACTACACTTGTGCATGAAAATGTTGGAGCAAGACTTAGTATGCCGCAATCTTGGAAGCACATCTTCTATTGCCCTGTCTTTGATCTCCTGCTTTCTTGGCTAACTTGATTATGATTCAGTCATAGCAGTGCAAAATCTCTACGTGGATTGCTTTTTTTTTTAAAACCTCAGCCTAGATAGGAGTGTGTGCCAAATGACTAAATCTTACAACATCCCGAAGCGGAATTCGGTGTTGAGTAATCCATATTCTGAAGAAATGAAATGATTCAGAGCACACCCGACTAACCAGGAACCAATACTTTATTGCGGTAGTTCTCATATAAAGCCACTCTTAGGCTTCCTTAAATGATTCAGCACAAACAAATTAGTTTAAAAAAGCTTTCAATAATGCTGTTCAACCATATATGACAAAGAACACATTATGGCTCCTTGACCATGACTCTTAACAACTGGATATACCGTTTTTAATTTTAGACCAACATCTGCACCATGTATTTATGGGCTCTATCAGTCCCAGTGTCAAGATCACAGGCCCCTAACTACTTCAACAGATTACAACATGTAAGTAAACCTCAGTGTGCTTATCACATGTAAAGCCATGCACATTTTAGAGGTTGCACTTCTTTACACTTAGAAATGTACTTCACACAAAAAAACAAGTTTTGAAATGAACAAAATATATTGAAGCTGTAGTTAATCGTTTTTACACAATAGTCAAAACTTATGAGCATTTTCTTTAGCAAACTGTACAACAAAGCAAACAGTCACAATTTGGTACACTGTGTTTTTACAAATTAAACAAACCACTGGCTCTAGTGTGCGTATAAAACCCAGTGACAATAAATTGATTTTTTTGCCTTTTTGTCAAGTAGGTAAGGAGCTGTCTGGTAGGTAGGTAGGTAGCCTGGTGGTGGTTGTCATCCTCCGACAGGTAAGCTCATGGCTGGGATAAGACCCTTAGGGGTGAGTGCCACTGTTCACTGTACTCTCGGCCAGGGGGCTCTAGTCCTCCCAGCGGAGGAACGTCGATGGAATTCACAGCCATCATCTCAGTCCGATGTGTTTTTTCGCCGAGGCCCTGCTTCGGGGCGTAGGGGCATCTTTCACCGTCCACTCGTCCTCCGTGAGGCGCGTCGGGACGTACATGAGACCACCGACCGAGTCCACCAGGCTGTATAGAACGAGGAGGACAAAAAGGGCTGATGTCGCCAAGTACATCTTCAGCAGGCTCACAGCAGGCATGCTCCCGGCTAGGAGACCAGAAAAACAGAAACACCGTTTACACTCTGAGAGGACTGTTTTCAGACGTATAACGAGTAAAAAAAAAAATACACTTACCGATAAAAGTGTCTCTTTGAGAGGAATGGCCGCTGTTTTCAGAGCTTTCTCGGGGCTGTCTCTGCTCCTCTCTCTCTCGTTCTGGACCGACTGGCTGACTAACTGCTTTCACTTTCAGACCGACACGACCACGACTGGGAAATTCCACCGACTGGAGAGTGTCTGGGCCACCAAGACAAAGAAAATAACTTGTTTTTAAGCGTTCGGCTTCAAGAGAAATCTGAATTCCTCAGAATAACAAGACAGCAGACCAAAAGCACGCCAACGCCGCTCCTTAAAGAGTGAGAAACAGGAACCTGGAGAGAAAAACATGAGAGAGAGAGAAAAGACTCCCCACTGCGGACTACAGCAACACGACAGGGCTGGATATTTCTCTTTCAGGATTCAACACATGGCTGCTTACTTCTAAAACTACGTTTCCTTCAGATAACAAGCTTGTTTTTTTTTCATTAAAACGCAACTTTGAGGGCCGTTTCACCCTAAAATGAGGATGCTGGAAGGACCCAACAGTAAGAGCGCGGCTCAACAACACACACACCAGATCAGCTTCAATTTGGATTAAATATGCAACGGGTCGAAATAAGTTTACAGCACTTAAAGATTAAAAGCATATTTAACAGTCTCAAACTATCGTTTTTCACATCTTAGCAAAAAAAATCAATACGTACCGGCTCAATTGTGTGTTTAATGTTCAATAGTACATATCTTAGCGTCAGCAGAAAAGTTTCTGGTAAAAGGAGGTCCTTAAGGAGCACCCCCCCCCAATCGATTATATAAATAAATAAATCCCAGGACTGTTAATGGCACCACGGAGGTACCCTTGATCAAGGTACCGTCCCCACACACTGATTCCCGGGCGCTGTGTTCCTGGCTGCCCGCTGCTTCACTTGGTGAATGGATTAAATGCAGAAAAATAATTTCACTCTGTTCACACTGTGTTGTGGTGTGTTCAAGTATGACAAAAAATGGCCACTTTGCTATTTCTAACACGACCACTAGATGGAGATGCTTGCTGCGCAGCAGCGCCCTGTCCTGATCCTGAAATCAGGGCCTGTGCTACCATGCAGCGCTTTATGTGTAGGTGTTCTCTAATGTAAGTTTCAGAAAACATAAAGCATCCCTTTCATGACATTGTACTGCTTGTCCCTCACCGTGATAAAAAATGAAACCTTTGGGAATATGGCCTTTTTTACATTTTGCTGTTAAGTAGTTAAACATCTATCTACAATTGAATCACACACTATTTTTATTAGTTTAATTATTATATTGTGGATATAAATACTTAAAGTGAAATCAGTACTTCATATGGCACATTACAGAACACACCTTTTCCAAGCAGATAAACGTGTCTCCTACAAGGTGTATCGTGTTCCATGTGTAATATCTAGGGACACTCAGTTTGAATGTACTTAAAGTAGACAAATACAGTGTCACAGAAAAGGAAGAGCAACAAGCAAAATCTGGAAACAGATAAATCACTCAGTGTAAAAATAAAAAAAGGACATGGTCTTGCAGGGCTCTTTGTCATTAATGTCTGTAATCATGGAAGGTAGTTCATGTTAAAACTTGAGAGGGCAGTGGCACTCTTCCTTACACATTAACAGTGTGCTCTTAACTCACTTAAGCATTGCCAGTAGTTTATGTAATAAGGAGGCATCAGCCCATTTTCTTTCCCAAGCTTTACTTGTTTTTCATGTTCTTTTCTTCTCTGGCATCTCCTCGAGACAAGAACCCCAATTTTAGGTTGCCTAGCCTGTCATTTCTTGCTACACTTTACTTATAGGTATATTAATACTTTTTAAACCCTTAACATCCATACACCAACCCTCTTAGGCCTGTTATCAGCAGCTATATGGAAACCGATACAAGATTTTTACACGAGTGATAATGGCTTATTATCACATACATCTCATAACAAGAAAATTTTAGTTTCAGTTGTATTTATTTCTGTGAACAGAACAAAAAAGGTACATACATAAAGCATCCTTCCTTTCTTGTTCATTGAGTGTGCTTGTAGTTACTTGCAGAGTAATAAAGTCACCTGATAAAATGCACTTACACATCACTGTGGGGGCTGACAGTAATCCTTGTGCAAGCCCCCCCCCCCCCCACCCCTTTCTCTCTCTTCCCCCTCGTCTTTCTGCCCCTCTCTCTCTCGCTCTCTCTGTCTCTGTCTCTTAATTGGTGAGGACCTCCATGTCATATGCCTTCATCTGTCACACTCGGTTTAGAGAGAACCGCTTTTCACATGAGACTTATTATCTTTACCGCAACCGCACAAGGAATGAAGCATAGAATAATAAAGCTCACCAGCCATGAATCAAACTCTTTTTAGTTTTCCCCTAAACACAGTTTCATGGTCCCAAGTGCCTGGAACTTGCAGTCGCTCCGCCTGATGTTTTTTAACCCTGATGAAGCAACAGAGCAGCAGTGGCCTCTCTAAACAACTAAGAGGTTTTTCATGGCCGGGGTGCTTAAGACACTTCAGTGTTCTGTCACTTGCAGATGAGCTTATTCACAAGAGTGAGGGCGGAGGGAAGGGACTATTCTAGAACTATATCTATTAGCGAGTGTCCTGCTGTAAGGTTAAACTGCTGCTGTATTTTGTGGCCTCAAGCTTTGTACCAGTTGGGGCAATTCAGATTTGAAACTAGACCACTAACAGCCAACGCCAAGTATTCTGTGCTGAAAATAGCCTCTGTTTTGTTGCGTAATTCTTCTCTACCCATCCACAAACCCCTAGGCGCGCGCACACACACACACACACACACACACACACACACATACACAATTAGAGGGTATGGGGAGTGACTGTATTTAAGTACCCTTTCTAGGTTCACTCCACTTTACATTAATTCTCCAATCCTCTTTGTGAGTGACGTGTGCTCCTGACATAACCACGGCTGAGCCAGAGGAAGGGAGACAGAGTGAACGAGAGAGAGAGAGAGAGAGCGTGTGAGTGAGAGCGAGCCCGCAAGTGAGCACTCAGCAGGATAAAAACACTAAGTCTCCTCCTTTTTCTTACTCTGTGTCCTACCCTACAGCTCTCTCAGGCACTTGTGCTTTTCTCTCATGACTTCCTCTTCCATCCCTCCTTTCCCTGACCCACCTATAACACCCGACGCTCACTCCCACAGCAGCCAGAGGCTCGCGGAGGTGGAACTGTCTCCACGGCGACTCCCTCGTCTCCGTGTGAACAGGTGCGCAGGGCAGGGATCCTGAGAGCTGCTTGCGGGTGCTCAGTCTGACTGGCCTGCCTCATTCAACACACAAGAGAAATGGGTCATGAATAACCGCGGTGCTGCGCTGGATTCAAAGGCAGCAATCCACTTCTGATCAGCACTGGCTCAGCTGTGAGTTTTGTTTGTTTGTTTTTTTTCCCCAAGCCTCATTCTGAATTTTGTGTCCCTTGCTCGGCTGATTTGAATAAGATTCAGAGGCTTGGTGGCATTTGCATTCGCCCTGAGCTGAGTCCCGGCAGGCTCAGGCAAGCTGGTGGCGAAGAGACGGTGCATTTCAGAGAGGGCTGTTCTCCAGAGTGTCCCCCAGAAGCATGACTGATGTGGACAATGTTTCGATAGTTTTGGACGGAGACCTCAAGCAGGACTGTCACAACATGGTGAACAATGCAGAGCATGTTTTGGACCACCACTTTTTCTATGGGTTTCCTCATGCAGGCCGGCATGGGCAGCGACATGAGACTGCGGCCCAGCGGTATACGGCCACACGAATACAGGCCGGCTTCCCACCAAACAGGTGCGTCCAAGGATCACAGGCTCACATACATCTATACCAGTGGATTTCCTCTGGTCCTGGATAGCTGTTTAACAACCCCTTAGTCAATGGTAGTAGATGTATTAAAGCAGCTTCAATGCTAAAATGTACAGGGCAACAGGGCGCCAGGACCAGGGTGAGAAAACACTGGTCTAAATACCACCTCAGAAGAAACACCTACATTTTCCATACAGTCGTTGGCCATATCAATTAAATCTATGTTTACAATTTCTGACTGTAGGCCATCTGCTGGTGCACAGTTTATCAGTCCCTAACATGAATAAAAAGGGCCCACCATTGGACCACCGCTGGCCAGATGTTGTTTGGGTGAAGGCCCATTCTTAACACCAGTAGTACTGACGTGTTTGTGCTTTGCAGTGGTACACATGTATCAGGAAGCAACAATATTGCTGGGCTTATTAAACCCCTTAGTATGCTGTTTGAAAAGCCAACAGTGGTTCTGATGACTGACAAAGGGATGGCTAATGGACAATGACGAGTGTTAGTCTCTAATTTTACACAAAAGTATATCAACAAGGTCAGTGTTTCTTATAACGAGTCTAGTACATGCATATCACTAAGTATTCCCATACCTGTTCATCTCATTCTAATAAAAAATAGTGTTCCCACAGTTCCCCAAGATGCCAATTAAATTCTGCATTCAGGAGGTGTTGTGTAAATGAGGGCTGTTTAGTTGCTGCTTGATTTTGTTTAGTCTCCATTTTGGTCTGTGCAAGTGTCAACATGCAAAATCAACACATAAAGCTAATTTTAGAGGACCACATTGGCCTATAAAACTTGGAGGCGCAATCTAAATAAGCAGCAGACTCCAGTTCTAACTGTAACTGTGATTACACTGCTATAAATGTTTCTTTTTCTTTCTGAGAGTGTGATAACCCATGAGATTTATATTCCTGACTGTGAGACCTCCCCCAGGCAAGAAAAAATGAGTCTTACGACTAAACCATGAAACAGCTATGAATTCTACAGCTAAATTTAGAAACTCTTACTTCTTTACCCATCACATCTCTCATACAGTCTGCAAAACTGATCCACAAGGATGCCTGGAACATTGTTTTTCCTGTTTATTTGGAGTGGCAATGGCCTTCAAGACCTATCTCTTGTCCACTTTCAGTGACATGTTGAGTCTCAGTAATCACTGATTCAAAACACTAATGAAGGTGGTTGATACATTCAGAGGCTGGCATCACAGCATAGAGGAGAAAAGAGCCATTTATAATTGAGTGGCTTCAAATCCGATGCTGGGACAACAGAGTTGGCCTTGAAGAAGCCTCCAAGCTATTTTTGGGTGAACGGATCATACCCGTCCCTACTGACACACACTGAGACAGGAGCGCACAAAGCCTGGGCAGACAAAGTTTGAGTGGGTCAGAATCAAAACCTAAAATAGCCCCATGTGCAAGAGGAATCTCTGACCCATTTATCTACTGAACCACATATGGACACACCCCCACCCTTGCATAGATGAGGGTGCACTTTGGGAAAAAGTCAGCACTTTAACAGCAGATCTGGACTGCCACAGCTTTTTGGCTATTTTCAAATTTTTTACCAGCGGCAAAATCCACCCGAATCACTCTGACTGTAAATGGCCTTCTGTGAGAGCCTATCAAAAAGTAAATAAGTGACATGTGACCTTGTTGTCCCTGTAGACAATATTTCACTATCACAAAAAATGATGTAAAAAAAAAACACCCTCCCTCCCCCAGTTTTTCTGCAGTATGTATTATCTGTTGTTGGCCAGGATATTACCTAATCGCCCGGTCAATGGTCATCACTCTCATACAGGACACAGATTTTAAAACCATCCAGCAATTGCTTTTAATTAAGATAACAGAGTCATGGATTTGTAATCCAACATTGCAATCCCAGAAAAATGCAGGGCAGCCAGGGTTCTCTCTGTGTGGAGTTTACATTTTCTCTGTGGGTTTCCGCTTAGAACTCCAGTTTCCTCCCACAGTCAAAAGACATGCACGTCAGGTCGATTTGAGATAATAACCTACCCCCCTGTGATGTGGCCCCCTGTGACGGACTGGGGAAGAGTGTTTCTCCACCTTTCGCCCCATGAACGCTGGGATCGGTTCCAGCACCCCCACAACGGGATAAGCAGCTCAGAAAATGAATGAGATGTACAGTAAGTACCATAGCTAAGAATTCTAACTTAATCTGTTTTGGATGGACAGATGGTTAAGAAGTACTAAGAGGACTAGCAACAGAGAAACTGGTAATCTGAAAAACACGTTTAATAGGTCAGCCAAAAGCAGTTTTGGTGGTTTTGCCAATTATAGCCATTGTGTTGTGTTTGATTGTATTTATATTTAGCCACAATGTATGCTTATGACCTAAAATTTCTGTTCAACTCAATGTAGATTTTTTCATGGAGTCTGATACACACATTGTTTCCCTATTTTTGCAAACTGGCCCCTTTACATTCAAGGGACATATGCAACACCCGTGGTCAAATTCCATGTCTTATTGATTTTGTGACCAAAATTAACTTAAAACATTCTCCACAGAGAAACAATGTTTAAACAATGCCACACATCACCTAACCAAACAGAATGGTTTCTAGGACACAGATTAAGGTTAGTCCCTTACTAAATGTCATGATTAATTTTGTGATTCTTCACTTTCCAGCAAACATCCAGTCCAACACTACGGGTAAGCCTATTAGGCCAAGTATATAATATTTAAAGTAGGACATTCACATAAAAAAAAACTTGGTCATATGAAATAACAACACAGTCTGAAGCTCAATCCAGCAGATATTGAAGTGATTACATTGGTTTGTTCAGTTCTCTGCACCAAAACAACTACAGGACAAAAGGAGAGGAGGATGCCTAGGTATTCTTTTCCCTATACAAAACTGGACAAACTAGATTTAGTATATAGCTACAATGAAGACCTAAAGCAGACCTAGATCTGCCATGTCAGAAGCCCTGAACTGATGATTAGTATGAAGGACTGTGGTCTGACTAGCTCGGTGACATGCTTCCTTGGGTATAGGTAATAGGTTACAACTTCTTAGATATGATGTTGTTCTCCATAACAAGTGCCTACTGGCTTCTTATATCACCCTCATATGTCATGGAAAATTAGATTTTCTTTGCTTTTCTGAAATAAAGAAATGTTACAACCATAAACTCATTTCCCAGTGACTACCTGCTCAACCCACAGCAAGTTACCAGAGCGAGCAGAAGATGGGGGTAAACTTTTCCAAGATCATTTGAAAGAAGGCTTTTTGTTTATCCGCTTTTTGCTTTTGTCTGCACACTTTAGCCCAAAAACCTTTTAAATCTTGTGTACTACTATGCAGAGTGATGAAATGCTCAAGTGTTATTTTAATGAAACAGAAGTAAAATTGAAAAGTGGAAGCAGAAGAAAAACTAAAACTAACTTGTAGCAGTGTTCTTAATCCTGCTCTGGGTGACCCACATCACTGCACAGCCAGGCCCAGAGCCAGTACTCCTGATCCAGCTCATGAGGGACTCCATAACCAGTTAAAAAGCTGGATCAGGTATGCTGAGTCAAGTAGTACTTAAAACCACATAGTGCTGTGGGTTTGCCCTCAGTACCAAAACATTAATCGCCTTAAAGCAGGGGTGCCCAAACCTGTCCAGAACGAGCCGCTGTGGGTGCAGGTTTTCTTTCCAAACAAGCAGGAGGCACACCTGATTCCACCTCTGTAATCAGTTGGTCTTGGTTTTCAGTGGCTCAGGTGTGGCTTCTTTTTGGTTGGAACGAAAACCTGCACCCACAGCGGCCCTTTCTGGACAGGTTTGCACACCCCTGCCTTAAGGTCTATTTGCATCAGGTGTTACTCCTTTCATTTTGGGATTCCTGTGTTCTCAAATCTAATTATATATACACACGTGTATGTGCGTGCACCTAAGGATTATTTTAGGAATACAGTAACCCCCCACTTTCACGCAGTTCGGCAGTCGCGGTTTCAGGCCATCGCGGATTTTTGAACCTCCCGCCTCTGAGTACAGCTGACGTCCGGGCCTTGTGAGCCACTAGAACTGTGTGATTCATGACTCATCCGGGTGAATCACCCGGATCCATTAAATAACTCATGAGTCACGAATCTGAGGTCTCCATTGAACCAAATCCTTTACATCAATTACTACCATAGAAGTTGCATAACTTACAGTTTCTCTGCACCACTACACTTAAAAATTAGGTATATCCTACAAACCTATAATCCTGCAAAGTTGAATCCTCCTAGTGGACTCCTTGTATCAGTCAGAGCCAAAGATAGCCCTGCAGGCGAATCTGAATCGCTCAGAGAGCAGGTTTGCACTCCTGTAGCACATACCAGAGTCATGAGTGAATCCGGCAGTTAACTTCAATCGGAATCGATCAGAGAGCGGGTAGCGGCCCTGAAGCACGTAGGCCGAGTCAGCGAATACGCCGGTTAACTTCCAATACTGACTCAAGCGACTCACACACCCGGATCAGTTTAGTGATTGACTCAGAGGGAGCCGAATCCTAAAAAGGATCCGGCGGTTACTAAGGCAATCAGACACGTGAACAGAATGAACCTCCGCTGCTCAGCAGCCCCAAACATAAAGGAGCAGCAGAGGACAGCTGTACTCAGAGTCGGGAGGTTTGAAAGTAGCCAATCCAAGAACGCTGTTTATTTCTCCTTGCTGCTGATTGGCTGCTGCGCTTGGACGCAATGGCAGTCCAGAATTCTCCTGGTGCGTCTCCTGTTTTTCGTTTTATTCTTCTTAAAGCCCTGTATTTTTATTACTGTAAATTAAATTTCCTGTATTTACCTGCGTGTACCAAAGAAATGTGTGCATGAATTACAGTACAGTCTGTACCGGGGTAACAAAGGTATTTACATTCTAGCACTGCAGGAGTTCAGTGTAAACTGAACAGTACAGATACGGGTTTACCTTTACATTTTCTTTAAGGCTACTGAGTTTAAAATGGGAGCATATTTGGGGACAACCTTAGGGTTTGCACTATAAAAATATGCATTTTTAGGCATTTTAACCACAACACAACGCGGTTTTTCACTATACGCGGGTGCTCTTGGAACGTAACCCCCGCGAAAAGCGGTGGGTTACTGTACTCGGAAAACTGTACAGCTGGGGACACAGGCATATTTCTGAGCACTGTAAGCCTGCAGGTGGGGTAGGTCCTAGTTCTTAGACTGAGAATCCAGTTAGAAACGACTGCAATGGTGTGTGCAGTGAATATGGGGTCTAGGGCAGGTATTTGTGCAGACTGCTGGATAAATTTGTGTGAGGTCCTGGAGCTGAAGGAAGCGCGTGGCTCCGGCCGAGTCAGGGTTAACGCTCCGGCACCACGTGGCTGCTAATGCACCGCTAATGCACGCGGGCGGAGGATGTGACGCGATCCACCAAACCGCCAGCACACATAAAGCCCAACACTCCCGGTGTGGAGAGCGGCTCAGAACCACGATAGCATCCACATAGGAACAAAGAACCAGCCCAACACCTCGCGACCGGGGTTACTGAAGTCTCAGCTCAGACAGTCTGCCGTATTTATATGCAGAATTTCTCCATCCAGCTCTCAGCACACAGATCCAGTCCAGAGAAACAGTCCATCCTCGCACAAGGTTTGAACTTCTGTCTTGATATACCGTATTATTGAGTTCAGTACGGTTTTTAGAGTGTGTTTTCTGCACCCAGTCATACTGAAGCTGAGCTGTAATGAACGTATTTTTCAGAAATACTGAAGGTGGTCTGAACCACTCCGAGTAGAGTTAGCCTCTCACTCGAGTTTGCAGTTCCACCTTAACTGCTGCAAACCAGTGATGGCGTCTACACGAGCAGAAAGGAGATTGGAGGTTTTTAAGGTGGAACGGGAAAGTGGTAAAGGAAGAGACACCAGTCGTGTGCTTGTTTGTGTTAGTTATGATTCACTCTGAATTTCAGACGATAGCAGTTTATGCACAGAGACTGAGAGTCCAGCTCCGTTTGGGCCAAGAGCGAACAGTCAGGCTTGAGAGACCTTTTTCAGCTCCTCGGAGGCTCTTGTCTTCAGGTTGGAGCTTAGGGTTGGGGGGAAATCAGCGTGTGGTCCTCAGAGATGCAGGAACGGTTCAGAGCTTCGTGTTTCAGAACCACGATCAGAGCAGTACCCAGAGGCTGATGGATCTGCTAGCCATCGATTTCCAACGTGTGTGTGTGTATTTACAAAATGTAGGTCACCAGGCCAGCAGCAGCAGATGAGGGAAGAAATGCGTCACGTTGTCAAAAAACAAAACAAAACATTTTTTGTTTCTCTTTCATGGAGACTCAAAAGTAGAAGATTTTTCTGCGAGTGAATGATACCCTGCTGGGATAAAGCGTGTATGTAAAACACTGGGAGTCTGTGGAGCAGAAGCATCATCTGCACAGAACCTGCTTCAGGATTTTGACTGACTAGGCGATGTTCTTTAAAAAAAACAAAAAAAAAACATTTTTTACACTGGCTCAGTTTCATTTTACCAATCTTAGAAGCAGGTGTAGGTTCAGCCCACTCATGTTGGGCTCAGGGGGGCAGCAGGACTGGGTTCAGCGGTGTGTCACCAGTGCTGCTCTTTGTTTTCCAGCATGGCAGACTACCTGATAAGTGGAGGAACAGGGTATGTCCCGGAGGACGGGATGTCCGCCCAGCAGCTCTTCTCTGTCGGAAATGGTCTCACCTACAAGTAAGTGCCCTCTGTCTCCATACAGTGAGATTCTGTCGCGCCTCGGCGTGTGTAATGGGCTGCCACATTACGTTTTCAGCAGATCAGACCTCCAGTCTGTCCGAGACGGACTCACAGCGGAAGAGCTATGCTCTAAAGGGGACGGTATGACTTACAAGTGAGTAAAATGGCACTTCATTTGATTGTCACCACAGTGAAATCTGTTGCCTCTGTCATATGGGGAAGCAGATGGGTCTCTCAGAGATGAGCCTGTCAACTCAGCTTGATATTGAGGATGTTTAAGCAAAGAAACTGTCTTGAGGGCTTTCTGTAATCATAGTCTAAAAGCTGCAGGTGGAGAAGCAGCTGTAGTGCTGACTTGTCCAAATCATTTTCGAGCCTGATGTAGTAAAGTCATTACCATGTGTAACATCTTTTAACATGTCAAACATTGTGGCTGACTGGGAAATTTCTCATTTTCCAATCATTGACCAGTCATGGCATATTTTTGCTGTTTTGTACGGTTCCCCTTGCTTTTCTAAATCTGTCCCCGCTTTCAGAAGTTCAGAAACACTCAAATTCTTTGACTTTGGTTCTGTACCTGGTGACTAAAACTAATAATTCACTTCCAGTATCGAATAATGCCATTTCCTTCCAGTAAGGAACTTCCAGTAAATTTCTAGTAAAAAAAACTTTTTTATGCAATTGTTCTGAGAAAAAAATGTTGAGAAAACAAGACTACATACTTTTTTCAGGTTTACTGCTATTGAACCCCCCACAGTCACATTAAAAAACTACATTTTTGTTTAGTTTTGGATAGTAAATAGAGTATGATTGTGTGCACATCATGACCTCTGCTTCATGATGCCACCGTTGTAGGAATTCCTAGTCTGTATGTTTTTCTACCATTTCATGTCAAGCCACTCATTTTCTTTCTACCTCTAAAAGATTGAATTATGTGGAACTTCTCTTCTACTGGATTGTCTTTGTACAGCTAACATTGGGTGAATCTGGTAGATATTCTCCATCAAGATTTGTGTGATATCTTCTGATGAAGGAAAAGAACAAACCAAATCATTAGAGACAGATGAGACAGATGCTGGGTTGGTAGATTGGCTTAAATTATTTGGTTTCTTCTTTTCCTTCATCTGCTAATTGGACAGAAGTTGTGACCATATCTGCCCAAAGCACATGTGAACGGTCGGTGTATGGTAATGGGGTTAATTGAAAACCGAAGGCAGGAGGTGATGCATTTGGCTTGGTTTGTAATGAAATGCATGTGGGGATGCAGTGTGGGCCTCATGATTTTCCTCAGGCTGGATCATGTGAGGGTGGTGTGTGTGTGGTGTTGGAGGGGGTTAGGGGAGGTGGTCGAAGGGGTTTTCTCTTAGCATTTACTCTGAGCTCTTCATACGCACGTGATATATCTCATCAAATCATTAAAGCCAATCTACAAAGTGAGACAGATGCTGAGTTGGTAGATCGGCTTAAATTATTTGGTCTCTTCTTTTCCTTTTGCCAAACAAATAAAAATAGAAAACATTTTTATCGTGAAAGCACACTGTCTACCGTTCCACTCCTCCATTATTACTGAATGGCATGATTGGTTACAGCTCACAGTCCCCCTTCCGTAGTGCTGCCAACTGTGCATGGCTACCACTATGCACCTCAAAAGTTCCCGTTTTTCTGTCACCATTTATTTATATATGTATTTGTGTATATGTATATATGTATGTATGTATGTGTATGTATCTGTGTATATATGTGTGTGTGTGTGTGTGTGTGTACAAATGTGTACTTAATAAGGTATATCTGACAGACTATGCTAATGTGTTTTCACCCTGACCTATGTGTGTTCCAGGAATTTCCCTCTATGGCATTTCTGGATGATTGGTAACGGTGTTAAATGTCTCATACAGGTGTTGCACCTGTGGTCATGTTACAGTGCTTGTAGGAAGCATGAGCAGAAGCTATCTTCACCTTTTAAAGATAAAGTCAGAGACAGAAGTTAGTCATTGTATTAAAGAAAAAGCAACAAAACTAGGTCAGTCTCTTTGCATTTTAGACTATTTTAATTAGCTTTATAGTACAGTATGTTGGCAGTGTGTCAGGTTCATGTCAAGTAGCTTAAGGTTCAGCCGACTACACTTTGAAGAACTGATATTACAAAACACCCTGAAGCAAAGGCTGTGACTTGTGCTGGCAAAGGGTTTTCTTTTTGTATGTGTGCTAAAAATAATCAGATGAGTTGATGGAGCCAATGGTTGATTGAGACTTTCGTCTTGCTGTGGTCACTGATAAAGAGAGAAAACTTCCAATTCAAACCAGCTAGGCCATCCAAAACTGAATGGCCATTTGCAAACTGACTTCATCCACTTCCAAGGGAGATGGGTTGTGAGGGTTGATCTTGCACCCACAGGCAAAACACATTTAGGTATAGCTGTTGCTGAATCTGAAAGTGTCAGCAGTAAACAATGAGAACATTGAGAAAGTAGGCCTCTGTTCAGAATATCGATGAATCAGTTTGTTATGGATAAACACAGAGCGATTTGGGCTGTATATTGTTATTGTTTTATTTTTACACTGAGCATGTGTGCACGAATGAAACTGATTGTGTTCAAGTCTAAAAATGTGACAAGTGCATTGTGAGCATGCTATAGTAGTTGAGGGCTTGTTTATTTCTGCTGTACTCTGCTTGGGTTTTATAAGTTAATAATTAAGGTATTTTACAATGTCATGACAATTATTTCAGTGTAGCTTGAAAGCTAATTTTAAGGCTACCATTTAACCTACTCTGTTGTTAAAGCTTTGACACTCTGCACTGTGCAGCTTTTATCATATCCTATTAAGCTGCTTACTGTTCCCAGCCCTATATGGAAACTGCAGCCTTCAAGTTAATTATCAATATATTCCCATGAAGGTTACTTTGATTCGTTTTCTAGAACTTAACAGTGTAAAGTGTAGCTAACAACAATTTCTTATGCATTCATTCAGAAACTTTGCAAACTGAGCATGTTTAGGGAGGATCTAAGTGAAAGAGGATGTCAAATTTTAATTTCTATTTAAATATTAGTCTGTGTGCAATGTATTCTCTGGGACTGCATTGGGGATTTTCCGTGCTCCCACTTATGAAATGTGACAGATGTGTTGAACCAGCTGTGTCTGAGCAGGAAAATCACCAAACTGTACTGAGCACTGATCCACCGGCACTGAAACTGAAAAGCCCTGTAGAAGAGAGAAAACTTCCAATTCAAACCAGCTAGGATTGCTTAGACTTTGTAATTATCCTAGTTTTGCGCTCATGGTTTGAAGTAATGTATTGAGGTAGTGATATGAGACCGAGATCAATAATCGTATGACTACATTTTTCACCCTGTTTCTCTGAGCTTTTGATTGATTCCCCTCATTACACCTTATAAAATCATAATGGCCTTTCTTTCACTGGGTCTATTTTTTGCCCTTCTATGAGGAATTCTGTAATGAATGAGAACATGAAACATTGAGGAAGAATGGGTTGCCTATTCATTTACAAGCACAGTGGAGGCATATTTTAAACATACTTGGCACTCTTTCTTCTGTTGTCTTGTTAAATTTGCCATAACAAGCAGAGCATGTCTGACTGAAATGGTGAAAGATGTCTCCAATTCCCTATTGTGGTTTTTTTTTTTTTTTTTAATTTGTGCCTTTATGTAACCCCCCCCGAGAGACAGAACCTCTAACAAGGCGTCCAGGGTTTATGGCTAGTCCTCAGTAGACATAACAGATTGAGTAGTGCTATATTTAAAGCCTGGTTTCTACAGCCAGACTGAAGACATTTGAAGTCTGTTTCGACTTGCTTACATGATTAGACATTTTGGAAAAGCATATGCTTAGCATTTGATTTTGAAGCCACTGAATTTGAAAGTTATATTCCAGGCAGTGATATGCATTTTAACACTTGCCTGCAGGTGTGATGTCGAGGAGGAAGTGGGGCCCTCTTGCTTTTAGTGTAAATTAACATGTGACACAAACTGTTATTTTACACTCCAAGTAGGAAGAGGCCTGTTGGTTATTTTGTTCCTATATCAGCCTCCTGTTGACACTGAGAGCCTTCACCCTCTCAGTGTTGGTGGTAGTGCATGATAAGTGGAGGTCTAGCAAGTGGGTAGAACTGTGGATGAGTAAATTAGGCAGAAAATGTGGGGGGCCTGAGTCCCAGTTCTCTGCTAAAGGTGGCTGCAGTGGACACACAAACATTAGAACTGGACCGAGGAGCAGTGAAAGAAAGCCCATTCTGATGAATCTCATGTTATTCTGACAGTATGTGATGAGTGGGGGTGTGTTTGTTGGTTCCCTGTGGAAGAGGTGGCACCAAGATGCAATATGGGGAGAAGGCAATGTGATGGTCGGAACAATGTTCTGCTGGGAAATCTTGGATCCCTGCTTGCATGTGGCTGTGTACCATCTACCAAAACATTGCAGACCAGGTAGACTCCTTCATGCCAGTGGCACATCCATAATGGCAGTAGCCTCTTTCCGCAGCATAAGGTGCCCTACCGCACTGCCAACATTGTTCAGGAATGATTTGCTGAACATGACAGTTTTTGACTTGGCCTCCAGATTCCCAGTGTCATCAGTTGTCAACTGTTGTTCTAATGGTCTGCGTGACTGGTTAAATCTGCGAAAGGCAGCAATGCCATTTGCAATCCCGATGGTGTGGCGGGAACCGCGAGATCATCTCAACGATTGCTATTTTTGCAATGTGAATACAACAGGATTCTCAGCCAAAATTAAGCAGAAAATTGTATATCCCAGCCAGGATTCTGCAATAAGGCCTGTTCCTCTTCCTGTACCGCCACATGATGGATTAGCTTCTGTAGAAGGTGACGAGGAACATGGTCAAGGTGCATCTGGTTATAATCCAGCGTCATCAGATCCTGATTACATGGCCGATGAAGATTCGGAACCAGAGACTTTTACGCAAGCAGAGCTGAACGATCTCGTTCGTGATCCTAAGTCTGTCGAAAGACAAGGCTTAAGTAGAAGCGTTTGCTTGCCAAGGGTGTTACTGTAACTCACTACAGAAGTCGAAGTCATAACTTGACAGTGTTCTTCACTGCTGACGGCTCACTGTGCTATTGTCATGACATCAACGGACTCTTCAGCAGTTTGTCACAAGAGCTTGAAGGCAGTCCTACTCCATAACAAATGCCAAACCAAGTGTGCTGATTGCCCATTCTGTTCATCTAAAGGAGTCCTATGGAATGACACTGCTTGAATCAGTCTCAAAACTCATCAGTGGAACATCTGTGGTGATCTGAAGGTGACTGGTATGTTGATGGGAATGCAAGGAGGATTCACCAAATACTGCTATTTCCTGTGCCAGTGGGACAGCCGATCTACTGCGGAACATTAGGTCAAGTGTGACTGGCAGCCACGAGATGCCTATGAGCCAGGAAAAAGCAGTGTCAAGTTTCTGCCTCTGGTTGATCTGCATAAAATATTTTTGTCACCTCTCTATCAGGCTAGGCTTGATGAAGAATCTTGTCAAGGCCATGGGCAAAGCGAACTCACAAGGTTTTCCGTACCTTGCTGAAACATTTCCAAACAACATAAGCAATGCAAAAATGAAGGTAGGGATTTTAATAGGTCCGCAGATCAAGTCCGTTTTGCAGGGTGAAGGCTTCAACCAAACTCTCTCAACAGCTGAGTTTGACGCTTGGGAGGCATTCAAGTGGCTCTGCGAAAACCTTCTAGGCATCCACAAGTCTCCTGCATACAAGGAAGGATTTCAGCATCTGCTTGATTCCTACCAGAAACTGGGCTGTCACATGACATTGAAAATACACTTCCTGCACTCACACCAAGTTCTTTCCAGAAAATCTTGGCATGGTTGGTAATGAACAGGGAGAGCATTTTCATCAGGACCTTCAGTTAATGGAGCGTCGCTACCAAGGTTTCTGGAATGAGAACATAATGGGCGACTACTGCTGGATGCTGTACCGCGACGATCCGGACACAGTATACACAGGAAAATCATGTGCTAAGCATTTTAAAGAAACAGTGGTAGCAGACTGATACTGATCAATATATCTATGCCACTGTGTGAGCCTATCTGACTTCACACTGAAAATATTGAAACAGTTACTTGATTGATGCCTGCGGTTTAATAAAAACCACATGCAAGTCCATTGCAAACTAATATTACGCATGATTCAAAAAGTTGATGTGAAAGAAAAAAAACTGAAAGCAGATCTGAAATCAGCATGAAAAACTGGTTTAGAAAAGTGTTATGGTGTCTGATTTATTTTTTTTTTTTTTCTTTTGACCCGTGTCATCCGTTTGGCTGATACATGCAGCTGATATTTGGCAATTTTTACATAATCTGCATCGGCTGATGTGCATATTAAGGCCGATTAATAGTCACACACATTTATGGGCAGCCCAGTGCTGCTGCTGTGGAACACTCGTGACACGCCCCTCTACCGGCACCTGCAGGGCTAGAGGCAACCACCAGAAATTTGCCTTCTTGGGAGGAAACTCATCTTATCGATTCTTAAATTGGTTTATGAAATTTTACATTCAACTTGGACAAAATGCGAGTGCATGGATTCATTCAGTTTTATTTATAGTGTCAATTATCAATAGGGCTGGGCGATATGGCATAAAATCTATATTTGCGGTACAATTTGAGTGCGGTAACGATATATATTGTGATATATTCTTTTCTTGTGTGTATGTCAAAATGACTTTCTGAACATACTCACATACCAGATACATTTCAGCAGAATAAACACACTTCAAAAAAGTATAGAATGCAATTTTACGAACATTTATTGTTCAAAACTTACTTTTCAAGTAATTTTTAAGATGTGTAACTTTGTCACACAGTTTGAGCATTTGAGTTTGGCTAAAGTGTTTGCGGCTAGGTACCTCGTAACGTGGGTCAAGTCCTAAGTCTCATGTTCTGAAAGCTGCTTTTCTCCACTGTAAGAAATGGCACCATGAACTTACACAGGTACAGGGTAATGGCATTTGTAATATCAATCCACCGCCGATTCTTTGTCATACGGAGGGCCTTTAGAAAGTGCTTGTAAAATATCAGGTAAAATGCTGGTGTGTAGGGCCACCTTTTTCTTTCCACTTGACTGACTGGGCGCTTGTGGAGGACACAGTTTTTGGCTTTCTTCGTATTCCAAACTGTGCTTTGTTTTGAGGTGATAAAACAAAACTTTTATTCCCTCTCTTCGCTATTAGGCCTCGTCCACACGGACGTATGTTAAAACTTACAATCGATATTATTTTTAAAATCCTCCTGATACGGCGTCGTAGGCAGGAGAGGATTTCGGCAGAAATTTGACGCCTGACGAACACGCAGCCGCCCGAGTGCCGGGGCTGAACGCCCATGTGGCTGTGATTCGCTCCAATGAGCAGAAAAGCGGTCGGCGCTCAGTCCGTGCTCACCTGGCGCCACGAAAAACGCCTGATTCAGACGCCCGTGTGGACGAGGACTTACTGTCGCCCGGCATACTTTGCAGATTATATTTTTCTGCTCTCATCCGACTCCTTAAACCCAAACCAGGTCCATATGACTGACATCGCAACGGTCCTCTTTACGAGCGCCTTCTCCTCTCTCCATGAAAGCTCCATGCTTGCAGCCGTGCTTTCGACCAAAACAGGCGCAGCTTGATGCGCTGTCGCGGTAGGCCGATTAAGTGCAGTTAGCTCTCCTCATTAAATGTTGCTAGTGGCTTGTAGTCATTGAATAACAGGCTGTATGAAGTTATTTTTTTGCAATCATTAGATTGACCATTTGGCATGAAATGGTTTGTCACTTTTTTTTCCCGTTAAAATTAATGACCCAATATCGACATTTGTGTACAGTTTGTCACTTTCTTAAGCTGCTGGCACTTTGGAATTTTGCTTCTCTTGCTCTTTCCAGTGAAAAAATACACAACCGTTCTAAATGCGTTTTTTTGTTGTTGTTTTGATGTTTGAAGTACAGAAGTATGTGACGTGTTTGGGACTCGGCTAACGAGAAACGCTGCCAACCTCCCTATCATCTACCAAATGTACCACGATCACGTTCAGTTGATGATGGCAACCCCACTACTGAAGGAAGAGTGCAGTTTTGTTTTTCAGAAAGAGCTCGAGTGTTATGCATAATTGAGACAAAGCCTGAGAAAATGTTAAAGATCAGGCCTAATTATCAAATGTGAGCTTCCACCTTAAACAGAAGTAGTATTTCTGTTCTGTCATTGGTGCAGTATTACACCACTACTTCATCACCACTACTACTTTTCTTGCAAGACAACGAACCTGGAGCACAAACTTGGCACTGAATCATGATGTTAGCTCTTCAAGCAAGCTAAACTGACACTCAAAATATGCAACATATTTTAAGAGATTTATATCTTTCTTTCTGTGTTCTGCACTGCCTTCTAGACAAACTGAAATCCAACAAGGAAAAAAATGCTAAAACATGCTTGAGGGAGGTGCAAATGCAGAAGCACAGTGCCTGCATCTTGCCAGTCAACAAATTTGTATGATTTATATTTATTTAGAAATGTGTGCACCCCCTGCTGAAGCTTGTATATTCACTAGTTTACAGCCAAGACTCCAGAGTCCAAATAGTGATTTAGGACAACCCTGTTGCTATTCATGTAGCCTGGAATAAAACTTTAGGTCTGTTGAAAATAGTTTGTGCTGTCATAGTTAAACTTGATGTTCATGGGGGACACTACTTAACAAGACCTTTTCAAGCTGTTATTTAATGTAAATAGTGCTTTAGAGGAGATTTCAAAAGAAACATGTATACTTAAGTTTTTTTTTTCCATTTAGGCTATTTCATGAGAGATCTATATATTTTGAAATTTTCATTGAAATGTTTTATTTTCTGTATCACCCAATCTTTTGGCAGAATTTTGGCAGAGCTATTTTGGCAGAATGACAGAGGTCAACTCAGTATTGGGCTGTTTTTTGGTTGTGTTTTTGTACTGCAGTAGCCCGTGTACCCTGATGCCCCTGCTATTACTGTAGCATTTGGCCTGGTTTGTAGCCTTGTCCACAGGTATTTTCAAAAACTCTTTTTTTTTTTTTCCCCCCTCATGTCCACCCATGTTTTACACTTCAGTAGGTGTGTTTTGAATGGTAAATAATGATGAAAACAAGAGTTTGGAGTGTTTTTCACGCTGGATGTTTTTGCATTCAGTGCTGCCGTGTTTGTCTTTTTTTTTTTTTTTTACAAGAAAAACAGCAGCCGCTCTGGCCACAAAACCTCATGTAACCTCACCAGCTGGGAATATTTCATCATTCAGCGTAGTAAATAGGGACCTATATGCTTACAAAATAGATGTTTGTAATTAGTAGGCTAATTTCAATTAGAGTTTAACCGACAATCGACAGTGGTGGAGCCTCATCTCATTCTGAGGGGCTCTGTAGATTTGTGATCAAAAGATTGTTTAAATATGTTGCTTTATTTAACAACACTGGGGTTTTGTTTTTCAGATTCACATTTTCCTGGTGGTTTTTACTCATTTGGCAACACCTTAAAACAATCTAACAACATTCTTTTAATATTTAGAGACCAGGACCTTAAAGCTGTGGCGACGGGCCCAGTCCTGATTTACTTTTTGATAATAAACACATTCTACATCATCTCTTAATTAAAACGGTCATCTTTTGTCTTTTAAAAAGGATTAGAATACATAACACCCTAATAATAAAACCAATTCATATAATACTAAAATAAGGAGGTTACTTAGCAAAAATAGAAAAAAAAAGGAGCCAGTGCTGCATACCGCACTTTTAAGTCACCTTAAACTCTTCACAGAAACCACCAGTGCTTATCATGCTATTAATTGCTTGGAATATAGTTAAGTATGTAAATATTGCTTTCAAATAAATGTGGCCGTTTCGCTAGTGATTGCCTCAAGGTGGCACATCATGGCTGCTTTAACAGACAAGGCAGCATTCTTTGAATACTACGGTAAGGACAATTTTATAGTGTGTGTGAGAGAGAGAGCGAGATCTGCGACTGTTCAGAGAGACAACTTAATTATTGTTAGGTCACCATGAGAGGCTTGCTTGTTTGTCAGTTAGTTGTAAAGTAACTGAAACCTCGGCCAGATGACTGAGCTGTCAGGTTTCACCGAGTACTTTTTTTGTATCGAGTCTCTTTAGGGGAAAGAATCTTTTGACACCAGAGGAGGGGGAGGGGGGTGTGTGTGTGTGTGTGTACGTACCCCTCCCTTTCTGCCTCAGTCTGCTCACCACAGGAGAAGGAAGGTCACTGAGATGTGTTAATGTCAAACAGCCCATCTCTTCCCTCTGTTGCTAAAACGAGACAAAAGCACACTTATTCTCACTTTCAGACCTTGCTGTGTTCCTGCACTCACCCACCAAACCATGTTTTGACCGTGTGAGCATTACACTTGGTTCTTCGTCTAAGACTTTCTTTCCTCTGTCTGTTTTCATTCTTCCCCCGCCATTGGCCACTGCTGTGTTTATTTAATCTGCACACTAAGGTCTGCGGAATTTATACTGCACATTCTTGTGGATTTCAGGAGACTGGTGAGGGTTAGTATCGTGTTTATGGCGACTGTTCCTAAAGCCGTGTCATATCCAGGCAGATTCTGAACATGGCTGAGGCGCATGAGACCTCATCACTATTTTGCTCCTTTTGCTCAATAGCTGTACTTCACTCAGAGTACCGCCTTTTCAGATGGCTCAAGGTCAAGATCTAGCTTGCACCTTGTCCTTTCATGTGCTCTTCACAGTACTGCTAGTGCTGTAAGCTGTTCTTTACTGAGATGTGAAATAAGACCTGAATTGCAGTTGATTGTGTGCCAGTAATTGCCGATGTTGCCCAACGCTAATACTTTTTAGAGATCATCGCTTTTTCTCTCCATGTTTTTTTTTCCTATTTCATAACCTCCAGTATTTTGGTGAAACTAAACAATGTATTTTTTTTTCTTTAAAGACTACAAAAACTTGCAGGAATAGTTGAATAGAAAAAATCAAATGTACAGTTTTTCCCACTCATCCCAAATATAAATGATCAGCCAGTATATATTTGTCCAAATTTTGCATCCTTAGTTGAGAATGTCCCCCAAATTATTTCAGAAGATTCTTTCAACCCACTAATACTATGCTGGAGAGGACTGATCTTTGTTTAAAACTGATTCTAGAGCAGACATCCTACTCCTGAGGTCGTTTATTGAAATAGATCCTGTTGTCTAAAGTGGCTGCCCACATTGTTCGGCTACACATTGATGTTTTGCTCACAGTAAGTCCTACAATCCTGTAATAAACCATGTTTATTACAGGATTGTATTAACCCCCCTCTCCCTTTCCAGATGTGTTTAAGTACTGGCACTAAATTCCAGTGTTTTATAATCAGCATGGGTGTTTTAATGCAAGCTTAAATATTTTATGCTGTGATTGTGATATAGTGAAAAAATATTGTGTACTGGCATACAGGTCAGTAATACTGGGAATTAAATATCAACTTTGAATGTGACCGAGTTATCATTCTCTCTTTCTCTCTCTCTCTTTGTCCTGCAGTGACTTCCTGATTCTGCCTGGCTTCATTGACTTCACCTCAGACGAAGTGGTGAGGCACTTCCCTTTCCCCCAGTCTGCTTGTTTTATTTTCGAAATGGTTGTTTGCAAAGAAACATCTGCCTGTGGTTTGTCGATGTGAACCGTATATTTAGCCCTCTGTGCTGTTCCTGTGACTCTAGATTGTGTTTATGTCTACAGGGCTGACTGCTTAACTATAATTCTCATATGCTCAGACTTTCACTTACACACCCACATTTGTTTTTTTTTTTTGGAATAGTCAGACTTTTTATTGTGTGGATTAGTCCCTCCCATCTGCCTCAGCTCTGATCCAGAGTGTTAGTGAATGTAAGCAGTGGTGTCTTTGCTGAGCAGGATCACAGGAGAAACGGAGGCAACTTGTACTTTAAGCTTGTACTTGTGTTTTTAACAACGTCTTTAGTTGGTTGGTTTTGGAACCAGCTTCAAACCGTTTGAATGCATTTACTAAGAAAGATTCTAACAAAGACCTGAATGGTCAAAAAGTATCACACAGCATTTTGTCTTATGCAGGAGAAAAGTAGCTTTAGTCTTAACATTTTAATGTAACACTTTTAAATAAATGATCATTTTGAATGATTGACAAAGTTGAGAAATGGTGTAGGTGTGCTATACTGGTCAGCCATAACATTAAAATCACCTGCCTAATATTGTTTAGATCAATCTTGTGCTGCCAAAACAACTCTGATCCATTTAGGCATGGACTCCACTAGACCTCTGAAGTTGTGCTGTGGAATCTAGCACCAAGCCATTACCAGCAGATCCTTTAAGTCCTGTAAGTTGCAAGGAGGGCCCTCCATGGATCAGACCAGTTTGTCCAGCACATCCCACAGATACAGATCTGGAAAATTTGGAACTTTGTCATGTTCCTTAAACCATTCTTTAACCATTTTGCAGTGAGGCACAGAGCATTATTCTGCTGTAAGAGGCTGTTGACGTGAAGGGGTGTACTTGGTCTGCAGCAGTGTTTAGGTTGGTGATGTGTGTTGAAGTAACATCCATGTAAATGCCAGGACCCCAGGTTTTACAACATTTTCCATAGTTTAATAGTATCACACTGCCTCTGCCAACTTTCCTTTATACCATAGAACAGCCTGGTGCTCTTTCCCAGGTAAGCAACACACCCAGCCATCCACACAATTTAAAAGAATAAACAACTGGACCTTCTCCTGTTGTGCTATTTAGTTCTGATGCTCACATGCATCCTACCTACAATAGGTCTGCAGCTGTGCAGCCCCATACGCAGCATGCTGCAATACAGTTTGTGTTCTGGTGCCTTTCTGTCATAGCAAGCATGAAAATTTTCAGCAGTTTGTGCTGCAGTGACTCTTCAGTGGGACTGGACCAGATGGGCTTGCCTTCACCTGCATCAATGAGCTGTGGATGCCCATGAACCTGCCATTGATTCATTGTCCTGTCTTGGACCACTCTTGGTGGGCACTGACAACTATACACTGGGATCACCCTGCAAGACCTGTCATTTTGGAGATGCTCTGACTTTAACATCACAGTTTGGCCCTTGTCGAACTCTCTCCGCTCCTTATACTTGCTTCTTCCAACTTAAAGAACTGGCTGTTTGCTTGCTGCCTAGTATATACCACCCTTGACAGAAGTCATTATAACAAGATAGTCTTATTCACCTGTCGGTAGTTTTAATGTAAAGGCTGATCAGTGTTTGTGTGTGCATGTTTGTGTGTAAATATTTTTTCAAAAAAAAAAGTACATTTTTAAAAGGGCAAAACGTAGTTCACCAAAAGTTCTGTTGGATACCTTCTATTGCTGTACAACTGCTGTACATTTTTTTTTTTTTTAAATTTGTTTTTATTATTATTCAGCGTTTAACACATCATTCCGTTAAATAAAATAAGCCTGGACTGATTTTGCAATGAAACCTGCAGTTTTCCAGTTTTGTTGAGGGCTAACGATAAAAGTTCAGAAAAGTATATTGTGACTTGTGCAATATACTTTTCACAGTAACAAAAATTAGATACTGAGCAGTTCTAAATTACTGTCAATCAAAATTTTACTACATTACTTAACTGGGCATACTTTTAGTATGTGTGCCTGCCAGGTGCGGAAAATGAATATTCTCTAATATTTCACCCAAACATATACCAGACTAGTCACTGAAAATAATCATTCATTGTATTGTTTCAAGTTGGTGAACATGATCACGACTCTCACCTTTTCCAGTCTTCTCCCTCTGACTGTAAATTGTTGTGTTTTGAGAACTATGTAAGTGAATGTGAAAAAGCCGGTGCTTATGACTGCAGTGTTGAATGTTTTTGGGCTTATCTGCCTGAGCTGTGCATTTCTCAGGCCTCGCACAGTGTATCTGTGAAGGTCACCAAGACCAGCAGCGTAGATGTTTTTGAGAGGTTTTTGGCCGAAGCATTGTCAACATTATGCTCATTCCCATTTAAACCCAAATAAGTATTAAATGCCAAAGTCTTGTGCATTTCATTTTGCCTTCTCTCGTCAAAAATATTAATCTCTCTCCAAATAAAGGTGCAGGTGTTTGATTTAATGTAGTCCCAGATTTGCCAAGCATGATTAGGAAAGTGCCACGGCATCCATGGGCCATCTCTTGTTGTGGATTAGAATGCAAATATCTCCACTTTTTGTGCATGCCAGGTGATTTCAGGGCCTCCTCCAGCTAAAATCTTCAATCTGTTGTCTTGGTGAGGTTATTGAATACAACATATTCTTTTCCTGTTGTATGCTGATCTTCTGGTGGTGATATTTAAGCTACTCCAAAGGATGGCTGGCAGGGATGGTATGAATGTACACCAGTGTATACAAGCTAAAATGCCAGTTCAACTTTCAGTGTCGTCTGTAGTCTGTGGCTTTGTGTGTAAACAAGGTGTACCAACTGTGTAACTTGAGATTTGTAGAATAAACACTGCCCTCTTGTGGTTAAAGTTCAGTACTGTTCTTGTGACTTAACACCTAAAGAAACAGACATTTAGACAGATACTGTGTTCTTAAGATTCATCATCTGTAGGCTTTATATTAATGAATTCTAACACTTAATCTTGCTGGGTATCTATAGGACTTGACTTCAGCCCTAACCAAAAAGATTACTCTGAAGACACCGCTTATATCGTCCCCCATGGATACGGTTACCGAGTCATCAATGGCCATTGCCATGGCAGTAGGTTCTGCCGCTTTCAGACATTTTATCTTCTTGGATTGAACATTTGACACTCAGTTAAAGTAACCCCTGTGGTTTTGTTGTCTAGCTAATGGGAGGGATCGGCATCATTCACCATAACTGCACCCCAGAGTTTCAGGCCAATGAGGTTCGCAAAGTAAAGGTATGGTAATATTTATAAAAAACTGACATAAGCTGTTTGTAGTTCTGTGAATGAATGTTGCCATCTGTGTATTAGTGAGACAAAACAATTGTCATTGCTACTGACTTCTTTAATGTACAAAAAAAACCACTGATATCTGCCAGCTATTTTAAATGTTCAGAAACTGAAGACTTTTTAATACATTTTAGTTGTTTTTTGTGTGAATGTCGAAGGGTTTATCATCTGTTATATTTGTTTTTGTCTGAAGAGAGTTGTCTACATAGTTGTGTGTGTGTGTGTGTCTGTCCATGTATGTGCAGAGATTTGAGCAGGGCTTCATTACAGACCCGGTGGTAATGAGCCCACAGCACACAGTGGGAGATGTGTTTCAAGCGAAGGTACGGCACGGCTTCTCTGGAATCCCAATCACTGAGACGGGTAAGATGGGTAGCAAGCTGGTGGGCATCGTCACTTCACGAGACATCGACTTCCTGTCTGAAAAGGATCATAACAAACCTCTGGAGGAGGTGTGTGTGTACACATGCATGGTTTTTCTCTTTGTTCTTTTTCATGAGTGATCTAGGCTTTGCAAAGTGTTGTGTACAAAATGTGCGCTCTAAAGAGCTTTTTACAAAAGCTAACAGGGTTACTGAAGTTAATCTCTTGGACTCACCGCTATTCCTCAATCTGCTCTTCAAGAGCTTTCAAAGTCACTTAGTTCAGTTTGGTGTGAGAACTTCATACCCCCACTAGGCCCCCAAGAGAGAACTTGTGAAGTAGAACACTGTGTGTTTGTCTCAGAGAGGTCTGACTTAATTGCCTTATCGTGCCTGTTCTATAGGCTATGACTAAAAGAGAAGAGTTGGTGGTTGCTCCTGCTGGTGTCACACTTAAAGAGGCCAATGACATTCTGCAACGCAGCAAAAAAGGTGAGAGTCTACGGATCCTAGAAGTGATTCAGGCTTGTTAAAAGTACAGTCTTCATGCACTTCATACAGCACAGGCTAGTAATAAAGGAAGTCGGGCTATATTAGTTCAAGTTATGGAAAGTAACTTGGCCTAAGGCACATGAGGTAAAAAGACATCATCTGACAAAACTAACCTAATTTGGGAAAGCGCACACGTTTGCCTGAACTAGCATCTGTTAGCATGGTTTAGATGCTTGAACTTGAGCATGACTGCATGCAGTATCAAATATAATAAAACTGAAAGCTAACAATCAAGTCTAATTTGTGTGTGATGTCTCACCACCTGCCTTTAGGCAAACTACCCATAGTCAACGACAATGATGAGCTGGTGGCTATAATTGCTCGAACTGACCTAAAAAAGAACAGAGACTACCCCTTGGCCTCCAAAGACTCTCGGAAGCAGCTGCTGTGCGGCGCTGCAATTGGCACCCGGGAAGATGACAAGTATCGACTGGACCTGCTTGTGCAGGCCGGTGTGGATATGGTGGTTTTGGTGAGTTCAAGAACTGAGCAAATATATGCAAAATGTACCTTACAGCCCTGATCTTTGATGTATAGATCAGTATATAAATGACAGTATATAAAAGACAATGTTCTTTCAGTCAGTAAAAGCAAAACCTTCCTTAAATTTTTTTCAGATGTTCTCTTGTACTGGAGGTTTATGTAAACAGTCAGCTATTAGAAAATGAATAGAGGCTGGTAGGCACTGGCTCTATCCAGCTTTATTTTTCTATTTATATAATCAGTTTTTAGTCTGCTTGTTTAGCACTCGTATCCAGATCTATTTGCACTCTGCAAGTCTGGAATGGCAATTTCCTTATTTCCTCCTGTAAGGGGCACCAAACACTAATATTACAGAGGTGAGATTACCAGTTTGTGCTCTGCCTATTTGATGGGTTTTTCAAGCTGAGCCCTTCATTTTGTTTTTGGTTTTTTTTTCTTTCCTCTCAGCAGTTTATGTAATTATTAATAAGAAATTAAGTGGTTCAAGCTGAAATCTAACTTGAATTGAGCAAGGCTGCTTGGGCTTCACATTATCCACAGAATGCCAAAACACATCAGGAAACTGTGTCATACCAGTACTTTCATCTAGGGGTGGCGTCTCAGGTTCTCAGAAGTAGTGTGCCTCATGGTGCATCTGTGCCGCAGTAGCACGGTTTGTCAGTGCTTTTGTAGGTTGATTGTGTACACAAAAACACTTGGGTCAGTGTGGTTTTATAGTTAGTGACTATAGCTGATCTGTTGCATAATTTATCAGCCACCATCTTCCCTGTCATCAGTAGAAAGGGAAATACAATGAACCAACTGGTTTTGGTGCGTTGGCTGTTCCTAATCCACTGAGGCCTAATGCACTTGTACAACACACCATTCTGCTGCTATCCTGATAGACATTCTCCCTATGCTCATGTGCCATTGAAGATAATTACAAGATGAACTGGGTAGTCTGTGTTATTCTTATGTTAAGTTAAAGTCATTACCTGAGAACTGCAGGTAATGACTGTGTCTGTGAAAACTATTCAGGGGTATTCAGAGGTAGCTGTTGTGATTGCTTCATGAATACTTGTAATTATTAGATATCTCCTTTCTCCTTCAGTGTTCTGTAAATTAATATTGTTTTTCTTAGGATTCTTCACAAGGAAACTCTGTCTATCAGATCAACATGATCCACTACATCAAACAGAAATATTCTGAGCTGCAAGTGGTGGCAGGGAACGGTTAGTCACTTTTCCTCTTTCTGTTTATGTAAGTCCTGCAAGTTATTTACTACTGAAATACGTGTTTTGTGCTGTTTGTGTGTTTGCAGTGGTGACCGCAGCACAGGCGAAGAATCTGATCGATGCTGGAGCAGATGCTCTGAGAGTGGGCATGGGCTGTGGATCCATCTGTATTACTCAGGAAGGTCAGTGTGAATCTTTTCACAGCACATAGATAAGACTGCATTTATACTATTGGCTAAGCATTATACACTACAGTTAAAAACTGTCAGCATCACAAATGCATTAGGCACTACAATTTACAGTACAGTGATTCTCAGCAGTTTTTGGCTTGTTGCAACGTTATTATAATTTGAAACCCTCAATTGTTACATAATTTACTCATCTCTAGTATTATTTTACAAATGGTTCATTAATTGTGTCTGTCTTTCTCTTTCTCCATGACTGTCTGTGCCTCTCTGTGCCTCTCTACCTCTCTGTCTCACACACAATTTTTAGTCATGGCATGTGGAAGGCCTCAGGGCACTTCAGTATATAAGGTAGCAGAGTATGCCCGGCGGTTTGGAGTGCCAGTCGTCGCAGATGGAGGCATTCAAACTGTGGGCCACATTGTGAAGGCTCTGTCACTGGGAGCATCTACAGGTGGGCATTGCACACTTTACTACACATTAAATCAAGTTATTATTCATAGTGCCTCGTTCCCCACCAGTGCTTCATAAGAGTAGTGTTTTTCATCTGTGACGTGTCTTCGTTTTGTAAACAAATATCTGATCCTTTCACGTCAGCTTAGAGATGGCTCCATATATTCCTTCATCATATGCATTTTCATATCATTGTAATAAATGTAGGGATTAATCTTTACTTCCATTTTATATCTGTGCTCGATACTTTCATCTATAGTTCTTACCCACCCCCTTTAAAATCTCAAGCTACACTGATGACCCATTTTTGTCCATAGTTATGATGGGATCATTGCTTGCTGCAACCACTGAGGCTCCTGGTGAGTACTTCTTCTCTGATGGTGTGAGGCTGAAGAAGTACAGAGGTATGGGCTCTCTCGATGCCATGGAGAAGAGCACCAGCAGCCAGAAACGCTATTTCAGGTTGGTGTGTCTGTCTGTAAGAAAAATGTGAAACAATGAGTGTGGAGCGTGCTGAATGTGTAATGAAAGGCAGAGCATGAGTATGATCACGATATTTTGCTTCCTTTGGCATGTGGCTCTGATGGCTGGATTGCAGTGAGGGTGATAAAGTGAAGGTGGCTCAGGGAGTTTCAGGTTCTGTACAGGACAAAGGCTCTATCCACAAATTTGTGCCCTATCTCATTGCTGGTATCCAACATGGCTGCCAAGACATTGGAGCCAAGAGCCTGTCTGTGCTTCGGTAAGTGTTTGTAGAGACTTCATTTTCATTTAAGCATTTTATCATCTACTATACATTTCCTGATGTACTGGAAACTTCAGGACAAAAATATCGGTTGAGAGTCCACCCGTTCTTGTATTGCAAGGTGCTGGTGCAATCTGGCCTTATTTGGTGATGTTAGAACAGAAACATACTTCACAGGAGTCCCCAAACACTGCTTTGGGTGCTGTCTAAAATGCTATTTATAATGCAATTGCAAGTTGCATTCTGAAGGTTGTAGCAAGGAGCACTATACCAACACCCAGCCTCAGCCAAGCTGTTGTACAGTCAAACCTTTTGTCTGGCCAACACACTTGGCATAAGACCAGCATTTGTCACAGTTTGTCAAAGAACTCATGTTGATCACTTGTGAGCATATAGATCACACTACTTCCCATATGTTTAGCTGGAATAACAAGCCATCCTATTTACAGACACTTGTTTATTACCCCCTTTGACCATTGAGTGTTTTCAGTAAGATTGTACGGCAGGATGTCTTGACCAGGCTGACTGTGTGTTCTTTTTAGCTCTATGATGTACTCCGGTGAGCTAAAGTTTGAGAAGAGGACTATGTCTGCACAAGTGGAGGGAGGAGTGCACGGTCTTCACTCGTGAGTAAAGAGTCACCAGTGCAGCGTAGCATAAGTAACCGATTATAAATTAACATACCAGCTTTCATTAATCTCTACTTAGAACTGTTACTAGACTTTTCTGCTATGAGTGGCCAAAGTAAATGCTTAATTTATATAACATTGTTATATAAGGGATAACTTCCTCTGATTTTACAAAGGCAGTTTTATTAAGAATATTACTGATCGTTTTGGAGCTGTCTGCCTTGAATGGCTGTTGTATCTGATTGAGCATTGTTTGTGTGTCGACAGTTATGAGAAGCGTCTTTACTAAAGGATAATTGTGGATAAGGTGGAGGCCGGATGTTCTGACCCTGGCGGTGACCAAACGCTTCTGACCCAACTGACAGCCCCAAATGAGCACCCTATTTGCCAGCCCAACTGTCCCGCAGTTAGAAGAGACGAGGAAGAAGGGGAGAGGGTTAGTGTTATCCCAACTGGTTGAAATGGGGGGACAAAAGAAAAAAAAAACATGACATTTGCACTCGTGGAGTATCAGGGTTTACCAAAAAGGCCTGGCACAGCATGCCCTCAAACTGCGTTTGTGTGACACGTGTGCGCAGTGGAGGTACTGGGGGAGAGTACAGGTACTAAAGTGAAGACTCTCCTGCCTCAGCTGTGACATTATGCTGTCTCCTTTTACCCCATTGCTAGACCCCAACTCTATCAGCAAGTCTGTGACTAAAGCTTCAAAGCCAACATCCTTACCATACTCCTCGTGCAAAGAGCTCCAAAAAAAAAAAAAAAAAAAAGCATATGCGCTAGAACTATCGAGCCATTCTTTTGTGTACCTTTTTTCTTTTTTAAGAATTGAACTACTAGAGGTATGTTACTTTTGGATTCTATTTTTTGTGACCGTTGAGTGCCCATTATATTAGTAGTGTGAAATGTTTATTTCTATCATGTGAAGAAACTGCTGTACTTTTTCCTCTACCAGCCAGTGTTCCCCACCCAGGAACTGTAAATTGTGGATATCATTTAGTGTGGATGTCTCAAAAACCACCTAACTTTAACCTGTTGAAGTTCCTTAGCATTTTGTTAGATCATAATTTGGACCAAATGGTGGAACTGGTATGGAACAGTGAAGTCAGTTACTAAGTACTTGTCAGTGTGACTGGAATTTGGACTTAGGAAATAATGGATCAGTTTTGTACTGAATGCAAGTATGCAAGCTTTTTTTTTTCTTTTTTTTTTAAGCCATATTGTGGCTATATTTATACTTCTCTTTTTACAATTTACATACTGCCAAGTGCTTTTGCAATTTTTTTTTTTTTGTTGTTTGACGTTTTACTTAAGCCAAAATACCTTTTCAGCACTGTTGGGCAATCAGGGCTCCCAGAAAATGTTTGTATGTTCTTGCTGTGTCTGATCATTATCCACAGCTTTTTCTGTTGGTAAAACCAGTGATATGCCTTGAAGCAGGGGAGGTGATGAGGAATGCTCAGATCCGAAGGCTTTACCCAAAAAGCACTACTTGTTAAATCTGCTTGCTCTCTGTATAGCTTTGCATTTTTATCTTATTGAAATATGGAATTCAGATAGTGTTTGACAAGTGTAATATGTGTAATTTACAGTTTGTTTATTTGAATCTTGGTCTCTGTAGACTGCCATCGGAGATGTCTGGCTCAGTGCAAAGTATTACTGTAAATTGCTATCTGACGAGTACACAACCATGCTGAGTTATTTACACTATGATGTACAAAGACAAAATCTGCATCCTTCAGTTAACTGGATGTTGCTTGTTAGTCTGTTTGACCACTGTTGGAGCCCTCACACCGGAAGTCAGCTCTGTTTACTGCAGTGTACCCAAATGAAGTTGCTTATGCCATTGTCAAAGAAATAAATTGAAACAATCAGTACTGACCATGGTCTTTTTTGCTTTGTGTTTGAATGCAAGAGGGGGAAATTCAGAATTCACTTTAACCTGGAATCCCGTTGGATAAGGATGCAGGATAAACCAAAGCTTGCACTACAAAGTTATTTGCCTTTTATTTTAAAATGCATGAAATCAATGGCTTGAGACTCCACAGATAAATAACTAGATCATATCAAATGATTTAAATGAGAAAGATGGGTGGCAGTCATTCAATTGCTTAGTCAACTTGATGCTACAGAAAAGCTTAAAAAATGGGTTTTTACTTAAGATACCAGCAGAGGGTGCTGCAATGGCAGTCTAAAAATCCCTTGAAGGTATGGGAATAGATTTCTTCCTCTAAACCTGTAGTCCTCAAGCCACACCAACTTTGGTCATGGACACTTACTTCAGGACAAGGTGAAGAAGCTGTACAAGTGAAAGCCTAATGCAAGACGGTCATCTATTGGGATATTGATTACTGAGGTGTTAAAATACATTTATGTCCGTAGTGCTATTACAGTCCAAATTACATGTATTACAGTATGGTAGTCAGTAGTTATATTTCACTCACAGTAGTAGCCATATTGACAAAAAGTCAGGTATTGTACAAATCTGTACAAACGCCACTTTTAAATCATTTGAGAAAATCCATAAAACTTTACAAATTTTCATGACCAATATAATCTTGAAATATTCTACAAAAACCTTTCATAGCTTTTATCAGCTGATGGCACTTAGTTATTTAGTATAGAATAGTCCCTCAAAGGTAGCTTATCCACTTGTATATAAAGTCTTACATATCAAACAATTGGTACTGAACATCATTTGCTTTTAGGCCACTATCCAGAACAGGCAAGATCAAGCTATAGCACCTTAGTGACAGACAGTCATCAAAACACTTGCTGTTATCTTTTCACTGTTATTCATTCAGTTCATTGCTTTCCTATTGTTCTAAGCTTTATATGTGCTCTATATGAGGGCTTCCTTTACAGGTCAATAGTCTCACTGCAGACACTGAGAGCATCTATTTGTCTGCAAACACTAATGAATTCCTCTTGCACTGACTGATCCAGCTCACATTGCTGTTCTGGACTTTCCTGGGAGTTCGAAGTCCTGTGAGGTCTTTGCTGGCTGGCCCCCTGGGATGTAGCTGTGGCAGCTTGTCCAGAACTGCAACTGATGGTAGGATTGTTGTGCCCCTCTGGGCTAGAGCAACGCACCAAAGAAGAGCCTGCCAGTGAGGGCCTGTAGAGGGAGCAAGAACTGGAACTGCCTCTCCAGCGTTCTGGAGAAGAAGAACAGCAGGAGGACGTCAAGGATGGGGATGGGGAGGGAGGGAGACCTAGAGAAGGTGTATCCTGCTGAGCTTGAACAGGAAGAAGGGCGTGGGGCAACATCTCCACACAGGAGGAGGTCCGGTACAAGCCAGGATCAGACGGATGGGCGTCTCTGAGGGTTTGGGCACTGCTAGAACCTGTGTCCCTGCCCTCCAGGGAGTGGTCACTGGAAGTAAAAGGCCTCATTGGGCTGAAAAGACTCATGGGAAAAAGTGCTTCGCTGAACAGTGCTTCGTCAATACTGCGGCGTAGGTTGATGGGTGAGGGTGGCCGCAAGTCTGCTGTGGAGTCGCTGGTGCAGGACGAGCCCACTGATGGCGCTCCAGTATTTGGCAGTGTTTCGGGCAGGTCCAGGTCCAAATCCCGGTATGCAAGAGCTCGGTTACTGTGGTACAAGAGGTCCAGTCCATTCAGGCTGCCCATACGGTCATCCACAAGTGTGTAGAGGGGCAGACATTCTGTCTCACCATGTCCAATTGGGTCACAGATAGCCAACTTCTCCTGCTGTGTCAGGGTCCACTGGTAGCTTCCAGGAATGATAGGTGACTTGGCAGCTAAGAGTTCCATCCAGCAGGTGCCAGGTTGTGGGAGATGCTCAGAGCAGTAAACAGGCTGGGACACCACCAAGGCTAGTGTGAGGCAGACAACTGCCTCACACATTCGGCAACTTAGCTGGAAGGCCCACCATGGCCAGGGCCGGAAGACCTCAGCTCCCCCAGCAACACCAAGTGCATGGAGCATGGCATAAAGCTGGAGGCCAGCACAGGCCAGAGAAAACATGGCAGAAAGGAACACTGCAACTGCAGCCCGGTCCCAATCTTGGCTCTCTGCAAAGGGGCAGCGATTGTAACGCTCGGCTGGTGTTGGCGAAGTGTTGTTCAGATGGTAAATATGCTTGGAGTCGGCACGTACATAGCAGTAGAAAACAAAGTACGCAACAGATAAAAATGTTGCCAGAGCCACAAAGGCACCTCTGGAGATCAGGGAGAGAAAGAGGCAGAGTGGCGCCCCCCGCTGGTCAACCCGGACTAGTGTGACTGGACCAAAGGCAGCAGCGAAGTGTAGCAGAACCAGGCAGGCTAGAAAGCAAGGCCTCTGGAAGGCAGAGTAGGAGAGCTGCATGCGGGAGCGCATGGACAGGAGGAGGAAAACCAGCCCAAATGCTGCAGTCATACAAGGAAATGGGGCCTCATATAACAGCAGTGATGTCTCAGTAGAGGTCATGCGGTCCTGGTGTCCATATGCATCGTAGAGCAGAGCAAAAGCTCTGGTGCAGCCAGCAGCCAGTAGGAAGAGGCTGACCAGAGCAAAGTAGCCACAGCCCGATGGGCAGCACAGGGGCAGACAAAGAAGGTTAAGGGCGGAGGCCAGAGAGATCAGACAGAACACAGTGCCCAGGCCATAAATGTGTGCCTCCCACGCCAAACCCCAGGCTGCCATGGCACTGTTCCAGTCAGAATATAGTGGTACAAACATGGGCAGGGATGAAAACAGGATGGGAGTATGTGATTGGTTGATGGAGTTCGTGGTCATACTGTCATTGTTGCGGTTGTCACTAGCGTAAGTGGGGGCCCAAGATGCACTGGAGTTGCAGACACCGGAATATTCTGCATTGCAGTCAGGGAGAGCAGACTCTTGGGTCACATCTGGAAGCCAGTCTTCAGACGCTGTGGTGGGCATCTCTGGAACAAAAAAGAAAAGAACTTAGGGTTTGTAGTTAACATGTTGGTTGTCTGTTATTACCGATATCTTGCAAAGGAGAGACTAACATTCATGGTTTGATATCCATTGACATTAAGTTAATAGATTTATATTGGATTTGTTAGGACTGGTAATAGCTTAGCTCGCTAACAGTGGTTGCTGCAGGGCTTATTAGAGAAGGACTATCTGAGCGGTCAATGTTTATGCAGGGCTTTCTGCTGACAGACAAGTTATGATCCATCCAAACCAACTGATTTCTTGAAATGCAGTTCTTGTCACCAGATAACCTTGTGGAACTCAAGCATGTGGTGCCAAGACTATGTTTATTATTGATGCTGGTGTTCAGGCAATGGTCCATTTGAATACATAAGATAACTTTAGCTGTGAATTCAAACTTCTGCCAGCTGAGACACAAACTGGCAGAGGCTCAAAAGTGAGCGTATGTGTTGCCGTCTAATGTGTTAATCCTGTATTAAAGGCAAAAGCTCTCATGGGCCAATTTATACTGTAACATGTGGTGGGAGACTGAGCAGAGGGCTAGGCTGTGGGTGGAGACCACAAGCACTTAGGCAAGCACTTAGAGGAGAAGAGACATAACATCTGCTCTTTCCATATAAATGTAATTGCAATCATATCGTTCGTGAGGCAGAATGGTGTGGGAAGAGGTTGTAGTTTTGGATTTGGTGGCTTGGCTCACTTGCTGAGGAGTGTTACATTACAGCACCCAAATGATTTCAACTGCATGTGACAGTCTGCTCAAAAGTTGCCATTCTGGAGCACTAATGTCCAGTGTCCCATGTGATTATGGAGCAACCACTCAAGCTAACTTAGTATTCTGAAGTTGTAAATAAATAGCCTCAAGCAAAATGATATACTGTACTTCACTGTAGACATGTGCAGGTTCCCTGGATGTTTTGGGTAGTAAATAAAATGAATAAATATATGTTGTAGACATGATGACCCCTATAACCACCATTATGAAGAAAGCTCAACATTTTTTACAGTTTCATCTCTCACCACTCTGAACCACTTTACTTAGATTAGTGGAATTAACTTTTAATGGGCTGATACCATTAATATTTCTTGGGACAAATGCTGAGCAATAAAGAGAATGAATATAAGAGGTAATGTAGAGCAAACACACAAACTACAACACAAAATGTGCTGGTCCAAGTAATGAATGCTGAATTAATCATATCTGGGCTGTTTTTAATGTTTTTCTGTATTTTTTTTTACACACATCCATTAGTGAGCCACTTCCTGCTACACCCAGAGCCAAATGCATTGCTTTGTTTATGACGTTCTCCTCTTTTTAAAAAAGCAACCCTCTACACAAAGTCCCTCCCAGAGGTGGGTTTGTTATTTTTGCACTGGCTTTAGCCTCCCTTGCTGATGACCACCACTTTCCCCAAAAATAAGCAGTGTGCCTAGTCAGTGGTGAAAAGTGGCATCCATTAGAATGCAGTGTGGGTGCTTTGAGGGAAAATGCATGTGCCATGTTAGGAGAGCAAACTAGGGATAATGACTTCTGGCCCTCTCTGCATGATTAATGGTGAGTCTTAGCACATGTGAGTGTGAGGGCTGGTTTGTGCGTGTATGCTGCACCTCCAAAGTTCAAATCTGGCCAAACTGTGTCTTTTCTTTAATCAAGAATACCATAACACAACCTACTCATAAATGTGCATTGCAGCTTTAAGTTAGATGCTTCATGTCAAGATGGCCATTTCTGCAGTAAGTTAAATATAGGTTAACCATAGAGGCCTTTCATCTGCTCCTCTCATCAACTGGTGCACCGCATGCCATAGTAAATGTAGCTAAATGTCTCTGGAGCTTTAAAGCCTTTGATTCTGTAAATTCTGTAATAAAGCTGTCAACTGACAGAGATAACAGCTCTACCAAAGGGTCTGGGGGAGAATTTTGGCTAAAATATGATTCTGTCATGGAGCTGTCTGCGGGGTCTTTACTGAAGATGTCCAAGACGTGTTCTGTGTTTGATGTGTTTCAGTCATCAGCTACATTTTTAATGATTACAAATGACATGCTGTTAAGTCAATACCCCAGTAATAATATTATTACAATGGGCTGATATGATTCTCGTGATGGATGCTGAAGTAATTATTTTACCTAAATTATCCTTAAAAATGGAAAAAAAGGAAAAAGGAACAGAGAGGCTATTTACACTTCACATCAACACGCATTGTCAGTGCATTTTTGGATTCCTAGGATGCGTTGTGATCAGATTATGATCACAGGTGGTCAAAGGTAAAATCACCCGATTGACCTCATGGATAGAATGCATTGCCTCTATCCACATACCGTGGAGTGGTGTTTGCTGAGTACTAACATTTTTACTGCTTAAATACTGACCTTTGATGGCTCAGGGGACTGTGATGGGGTGTCATTGTACAAGTTACACATTAAAGTCATGTAATTATTTTTTCCTTTAACAAAGCAGTGTAATGTATGAAAGTTTTTATTTTTGCTTTCCTGCCCTATTTTAGTCATATCTTGTTCCATCTACTAGCTAGGACTCCCCAGTCATCGCAACATAGGGAAGGTGGCTAGTAGGTGAAGTATCATCACATCTTTTCAAAATGCAGCTAACTTAACATCCCTGGACATTTACGGCCACAGATGCGCATTTGAGTTAATAAGAATTAGGTTACAATATGAACAATATTTGTTATTTGTGTCTGCCCATGAGCGTAATTTGCATTTGCACATGTACTGCCTGTGACAGGTGTCTGCATGCATCTGAGCATAGAGTAGCATAACCAGCGTAGAGAATTATCTGAGCAGAATGAGACTTCAGCTAAAGTCGGCAACTGCATGTACAAGATATGATACTTATTATTAGACCCAAGAGTGCCTGCACACTTTTAATACATTTGCAAAGTGCATGACATTACTGTGCATTTAAACAACCACAAACGGTGGCAATGAAAATGTCAAGTCAAGCTTGGGGATTCATATGGAAATGGGGAAAAAGTACATGGAAATTAAACTACAACAAGCTTTTTAAATGAAAAGGTTAAATCTGGTCTCACAAAGTGAGAAGTATAAAAATTTAATCTGGACAAATCACACAGGGTTAGGTGAAACAAGTCAGACTTCAATCTCCAGATAAGATTAATTATTTCTGATGAGACAAAGAAAAGGCTGGGAAGCTTTCTCTAGGAAAGTACACCCAATTATGATCTAGACATATGTAACAGATGTTGTAAACAGCTTCTGAGAGACAACAGAGACACTGATGATTTTTAAAAATAACATTCCCATCTGATTACCAAAGCATAATCATATATTGTTATAATCATATTAATGTACTGAAGGAAAAAAGCTGTCTTATTTGCCAGTCTGAATAATTGATGAATAATTACTTGTGGCTTGTTCTGTATGATTAGCTAATGCCCGGGAGTAATTAAACCCAAAGCATCACATTAATCCTCAGCGTGGACTGAGAACATGAACCAGGCACTGACAGGAAGAGGGTGGTGTGAAGGTCTGGCTCTGATAAGAGCGAGGGAGGCCTTTCTCCTTGTTTACTTTCATCTGTTGATGGCCTTCAGCCTAAGTGATGTGGAAAACATCACTAGCCTCTGAGCTCAGGCCAGAGGTTCAACCCAACAATCAATCAAACCTTACTACCCTGACTCTTACTAGGATATGGGTGTGAATGACATCCAGCGTGGTCTGGTCGCCCACCAGTTCAGCTATCAATCGCAAAACAGGAGGACTAAATGCCTCGGGACACCAATCAAAGCAGTCACGTATCACATGAGTTACAGCCAAATATCACATGAGCTGCTATCAGGGTTGAGCCATGTTTTCTTTCCAGCAAACATTATTATTAGATGACTCTAGAGAGCAGGGGTGGAGGACAGAGTAGGAGAGTGGAAAGGAAACTGAAGGGGACATGTCTCCACTTATCCCCAGGGGGTTCCATGGACTTTCCCCTGTAATGTATACATAGATACCATTGTTTGCAGTATCGCCTGGGTGGGTCTACATGTACGTTTTGTGTTTGTTGATTGAGTAAAAAAATGTTAACACATCATCTATAAACTCTTCAACTATACATTTTAGTGCACAATATCTGTAAATTTGCTTAGTTTAAAGAAATTGAAAATACAAATAACTTATATATGTCAAATTATGCCTTTAAGGAAAAAATGCTTTTATGGTTGGGGGTGTGGATTCTTGCTAAGAGTTGGGCACACATGCTGAAAACATTACTTCTTTAAACAGACATTCTGCAGAATTGTCAGGATTGAGCACAAGGTCTTTGTGAAAATAAACCAATCCATTTGAAATAAGATCTACTTTTTCACTCGTTAGAAAAGAATGATTCGGTTGGACTTGAGACACACTACATACCCTAAAATGGCAGGGCTGGTTTAATATTGTGGTGGTGCTGTGTGCCCAGACAGCACTGAATTTGGAATCGAGCCTAGGATTTTGGCTTGGACGTCAAGGTTAAGTTCTTGTTGGATGTAGCATTACCCAAAGTGTCCTTACAGACTCATAGCATTGCATAGCATCAAGGCTAAACCATTAGCTAATGGTACATTACCATCATTTGTATTTTGATTTTATTTGCAAAAGCTAGTTTCATAAGATATTACATTACAGGCCACATTACATAACCACGCAGTGCTTTTCTCAAACATGTGGTGTACTGCCACAGGTCTCCATAGTTCCATAGCTGTGTACTCAAGTGAAAGTAAACTCCTGTCTTACTGTGTTATATGTTTGACACTTAAGACACCAGTAAGTACAAGTGACATGACTTATAAAGCTACAATTGTTTACCCCCACCCTAGCAAGTCCCTTTTTGGATGTTTCATCACTTGCACTCTCAACAAAGCTTCCAACCTAAGAATACATGCTACCTTGCTGGCCAACTAATTTTGAACTCTTCCTGCTAACACATTAAGGTTATGCTATTTATGATAACTAAGTAAACTACTGGACAGCCCTTACTCTGTGTAAGGTGAAAGTGAACTCAAAGTAACTCAGCGTAATTATCTGAGCAGTTTTATAATGAACTATTGTAATTTTCCTTACTCTGGTAGTACATTACAGTTCTCATCACCACTGATTGTAAACGATTCGTGCTAATCCCAACAATCAGCAGCTAATCAGGAGATGAATACAGTTTTCCAACCTTGCTTGACAACATTCTCTCTTTACCAAGGCTTCCCACCAGGCAGGGGCTCGTTTAGTTTTTGCTTGTGCAACTTCACTTTGAACTTCTCTTTTCTCCATAATGGATGAGTGGACAGTGTGACAGCCTCATACATACTGAGCAGGTGTGTCTGATAGCTGACAGGAGCCATTGAAGAAGACAAGAACGCACGCCATCTAATCCAAAACTAACCCTTTCCTCCAAGGCCACTGGTCTAATAAAGTCAAGTAGTCTACTAAGCTAAAAAGCTAGTAAAACATTTTTTTCTCCCATATCTTTGAAGCTTCATCCAAATAAACATACATTCACCCATGAAACCTACATCCTGCATCCATGAGGCCCATTTGTCCATCTATTATTGGAATTTAGGTTAGCCCTCTGAATGTGGGAGTGAGAAAGTGGGTTAGGTGTCGCTACAGACTAACTGGGTCTGAGAGGTACCTCAGGAGGAGACATTTTACAGCAACACACTTTTGCCTGTGTTCAGAGCTTTGGTCTGATGGAAACAAATGCTGCCACTTCAGCTTGGGGCATGGTGTAATATTTTGCTCATTGCTTAAGGTAACTGGTATGTGCAAAACCATGCCGTCACCCACAAATTTGCATCTGTTCCCTTTAGAAGAAATTACAGTCGGGCAATAACTGGCCAGATTGAATTTAGTCAGCCATATTGCACAGAAAGATTGCACATAGAGGTGATGAACAGTTGTGGTTGTGCTGTCCTGAACATGGGAGCTAGAATGCTTTTACTACTCTGGTAGTAAATTTCAATTCTCATCACCACTGATTGTAAACCACCAAATCTTGTTCTTAATTCTGTTCCTGAGGGCTCACAGTCCAACACTATTTTATCTTTTTACTTGCTTAGCACACCTGATCCAGCTCCTCAACTTATCATGGCCATTGTGAGCTGGACTATGAAAAGTTGAAACAAAAAGTTGAAACGGGCAGGACACTAAGCCATTAGAAACACACTGCACTAAAGTAATGACGTCAAAACTGGATTCCTAATGAATCGTTCCAGGGGCTGCACAAACATCCTCTTACAACTGTAAATACTAGATTAGAAAATCTGAATCACCTGTAGTCTGCTGTGTTGTCATGCTGCTGGGTGTGCTCTTTTCTCTGCTTTTCTCTGTTGCTGTCATGTTAGTAGGCTTCTCTGTATTCCCGTTTGTCTTTTCCTTTTCTAAACCTAAAAACAGAAACAGAAGACACGTGACTTAAAACGTGACACTTGGAGACAATTGATTTCACTCTGGAAAAGCTGAATCTTAAAATCTTAAAACATGTGGGAGAGTTCGTAAGATGCAATGTGGAATGAGAAGAGGATGTTTTCTAACCTAGTTCTGTCAAGGGAATCTCTCTTAAGCACCTAAACAGATCCAGCCATCCGTAGCACTGGAGCGTTCCCGCTGCCTAATTACCTTTACTTTTTCTTTTGTATTTGTTTGTGGTGCTCTGGATTGCAGTTGGACATCATTAGGTTTCTGTAATGTCATTGTATTGACAATACATGTATTTGCAAATCATAACACATTTCTAGAGAACATAAGGGAAGATGGGTAGTCAAAAGTCTCGCATTTGTGTATTCCTTCCCTCCGTTCCACTGGGCAAAACAACTTAATTCAGCACTGGTAAGAGCACCAAATCTTGGAAAGAAACATAGAAAACTATGGTTCAACCCAACTGTCAAGCTATGTATGGCTTGATGCCACACTGAGAGTGAATGTATGCTTGTTATTTTGGAAGAGCTACATTTGTGCATGATCTTCTAATGAAAGTGTTGTTTCAGCACAGATGGTATATCCTGAGTGCAATATGGCAGTGGCTCCAAATTTGAGTTGAGTTGCACTGACACAAGGCTGACACAATCATGGCATGATGTTGTGTAACTACCTGCTGGCTACTGACCTCCACAGATTTAGAGACATCCCTCGAGATGACTACAGTACCAAGTTGTTTACAGAAACATGTTTACAGTATATGTCAGGAAACATACAAATAGAAAAACACTGCACAAACTAGATTGAGAAATCACATATTTTGGTAATATGACACAAAACAACATGGTCACACAGACGAGATACTTGTTTTTTGTTACCCCTGAGAAATGTAACTCTGCCAATAGAAGCAAAATACAATGGATCTTACCATGGGATCAGGGGTCCAAAATACAGCGATTAGAAAAACGCAGTGTAAACACCCCCTGACACTATTTAAACATCCATGCACATTTGCAATAAGGACTGTGAACAATGTGAACAACATTGGTCAGATCTCTGAAGCTTTTGGAGCTGCTGTGGCTCCTCTCCATGTTTTAGCCCTTATTTGCATGAGTAAAAGGCTCTGCACCAAGCCAGGCATGAAGCTAACGAGGTGTCAGTGTGTGTGTGAGTTCATGTGTGTGTGTCCATGTGAGTGTTTCTATCTGGTTTTCTCTGCTCCTCCTTTCCTGGCAGAGTTCCATGCTCAGCAGCTAAGCTGTCAAACACCACTAGCCCTCCCACTACACCCTGAAGGCCTTTTCTCTCTTTCTGACTATCTCTCACACACTCTGCACCAAAGACAGCAAGAGGGGATGTAAAGCATATACCACAACATTCATACACCTTTGAATATCCAACAATGAAATGAAACTAGTAAAAACAATATATTCTTTATTTTTACACACTAAGCAGGAGATCAGTAAAAGCCACATGTTTTAGATGGAGGATCTCCGCTTTATTTACATTGTAGCTACATGTCAGTTTTATCAAAAGCACCTTCAACCAAACAGTTTTTTAAGGGTACAATCACTGTCATTAGAGTGGTACCCTAATAGATACAACTTTAGGACCTTCAGTTAAGGAGCATGATTGTATAATTTTACTTAATTTCTTTCTTAAAGTGGAAAACGGAATGTGTACATCCCAAAGGATGCCTTTGGGGGTACATTTACCTCGTTTGTAAAAAGTGCACTGAACAGAAAAAAAGAGTATTGTCTCCATAGCTCTTCCAGCCTCTGTTTACACTTTTTCCTCCATAATGCTTGCCTTTATTTCTTACTTACTTTTATTTTTCATGTTGTGGCCTCCTTGTCCCTAACTCATATTAATTCACCTTTCACCTTGATCTTATTCTTGCTTCCTTTCTGTCTTTTTGTCTCCTATTTAGTTGATCAATATAGCCTCCATCCTTATTCCTTCTGAGCTGCTCTTGATATCCAGCATGCTGCTAGGTGGTTCTCTGACACTTACATTTTGCTGCTTATATTTAAATATGTGTACAGAAAATACCTCAAAACGCCATTGCCCAATATTGTTATACGGCTGCACAATTTAGTGTTGTTTTTGTCCTTGTTGCACATTGTACTCCATACACCGTGGTCCATAGAGAAACTTTGTCTCATCTCACTCCCTTGAACACAGCTGTTGATGACAATAAAGTTACCTTGAACTATGCATTAATGCTTGATTTTTTTTCTTGGTTCCTAGCACTTACTGGAGAACCTTTAGCTAACAAACCCACTAGTTGTGTGTTACAAGCTTTTTGGTGGGGGCAGGTATTTAAAGGCAGGTTTTGAATTAGTCTGTCACACTATTAAGGCATTAAGTATGACATGGAGTGTGCATGGATTTCCTTCACAAAAATATGTCTGCACGCATACAACAGTCTTCTTTTCAGTGCAAATCATTTGAATATAACATCTTGAAATGGGGCCCACAGAGGCAGTGAAAGGACACAGATCTGCAGCTTATCCTTGCACAATGAACACATACTAGAGTTGAAGGCAGAGATACTGAAAGAAACTGTATTCAGATTGGAAAATATCACAATACCCCTTTAGCTGTGTCCGATGTGACAGTTCAGACTGAAGACAAGTCTCTGAATGAGGACACAATGCGGACGCCTGCCTGCAAAGTCTCTCATGGGGTCATCTCATAGATTTGAATTGTTCTCCGAGGTGATGGAGCTCCATCCAATATGAAGTTTGTGAATTGTTTATGCCCTCTTGGTTTCAAAAGCAATATTAGACAAAACAGGTGTCCACTGCACATCAGCTTATATTCCAATGCTATGTTCAGGTCACTTTTACCTTCTTAAAAAAAGCTAACTTTACGGTCAGTTTTCTAGATTTAACTAGCTACTATTATGTGGAGAAAATAAGAGTATTGCGTTAATAATGCTACATATTGTGATTGTGGTGCCTTTCAGTATATTCAAGGACCCATGTCCTTTTTTTGGAATTAAAAAAGGTCGAAGTATGTTGTCATTGTTAAAGTTTCAAAATGTATGTATGTGTATGTGTGTGTGTGTTACCCATGGAAACTATGCAGCCAAAACAAATAATAGTTTTTAAATGTCTTTATTGTTATTATA
>JBBPCX010000135.1:18799306-18820327 GCA_037974365.1 Hydrocynus forskahlii
TGTGTGTGTGTGTGTGTGTGTGTGTGTAAGCAAAATGCTGACAAGCAAAATGCTGCATGAATATTTCTTTTCTTATTAGTTTAAAGCACTATAAAAGTCTACAGATACTTCAGCTAAAACCTGTGCAGACATGTTCACTAGTCTATTCAACTACATACTTTGAAAATCCTGAAATAGCTTTTAGTCATAAGAATAAACTTCCATTCTTTATTCTAGTTAGTTACAATATGTTTAGATTCAATGAATTTTTACAAAATTTGCATAAATTATCACTGAGTACATAAACTAGATTAGAATCAACCAGAAACTTTGGTTATCAACGTATTTGGTATACTTTTGTATTACCCAAGTTTAAATTTATCAGAGTTTCAGAACAGTTACTGAAGCTCATATACCAGGGAATAAAATAACTAACTCGAGGTAGAGATATAATTATGTTCTATATTAAAACCCTCAATTAAAATATCTGTATCTCAAAGGCGCACGACTGCATGCGTTTGTGATTTGAGAAGGTGTACCTCATCTTTGATCTTCTTGATTCTTCCCACAGCGGTTCTGGCCATGATCCGGACCACATCGGCGGTGACTGTGGGATAGCAGGCTGTTAGAGCCACTACTGCTGCCATTAAGGTGCAGAGAAGAGCCAGGGAGGAATGCACCTGCATTCTGCAATGAAATAAATATCACATTGCATGCTTTCACTTTACTGTTGCCTGTATTAAATATCAAAAAATTTGATATTTTCATTAAAAATTGGTACCTTTTTCTGAATCTGTCACAATATGGCAAAACAAACAAACAAAAAACTAACACATTTTAAAACTAACTAAACTTGTTAAAATCTTAAAATCTTAAACCAAAATCTTTAAATATCTGTTCAAAGTCCAGTCTGCTGGTCACTGTCACTTTGGTAGTGTGTAAGTGAGAGATTGCTTACCTCTTGTGTTGAGTGGGACATGGAGAAACTCTGAAAAATCTTTCTTTTATAGCCCTGTGTGATTGACTCATCGCCCTGGTGAATCAGCATCAGCCCATCAACCCAGGAAAGGCCTCTTGGAATCACCATGATGACGCCCCCTCCCCAAACACGCCTACCAACAGATACACTCTTCCTGAGCCATTCCCCAGCAGTGCAGGTAAAATCATACCTGAACTATCGGGTGGTGAAGAGGTCAAATGGTTTCACTGGCAGTGTAGTGAAAGTAGGTGGATTTTCTTTTCTCCACTCTTTTTGAACATGCATTCTGTGATGTATTTTGGTTCTTTGCAACTTTGATTATTGTTAAAAGAAAGGCCATCTACACTCTTTATAGAGAACCTAAAGAACCTTCCATCTGACCGTTTTTGTATATAAGGGTCTGAATGTGAAGATCCTAGGTTCTAGGTAGAACCTTTAAACTTGCATTATTTGCTCATTTGTAAGGAACCTGTACAGTATGTGACAATTTTTTTATACCTTTATATCACGTTCCCGCACTCTTACAAAAATGTTTTAGGGAGCCAAAAAGTTTTTTTTCTGTGGCATTGTTCAGTGCTCCTTGTTTAGCCTATGAGAATAGGTGTTTCTTTGTCATAATTATAACAGTAATCAATTTGATTGATTCTTCAGTAATGTAAGCTTAACAAGGTTTATTTCAGTGTCAAGTTTTTGTGCTTTTAACAAAAGTTTGAAAAGGAAAACTGTCAAATCACTACTTAGACCAAACCTGCTCTGCATACAAGACACATTTTGTTGCACATGAACCTGAGTGACGAAACACAGGAAGTGTTGGGACATAGCAGTTGTATATTATTTTGTATGTTGTTACATATTTCTTTCTTACTTGATAACTCTTATGAAGTTAATATGAAATGGTTCAGTTGCAGGTCTTTAAGGGTTAAAGTGTTAAAGACTGCCGTTTGATTCTGATGAGTGCTGCGTGATCAGTTGAAAGAAAGATGTAAAAGCAAAACAACACTTATTTTACATTCTCTTGTTTCTTACGAAGGATTTAGTTTTTAAAGGCAGTCAAAACAACGTAGTTTGGTCTTGTGGGTGTTTAGGCCTCAACATTAATTCTGGACCCCTTTAATGAGCAGAGAGTTCAGTTGCAATCTTTCATCAGTATGATGTACTGTGATTCACATATTTTGAAACAATGTTTGAGTTGAGTCAAAAATGGTCATAAAGGTCTATATTATTTATATGATATTACACTATATTTATATGTAATGTTATATTACATATTACATTATATACATAATTTATATATTATTGATGTAAGTTACATTTTGATGTCTTGAAGGTTAAATATGAGGAAAAATTACATCGGGTTGGGACGTGTGTCAATAGAGATTTTAGTGGCCAAAAATGTATACAATTGCATACACACTTTTAGTTTTCCATATCAGTCTAGGCTGTAAACAGTTTAATTCATTTAATTCATTCATAAGTCATATTAATATATTTAGTCTGAATTAAATGCAGTCTCCCTATACCAGTAATGTTGTTTTTTTGTCTGTTCCGACTTATCAGATGTCAGAAAACAGAAAAAATCAATGACATTGCAAATCAATAAACATTTCTCAATGTATTCTCTTTTTGCCATATCCCCCTTTTGTATTTGGAAGACAAGAGACAGTTAACATTTTTTTTGAAAGTGAGTACCAACTGCATTGCCGCAATTTATGGGTTTCATATGGAGAACACATCTGTATACAAAAGTGCCCTTTATTGCTCCTGTGCAAGAAGAAGAATATTATAACCACTGCAAAGAAATGTAAAAACACTGAGACGACTTTTTGTTGTCATCTAATGTCTTGTTTTTTTTTTACTCATCCTTGTTGAATGCGGGCTATGCAGGTTATGTGGTTTGAGATTCCTCATCACTGAGCTTGATGTTTAATGAATGCATGCTATGCGCTCCATCATTGTTGCATGTGATACAAATGATTTAGTATGTAGTGATTCATTGGATTTACGCAAAGTGAGCTGCTTTATTTTTAAACATAAAAAGTTCTGTGATTTAGTATGACAGTTCTGTGAACTCCAGTAGGAATGTTAGGCAAGGTTAGCATATAAAAAGGGTGTTGTGGAGGAAAAATGAATGTGAAAGCTGCAGCAGGCAGGAACTGGAACAAACTGGCTTGGATGTATGGGAGGAAAAACTTGTTCAAGGAACACACACATCTGAACACATTAGAGTAGTTCTAAAATGTGTTTTCTAACAGAGCATTTAAATGTGTGCCGTTTCACATCTCATGATGCAAATGAGAGGTAATGCTTATGGCTTTACCTACAGTATGATATGTTTGTGTGTGTGTGAGTGACGTTAGGTTCATGTGTAATATCCTGGAATTGGGAAGGTTTACTGGCTCTGGACTGCATTCCTTTCTCTCTCGAGGGTCTCTCTCAAAGGTTTTCTGTCTCAAATGTGCCGCTTTATGCTTCATCTGCTGATGTTGGTACATAGTATGACACTCTAACGTTGATGGAGAAATCAGACACACAGAGTACACAAAGGTTTTTTTTTATTTGGTAATAGAGTGAGTACATGACTTTATGCCTGAATCATGGCTTTGAGAATGACAGTTTTGTGACTTATGCTGACTAGTTGTTCGAACCAGTACTTTTCACTTCCTGCACAGTGAGTGTTTAAGGCTTTAGGCCAAAGTATGCTGATAAAACTACACTGCCAGGTTAAGAATGCCCAACTTCATTCAAGCCGAGGAGTAATAGAGGGGTGATCTCACTCGTGCGGTGTGATTTGTGGCCCATGGATATTACAGTTAAAAATATACATGTAAAGTGAAGGAAAAGGACATTTCAAAAACAGGTAAAGTGTCCTTCACAATGTCCTATATGCATTTTTCAAATGACCTGTTCACAGCAAAAATGACATTTTTGTCTGTCCTAGCCCACTATAACCGCTCTTTACCTTGAAATGTATTTCTTATTTTTGCTTTAATATGCATATTCATTTAACATATCATGCTTGAATAAAAAATATTGCATAATTTTAATTGTTTCCCACAACATTCTCTCAGTCCAGTTAACTGAACACATATATCCCTATGGTGGAAAAAAGCATGGATACTACTGTTTGTTTGTCAGTTCTATGCTAACCCTGCCACTTTCAGCTCTATTAATTCAGCTCTATTTAATTCAATGTCAGCAAAAACAAAACGAAATAAGCAAACAAAATATGTGTATAAATGAGCAGTTATTTCTGAGATGAGTTAGCACATTTCGAATAGTTAACTGCATGCTGTCATAGGTTAAATGTGAAAAAATTTACAAAATTAAAATCTCATAAATAGGACGCTGATTGTGGAATCACAAAGTAATAGTGACCCCAAAACAAAGGACCACACAGGCTGCTAAATAAAAACAAATCAGATGCATTTCTTTTTGTCATTCTCAGTGTGGTCTAAATTCTTTTTCAGATTAAGAGTTTGCACTGTCATCAGTTCAGACTGCATGTCTGGTCTAGACTACAAGACCAAAAATGTTAAGATGTTTGCTGGAATATGAAGTTCCAAGAGATGCAGTGTTTAGACTTCTTAGATGGTTTTTGCTCATGTTGCTGTTTCATGAAAAAAGTAATGAATAAGCATCTACGTTGAACCCTTTGGATGAATGTTAAACTTAAAACATGTTGCACCCTGTGGGCCTACATCAACCCTAATTATGAGAGTTATACATGCATTTTTGTGGTTTCCCCTCCGGGAAGAACTAATTCAGTGAAATCCTGCTGTAAAATAACTCCCTCCAGTGAAAAAATGAATGAAAAGTGAGATAATTTGTTCTTACCCATTTATAAATTTCAATAAATTTTAATATATTTTAATTTTTTAATATATTAAGAACTTTAACATATTAAGTTCTTAATATATAAAAAATTATAATACCAATTAGTGATACATTTGCTGCTGTAGACTGTTGATGTAAAAATTGCCTAATGTGTCCAGCATGTGTAAAAATTGCCAAATGTGTCCAACATCAACTTTGGGTTATTAGAAATGAGATCCCTGCACTCATAGTTTCGAGTCATTCACTGATGTCCTGAGCAGAGAACTATGACTCTGCACTTTTTAAGCCAAACAAAATGTTTTGTTGACAGTTACTGGAAGGTCCCTCACGTCAGGACTGCTTTTGTCCAGCAGTTCAGTCAGGCAGCAGACAGGATGCCTGCATGAACTGCTGTTTTACTGGAAATTAACTGAACACTGGAGAGATTTTAGGGGCCTTGAGATCCATTTTTTTTTTCATTTGGATTCAGACATCACGTCCCTCATGACAGTTGTGGGGTGCCACAAAGCTACACGGTTACATGAATCTTTTTATAGTGTTGCTTTCTATGTGCACCCAGACAACACTAATTGCAACTAATTGGTTGTGTGCTCGCTGCTTGATAGCTTATTTAGTTAGTCTTCTGTAGATGAGGCCAGCTGACACAAGCCATTTTCCATTCTGCGTGAATTTTTAGGACACTGTTGATATTCTCTGTGTGATAATGAGGGGGTCTGCACTGACCCTTACTTCCTCTTACCGTAAGTCGAGTCCACGGTGTTTTCTCACATGGATTCATGCCTCGTTGAGACCTAGTTATGTGCAAAAGATATTGGCCAATGTAATAGTCATGGGAGGCAGTTGTCTAAGCTTTAGTCACTTGTTTTGTGTCCATATTAAAGAGTAAATAAAGATGTGAATGAATAAGTCTGTGTATGTGTGGCTAGACATAAGTTAATATGCTGAACAGTGTATCACAAATATCAAGAGGAATGTAAAACCTAGATTCCATCTGAAACAAAACTCATGCTTCACATACACACATACCATCCACATACGGCTACATTATTATTATCACCTTTGGTAAAAATAGATTAAAAAAAGGTTTTGAAAAAGTATTTTTCTGGTTAATTTTCTCAAACCCTCAAAATGGCGTGTGGGGGGTATAACCTTTATTAAATTAAATTAATCTGTGTTTTTGTTTTCTTAAACATCGGATTAGAGATCATATTTATTTTCTCACATTTTTCTAGTTTCATCTTGCATTACAGGAGAAGACTCATTACTGTTATGTTGGCAAATGGAGAATGCACAAAGCAGTAAATACAGGGTTGGTAATAAGATTTTTCTTACCTCACAGGTTTTCAAAGGGGTTCAGGTCCGAGGGCTGGGAAGCTTGTTTCTTTGGTCATTGGAGCCATTTGTCTTTACAAGATTCCCAGGTCCATTGGAAAGAAACACAATACAAAAATTGCTGCTACTCCGCCATACTGAACTGTGGAAAGAGGTTCTTTTGTGCATCATCCTTCTTTTTACCTTATACCCACCTTAAGCTTTTTTTTTTTTTTTACCAAAAATCTCTCTTCTTGTCTCAGCTGAATACAAAAACCTGTCAGTTCCACTAGTGCCTATTGAAGTGTTTGTGATTGGATCAAAAAGTGTTTTTCTTCTGGCACATTTTCCAAATAGTTGAGACAGGGTGACAGAACTGTGGTCAAGACTATCTTTGGTGAGTCTAAGACAAGTCCAAGTCCAGAACTAGTTGTGTCTAAGTCAAGACTGAGTCCAAGTCAGTGGAGAAACAGAGTTAAGACAAAGACAGAAAAAATAATCCACTTACTTGTTTATATTTTTTGTGTGATGTATGTTCTATTCTAAGATGAAAATTTTGTTCCGTTACTTTCTGTTGTGACAACAGTGTATGATTAAATAAGGCCATGATATTTGCTTTATAGTTTTCACTCAGCTCACAACATAATGTCTGTGACCAAAGTGAAAATGATGAGCATGGACGCAGTGTGTGCAGAGCATGGAGATGAGCCATATGTTGGCCAGTGACGATGTCCCTTCTAGATCTATTTTGAAGTGATAAAAGTAACGTCTGTGTTCTGAACAAATTCACTTAATCAGAGATTTTCTTGTTTTATTGTGGCTAGTTCTTTTTTTATTTGTTGTGTTGGCCACTGTGGTAAAGATTTTGGTGTTGGCCGCCATTGACAAATGCTACTAGCTGAAAACGTTTCTTTTTAAAGGCAGCTGGACTCGGTAGAGACCAGCTACAATGTTTAGCAAGACCAGTGGCTTGCTAAAAAGACCAACACAAGTCGGGGTCCAAATACCAGCGAGTTCATGACTCTCTGGTATTTTGTCAGAGATCACAGAAAAATGATTCCAGACTTAAGTCTGAGACCATCTTAATTGTTGCCCTCTCAGTGGATATAGGCTTTTTCATGTGTGTCATTATTTTTCTAACCATTTACAAAGGTCAACACACTTGTTTCATTTCATTTGTACCTTTTCTAAGCTTTTTGATGAGTAACCAAGGAAATCTGGCCTCTGTGTCACCTCATATTTATCTTCTAGTGAAACAGAAAGTACTTGATGACCGTGCAAGAATTCTGGAACACTCATGAAATATGAATGGGAACATGCTTTGGTTATTTTGTTAAAAAGAATTTCTAGCACTGCAAGTAATTGTAAATTGGGTTTTTGAGTAATTGAATTTACTTTGCTTAAAAGTTATGTTTTCCCTGATTTGAGCTATTCAAATATATTTTTATGACCTTTTTAGCCTATCTTTACCAAGAGTGCCAATAGTTATCAAGCTGATTAGACACACACTTTGTGTGTGCATTTGCGCCTGCACACATGGACGGCTGGCTGAGTGCTGTAGCATTACATCATTGATGGTAATCACGTCTCAAGCTTTTCTCGTAAGCTGATACTTCATAAAGCTTTGGCTTTTATTTTTTTTCCCCATCACCGTACGTGCTTGCTTCCTGCCGACTTCCGTTTTTACAGCCCAGCTTAAAGCGCCTTAGTTTTAGGATGACTACCAAACATGGAATCTTTTGGGATTAGTGCAGTCATTCACCAGAGATCAAATATGTTATTCATTCCTCAAGGATGCCTTTGGCCATCATTACTTTACCGTTAACCAAATGGTGGATTGGCCAACAAATACACACAGAGCAGTGGCAATTTCCTGTTTTTAACAACCTATTAGACATGTGTTTATTGGATGATTTTGGACAGATGACCTGAGAAATATACGTCACCCCACGGGAGCATGAAGCATTCAAGTCAAAAACAGCATAGCATTTTGAAGACTGCTTGTCTTGTTCCACTTTAATCCTTTGGAATAAATTAATATTGCAAAATATTAATTTCATATGACTTTGCTTTATCCAGTTTTTGCCATTGTTCTTGCTGGCTTTCACTTTTGGAAAACCGAAAGTTGCTCTCTCTCTCAGTTCTAATTGCACAGTCAGCTTGGATTTAGGAGCTATTTTATGAGTTGGACATTTGCAAAAAAGTTTTAATTTCCATCTGGAAATGGTTAGGCAGTAGACGGGAATAAAAGCCTGCCAGTATATTTCCACCAGTGTGTAGCTACAGCTGGCTGTGATCTCTGATTTTTAAACTTGACGTTTGACCTGCTTTAATGTTAAATGAGCATTCCAACAAGGCTCAGGTTATGGGCAGCAGAGAAAAGCATGTGTGTCTGCACAGCATATGGTTCAGTCTCACTGAAGGAAAAGCAAAGCCACTATGTCTGCCTACGGTTTGATTTACTTGATCAACATCACAGCATTAGAAAAAGGTATCTTTGTTGATGTTATGTTTTCTTTAAAATGATTCTGGCCTTTCTTCATTTTTTATTCTTAACAAGGATATCCGGTCATTCTGAGCATAATGTTCACCTACTATACACAAATGATATTTAGTTTAAGAAATCAAAGATCACTGTTTATTATTGAATTTCTCTTTAATCAGTCATCACATTTGTCATGATGTGATGTTTTTTCCTCTTACTTCTTGAAAGCACCTGATATTGCCATACTACTGGCAATATTTCTGCCTGAAAAATAGAGGTTCAAATAGGCTTACAATAAGGTATGAGAACGATGATGATGATTTATTGTCATTGTACTGAAGCAGGATGTTACTTATATGACAAAATTATAGGGCTACTTAACGGTACAACCAGTAAACATAGTACAGACAGTAAACATAGTATGGACAGCAAACATGAAATTGCACACAGACAATAATGACACACAATATTAACAAGTTAAGTAAGGATTAGAAATGTAATGCACTTATTGGGGTGAAATACAATTGCAGTTAGGTATGTATAAAAAATTGCACCAAACAAAAAAATAAATAAATGCACATATTGGCATGCCAATTGCTCTTGTTGACAGTGTTGAGATTACTGCACATTGCCCTGGGCTTGGTAGAAAACTACAGCAGTTATTGTACATTGTCTTTGAGCGGTAATGGTATGAGTTGGTGTGCATTTAGTGCAGTGATGGCTTGTGGGAAAACTGTCTCTGAACCTGTTGGTCCTAGTTCTGATGGACCTATAGCACCTGCCAGACGGCAGAAGGTTGAACAGGTCATGAGCAGGATGGACACTTTGAATTGTATTTGACTGATAATGACACTGAGAAACAGCAATGTGTTCTCATTTGCTTTCCTACAACAGGTGGCCACAGATGCTTTGAACACTTTGAGCAGCAGCTAAATAGAGAAAATATTGGCCACGTGGAACTATTTCATGGTTTCTTTGAAGAACAGCAGACATTTCGAGTATCATGAGGGGGTGTAACACCCAAGGACTTCTCCTTTACAGGTTGAATTGTATTTGAAAGCATCCCGACATACAGCTAAATCCGTGCAAGTAAGCCGATAATATCTGTGGCCAAATGATGCTGTCACATTGTAGTTACACTGGAAAATCCATACAGAACAAAGGAAATAAGCTCATCTGAACAGTGTTATCTTTTGAGAATATGCAAATAAAATATTAATGCAAATAAGCATTTAGCTAACTCTGAGTCTGAGGAAAAAAGCACTGGTTCCACTATGCCACTGACAATGTGTGGTGTGTTTACAACTGTAGGTAACAATGAAAGCTTCAGTTTACATAATCAACAAGCTATTAGGAAGTTAGATAGATAAATTACATTTCTCCCCATTCTGAAGTAAAAGTTCACTTACCTTGCATTCACTATGAAGTAATGATTGGTGATGAATGATAAGATGACCTTGAAGAGCTTGCTGTGATTTTATTTTTACATGTTCTGCAGACAGGCTCACCATCTCCAATCAAGTTTCCTTCAGCTCTCTTATAAAAACCAAAATACGACCTCACTTCAGATGTTTTATGGTGAATACAATTTGAAACTGTCATATTGTTGGGTATTTTATCATGGTTTACCACAAAACTGGTAACCGTTTGTTCCCTGAATGGTACATTCTGTAGCCCACATGTAATGAAAACTGTTTTTATTTGTAAGCTTTTTCCAGTTTCAGCTTAAATTTCAATTTCAGTCAAACATTTTCATTATAATGCATTACTAGTCGGTATTTTTCATGACAGCTACCAAAATGTCAAGTATACTAGATTTTTTTAAAGTTGGGAATTGAAAGATTTTTAGCCTATTCTGGAGTGGTTATAAGCATCAAAGGAATAGGGTGGATATTTGTCATCAGTGAACTCGGTTTTGAGTCATTTTCCTCTATTATGCATCCAAAAATCATTCAGTGTCAAGTTTCCCTACAGCAGTGATAACCAATTCTCCTCCTGGACTATAGTTCCAACCTGCATTTTACATACTATCCCCCTCCACCTAATACTTATGGATTTGATCCAACCAATCGAGGCCTTCTGAAGTTAATTAGCTGAAGTTAATTAGAATTTAATTAGCTGGAATATATGACAAAAAAATCTGGTCCTCTTTAGCCATTTCTGAGCTTTATGACTCTTTTGAGTTTACTGATTGAGATGCAGGCAACACCTTCACCAGCTCTACAAACTCACGACATTAGCAAGTGCATCAATGACATTGCTGTCATAAAGCACATCACCACATGCCCCAGCCAGAAGCCATGGGTGACTGCAGAGGTGCGCTCTGCTGAGAACCTGAGACATTGCCCTCAAATCAGGTGATAAGTTAGCCCAAAGTACAGACCACTGGGGACGCAGGGAGCATGTGATAGCGTATCTGGAACCTCACCATCTACAGCACATTTCCACTGCCCACAGACCACCCCTCCACCAACAACCAGGTGCTCAGCCTGACTGTGGCTGATGAGAAGAATAGATAACCCACAGAAGACCACTGGACCAGACAACAGTTGCAGACCAGCTGACAGATATTCTTATAGACGTCTTTAGGATCTGTCTGAGCACCATTGTTCCAACATGCCAAAAAATAAGATGTCTTCAGTGTCCTGTCTCATTCACTCCTTTCTCACTCACACTCATCATCATGAGGTGCTTTGAGAGGCTTGTCAAGAGACACAATCCACTGTAACACTGTAGAGAGCATTGCAAACAGCTGTATCTCTGTCTGGGTTGGAAATTGCACTGCTCTGAACCACAAAACCCAACAATGGATGGTGAAGACATATGAAAAGTTCAGAGGGCTCCCTCTCCCCTTTGTGACAGACATTTATACCGTGGGCTGCATCTACAAAGTCACCAGCATTGTGAATGACCCCACTCACCCCACCCAGCCTATCCTCTCTCTCCTATTTTCTGGGAAAAGGTTCTGTAGCATACAGGCCTTCACTGCCAGAATGGGAAACAGTTTCTTTCCACAGGTCATAAGACTCCTAAACAAAACTAAATCAGAATTATATTTCCCATCCACAAACACACTTCAGAATTAAACGGCTCCCTTCACCAAACACATAAACACTTTAACCATTCCCCCACAGGTTTCGCACCCAAACTGCCAGCCCTCCATAAACAACTCAAACTGTACCATTCCCTTTATTTATATGCTGCTGCTTTTTTGTCCTATTTTTGTCATATCATTTTTTTTAACATTTTTTTTTATTGTAATCCCTTACCTAATAAATAGGTGCATTTTTGTATATTTAATTATTCTGCTGCTAGTATTAGATATAGTATTGTATTTATTCATGTAGTATTGTGTCTGCTATTTGTCAGGTGCGCTTATTGCTGTTCTATCTTGTAATATTGTATTGCACGCTCATGTGTTTTTAAGTCTTGCACATTTCTTTTTGCTCCCTGTGTAGTCCTTGTTTTGTGTCAATAACACCTACTTAACCTGACCAGACTTCACAGTGCCCTCCAGGATTATTTGTACCCTTATTTAATATGAGTGAAAAAGGATGGTAAAATTCTCTTGATGTTCATCAAATGTTGTCTTTACTCAGCAAATAAAGAAGAGTATGTTAAAAATATGAGCCTGTTACCACAAGAAAAAAGTCTCAAGTGATCACAACATAAATTTTATTCCAAATTGTGTGTGGAAATTATTGACACCCCCTTATTTAGTGTTTTGAGCGGCCTCTTTTCGCTAACAGAACAGGACTGAGTCTTCCCTTGTAATGTTTTATTACACTTGAGAACACAGAAGAAAGGACTATCAACCATTCTTGAATGCAGAATCTCTCTAGATCTGGGTCTTAGACTCCTGGGTCTTTTCTTGTGCACTCCCTTCTTGAGCTCAACTTACAAGTTTTCCAATAGATAAGTTCTCCATAATGCCATGTATGTGGACAATACTGCCAGGGCTTGTGGAAGAGAAACAGCCCCACTGGCTCACAGATCCATCACCGTCTTTATTTCTATGCCAAACCCACCCACATTTGGAGTCAAAGCTCAGTTTTTGTTTCATCTAACCACAGCACCATCTGACCAAAGTTCCAGGGGCATTTCCCTTTATTTTGCTTGTTGCAAAACAGCTTCTTCTGGCATACCTTTTAAACAACATTTTGGCATGGAAGCTATGTGGATTTGGGGTGGATTTGGAGACATGGTGACCCCAAGATGCTACCAAATTGAAATTACGAAGCTGTCCTTTTCCAGCTGGTTCATAATAGTTTTGAATTTGAATTTGTTGATATGGGTCATTTTGGACAAGCTGCTAATTTATTGTATCCATTCCTTGATTTGTGCAAGTCAACATACTTTTGCCTCATTGCAATAGAATCCTCTTGAATCTTTGGTGATGGTGATGGATGTCTAAAGGATTTAGGTCCTTCATTGATTGCTTAACATTTCAAACTTACTTGAAGTAAAGATAGAGGTAAGATGTTTTTCTATTGTTACCAAATATTAATCCAAAAATCCTTTTCAGTCATGTTTAGCAAGGGTACCAGTATTTCTGGAGGAGACTGTACCTTTGCTGGCTTGAAATTTTACTTATTTTCTTTCTTTCTTTCTTCCTTAAATATATACCAAATAATTTATATTACTGTGTACAAATTTTGTTGGATAATTATGATGGAATTGTTTTTTTCTAGATGGAGGTACTTCTGAATTATGACAACGAGTCTGAAGGCATTCGCCAAGCTCAGATGTTTGAAGTTTGTTTTCTTAACGCGGCGTTTTACCGAATCTTATCATATTTTTGAGTGCAAAGCAGTGTATCCAGGTTAGGTGTTCGGTTTTTGTCCACATTTTTTCATGTACTTGTTGGTTGTGGTTTAATGGTTTCTTATGATTCATCAGCTTTCTTCAAATAAAGATTTTTATGATTTAAAGCAAGACACTATGGGCAGGAATTGTGATTTTTATCTTGCTAGTAGTTTCTAGTATTTTTCCAGTCTTCAGTGAAACAAGAACTATAAAGATGTCAAAACCTAACAGAAATATATTCATTTTAGTGTGTTTAGTCAATTCACAACTGCTTGACTCTAACTGTACTTTTCATAATTCAGCAATGTTGACCTGGTTATACCCAAAGTCATGGTGTCATATATCACTGAAAAACTTAATTCCCATAGAATTTTAGCATCTTCTATCTCTTGCACTAATGACCATTTTCACATAAATAGAGCATATTTTCTGAGATCACCCTGGGTAATGCGGTCCTGAAGACCTGGAAATCAGTTTATGATAAATTTCCATAGTGTTTTTTTTTTATCAATGTGTAAAGTAATCAGGTTGTAGTTATATTTTCTGTAAATTCTTTATTTGAAGTGTATCTTCAAAATAAAATGAACATTTTAATTTTAACCTCATTCAAAAGCTTGATTTTTGTTTTTTAAAAGGTATGCAAATGTATGCATGTAGATAATGTCAGATAACTTCAGAATGTATTTTTTCCTAAACATCTAGAACAAAGAATATATGTATTATTTTAAATTAAATTACCCCATTCACCTGTAGTGTCTTACCTGTATGTTGTAACACATTTCTGTCAACATTACCCTAATATCATGATGGATGGGAAATCTGGCCAAGTATTAAAAAAAAATTGTTCCCATAGTTTGTACTTCCAGCACAGTGAAATTTTTTTGCTCCATTTGTTGGGGTTGTTTTGCTTTAAATGAGGGGCGCTGCCTGATATAGCTTCGCATCCATTTTTGCCTGTTTAAATGTCTACATGCAAAATCAGCACACTGTGAAAGTGTAACAATGATGTATGATCTAAATAAGCTGCAGATTTCACTACAGTTACTCAAACACTGTACATCACCATTTTGAAAAAAAAAATAAATAAATTAAAAGATCTTGAAAACTCCAAATGGGATCAGTGTCAACTCCAGTTCATTTGTTTATATACATCCATTCCTGCATTTTAGGCCTACAACACATTCCAAAAAAGTTGTTAAGCTGCTATTTCTTCTCACAATACCTAAAAGACATTTTGGCACAGAGTACCGATTGATAAAACATTTCTCGCGTTATCTCGATTGGAGATAGGTCAGATAGACCAGTCCAGGACCTTCTTCTCCCGCAGCCACACCTTTGTATTACATTATCTTGCTGACAAATGACATCTGGAAAAGACGTCATCTTAAGAGCAGGATATACTGCTTTAAAATCTCTGTACTTTTCTGCATTAATGCCACCATCACATAAGTATAAACAACCTTTGCCAAGGGCACTGACACAAAACCATACCATGACAGGCCTTGGCTTCTGGACTTGTTGCTGATAACAGTCTGGATTGTCCTTTTCATCTTTGGTCCAGAGCACACGTGTTTGTTTCTTTCAAAAAAGGATGTGGAAAACTAACTCGTTTGTTCGCTTTTCTATGTGTGATGGTCCATCCCAGATTCCTCTGAGCCCAGACGAGTTGACAGCGCTTCTGGACATGGTTAACACAAGGTTTCTTTTTTGTGCAGTGAAGTTTCAAGTGATATTTGTGAATGTAACTCGTATTGTATTGCTTGACAAAGGTTCACCAAAGTAATGCCTTTCCCATGAGGTTATAGCAGCAATTGATGAATGATGCAGCGCCATCTGAGGGATCAAAGATCTTGTTCCCTTCCTCTTTATGTTCTGTAGTTCCTTGAGATACCTTGAATCAATTAATGATATCATGCACTGTCGGGCGACAAATATGTAAATCATCTCAATAATTTACTCATGCATTTGTTTACATACTGGGGATCCTCTGCTCACCTTTGCTTCTGAAAGCCTTTTGTGGTTACTGCTTTTGCAACTAAGCATGATTACAGTGACCTGTTGACGTTGCCTATTTCATTATTTATTTATTTTTTACTTCATTACTAGCCCTAAATTGCCCCTGTATCAACTTTTTTCGAATATGTTTCAGACCTGAAATGCTGAAATGGACGTATAAAAATAAATGAAATGAACATATGTGAATATCTTAGAGTCATACTGTCTGCAGTGTAATAAAAGTCAACATACATTTTAGGAATGCTGTTTTTGTTGTTTGTTATTTTGCATTTCTCATACTGCTTAACCTTGAAACTTGACAGTTATGTAATCATCATACTAAAGGTTAGATTTGGATTACGTTTTGTGTTCAGATTTACCACTTCTGGTTCTATTGCTAAAGGTGTGGCAATTGGTTTCTGACAACTGCTTTAATAAAATGTGGGCATTAATATCAACCTTAGTGTATTTTGGTGGAAGATCACAGCAAAACAAGAATTGTTTATTTACATATTTTATGATGAATTGTGCTCAGAAAAAAAGATAACAGTAAACAAAAAAGGACAATCTTGTTTTTCATGTTGACTCAAATGTGTTTTGTGTGGTATTACACATAATTAGAAACAGTGACTGCTATGCCAGTAGGGCTTTTGTTGATAAATTCATAAATCTTAAATAATGGCTAATGACCAAATGGTCTGATGGATGGCTCTACTTTGTAGAAATGAAAAAATGATTGCAACCAACACAAAAATGTCCATGCAAACTGTTGCCTTAATAAGGTTTGATTGATAGGGATGAGTTACTGATAGAGATCTTTTACTTAAATGCTTCAAGTTAAACCTGTGCAAACTGATGCATTGTTATTATTGTTGTAAGGAGACTGGATACTTATTCTTTGCTGCAAAAAAGTGGAGTATGTCTATATCTTTTGAAGCTCTTTATCTGGAGCTAGACATTGTTCCTGCACAGTACATAAGTCCAGGATGACCAGCTGGACATGATTTTAAAACAATTTCTTTTTCACTTTCTTTAGGACTCTAAAATAAGGAAAAGCAAGAGACCTTGGTTTTGGTTGCAGTTTACAGCTTGACCTATAGGAGGATCCAGTTGCTCAGAGTTAAAACGGGTGAGAAGGAACGCGATAGATAATAGTACAAGGTGGTTATTCATTATTAATTCAATGAAAATGTTGCTGTCTAAGATTTCAGTTTTGTACTGGAAAACACATTGTTTATTAAATATTATAGTGATCAATTATTATTTCTTTCATAATCAGTCATAATCTATATATGCCCTAGAATAACGTGCTATTCAGAAAGTGCCACACATTTGCCACAAGTTTTACTTTAAGGTTCACAGCAATTTAACTTACTCTCAGATTTGACCTTGCCCTGAATCTCTCCTTCACAGTCCTCCCTTCCTGGAATTCGGCTTTGCTAAATATGGACCTAGGATACACTGTTGGTGTCTCAAAGACCAGCCTTACCACAAATACATCTACACATGGTGAAGATTTTCATTCCTTCTTCATTGTACTTCCATCACTGGTTGAGTGTCACTGAAGGTGTGATTTCAGAATGAACTGCTAGCTGCAACTAAATGGTATGTTGAGTATCACTTCAGTGATATGCAGGTATCCAGTTCCACTGTTCATGATTCCTTTGGTGAACAACCAATTTCACATTTGGCTGATGTATTAAAAAGTATTTGACCAAACTATTCGACTAAAAACCATTTTTTTTATTTTCATGTATTACATTGATAAATTTGACATTTTTAGCACCAGTTCAGTTCTATTTCTGAAACATGAATATGCTCTGATGTCTGATTGTGTAATCACACACCATCTTAAGAAAGGGTGCTGCAAAGGGTTCTTTAAGCGATGCCATTTTAGTTCCCTAAGAATTGTTTAGGGGGACAAATGATCTTTACATAACGTAGTGCTCCCTTTTCTATTGAAGTGTTCTTCCAACAAACTTCACATCTTTGAACTATAAAAAGATTCCCCACACTCATACCACTCATGTACAAAAAGATTCATCCAATAAAAGATTGAGAACAAAAAATGGCTTTGCTGTGGCATCAGGCGAAACACTTATTTTTAAGAGTGTGTATCTAATAATGAAATATCTCAAATCTGTTACTTCAGTTTTTACCCCTAAACTCTAAACTTGTCACCATGTCTTCTTTACCATTACTCACTCTCATAACTGCAAAACCAATCTAATATTAAATAAATGGAATAATTTGTAATAGGTATAGGCATGGGCATTTTTCAGGCTACCTACTAGCCCCTTACCTTCAGTCAACAAATATATTGTTGATCAACCCAAAACCCCCCACCCTCCCTTCCCCTGATTTGTTCATGCCTAGAATGTCAGAATGGCCAGAAATACCACTGGTTATGGCCCAATAGGCTTTGATTGATAGCCTAATGAAAAATAAACAGAGAGTGTAAATGGATACATACAAAGAACCCTCCTGACCCTCAAACGCAGAAAACTGTTTGGTTTGGCCTCACAGATGTTTACACACACGAACATGTGTCTGTCATCAAAAGACGAAAATCAAACGAAAACTATGTAGGAATAAATCTGCAACAAGCTAAACAGCTTTCTTTTTTTCTGCTTTTTGCCTTTGACATACTACAGCTGCAACATTAGATCAGTAGCAACATGGAGGCCCTTGCTGATGACATCAACGAAGCGCTGCTCCATTTCCCAAGGCTACATGGTGACACATAAATTGTGTGCCATGTTTGTGGTTCATAATTCAAAGGAACCCCTTCTGATATCCAACATAAAGGTCGCTTAGCCTTTCTATCTGCTTAGAGTTGTGGGGGGGATGAGTAAATCTGATTACATTTGCAAGCATTCTTTTGCCTTTAGGTGGTTATTTATATCCATTGTTCTGGTTTGCGACATAAAGAGAGTCGTGTTAAACAAGTGTGGAGATTGTAGTGGTTTTATTCTTAATTTGGACGTGAATTGTTTATTGGTTATACAGCAGATGGGCATGCATGTGCTGTAGTGCATTAGCACATGGAGGAAAGCCTGTGGACATTAGGGTCACATGACCAAAAGCACTCAGCTGGTGTCTCATTGAAAGGACAGGAAGCAATAAGGATGAATGCTCCAGGCATGCGTGTACAATAGCTAGAAGCCTATAGCCCAAAATGGAACCATTCATTTCTTTAACGTGTGGCTGGATACAGGAGAACGTCTCTTGATATTAAAGGCTAGAACGCCATAGTGTGTTTTATTTCAAAGTGTACATGTATACAGCTCATCTTTGGTAGTTTTATAAAGGAGCACTCGGTCATTCACATTCCTGAAACAAATCAAAGCATTCCTCATAATGGGACAAACCATTCAGTTGTTGTTACCTAGTCAATGTTGAACAAATACTCTGCTTATTTCTAAAGGTACGTCTAAGATTTTCTGCTATTCTTGGACATCTAGCACACACATTTATGCACTTTTTGATGTGAACCTTAATGTTGTCCTTTTGTAGCTCTTTGTTCACACTTTAGATGGGAAGAAACGTGGTACCATTCAGACTTTTGTCCTCCATTCATTTTCTCATTTTGGGCCAATAAATACTTTAAAATAATTGTAGATCAGACTTTATTCACATTATTCGTCATGAAATGTTAACTTCAAAATTATTTATGTTTACTTATTTACTAATCAAAGCTTTTATTGAGGATATTGTCAGTAACTGTAACTTTCTGAAAATGTGTGCTCAATTTGACCAAAAACTCAGACTTTTTATCAATATTTCACACTTTAGATAGAGAGTAGATACAATTTTAAGGACAATCAGGAGCGTGATCAAGGACCTAAAACCTTTTAATTACATGTGTCACATGAACACTAAAACACTGGCCACCTTTGTTAGAAAATACACTCTTAGCAAAAATAGTTCAATGTAACATCAAAAAAGGGTTATTTTGTAAATATAGTGGAACCCTTTTATACACAGAAGCATTTTGAAAAATGTTTTACAACAGGTCCTTCATCATGGAAAAGAGCCATTTAACCAGGCAATGAACAATTTATGCACTTAGATGTTTTTTCTATACTATATGTTCTATACTGAACCACTGTCTTTTCTAAAGGACCCTTGAGGAGCCATTTTTAGATGTTGGAGGTTATGGTCCTCTGCAGATACTTTTTGGGGTAAGGGCTTCCTGGCTACAGGTTCAAGGAACAGCAAGCCCAGACCGCAAAAAGACCTGAAAAGGACAAAGAGGGAACTGGATTTCGCCCGTCTAGTGAGAGAAAGAAGGAGAGAGGGAGTTAGATAGATAGATAGATAGATAGATAGATAGAGAGATAGAGAGAAAAGGAGAGAGAGAGAAAGAGAGAGAGAGAGGCAAGCAGAGTTAAGCACTAACATAGGTTTATCTACACTTAAAAATAAAGGTTTCTAAATAGTTCTTCACTTGACTATGTGGTTCTAGGTAAAGAAAAACTGACTGAGAACATTAATTCTATTGAATCTTCTGAGAACCCGTTTTTGTAAGCTGTTCTTTAATAGTGTGATACACACATCACGTCCAACATGCAGAGAGAGTTCCAGTCAGTAGAAGTGTCATGTGAAGTAGCGGAGCAGTGTAAAAAGACAATGCTTCTGGTGATTACAATGGTGGTAAATAAAGAAGAGAACCCTGTTAGCAATATTGTGGAAGAATTCAGTTTCATTAATTCATTCATTTCTGGTAGAATTCAGTTTCTTTTAAAAAATTTAGAACATGCGCGTACGCCTGAGCTGGAGGGTTTATTGTTGCTTGTGATGAAAGAGCTTCGTCACAGCAGCGCTAGAAGTGACGGAAGGGTCTGTTAAGAGATTAGAGATGAGAGCTGAGATGAGAGATTAGAGATGAGAACAGAGATGACAGCAGATATGCTGTACAGGGTGTCACGGACAGGGACACATGAGCTTCTGAGGTGGGCTTCTTTTTTCCACCACATTTTTTCCTTTTATGCATTGCAATTGAAAAGCAAATATATAAATGATTAGTATAAAAACAATTTAAAGAAATCAGGCAAAACTGAGCAGCACGCGGTCCGCGAGGGGTGTTTCTTGGTCCGAGCCCAGAGCATTCCCTGGTCTCACACAGGCCTCCTGTACTCCTGCAGACGTAGGCATGAGTTCAGCTCACCTCATCAAGTGCGTCATGTGTGTAAAATCCCCTCCCTTCTCCTCGGCCATCATCGCTCTTTTACAGCCCCTATCTTTTGTCTTCCATATTCACCAGCGATGTTTGATGGCCTTCAGTACATGGCGGGAGACATTTATTATTATTTTCTTTTGTGATCACCATGAAATAATAAAGTATATATACAATGTGTGTGAGTGTACGTATGCATAGTGTGTATGTGTGAATATATATATATATATATATCAATATGTCACTTTTTTTTTTACCAAGTAGTGTGGCAGTGCTGTATGAGTGGCAGTGGGAGCTGTCCGTGGTGCTGATTTAGTCGAACGCTGTCCCCGGTGCTGAAAGCCGCTCCACCCATCGTGGTGAACGCCCTGCGCTGAGGGCTTCACAACAGTTTCACTCAGACTGCTGGATTAGTCGTGATGCTGAACGTGTACTTTTGAGGGAACCGTTCTC
>JBBPCX010000135.1:18883458-18912898 GCA_037974365.1 Hydrocynus forskahlii
GAACACAGGAGGGAAACCTAGAATTCGGGAGACAAGGACCGGGACAGACGCGACGGAGACGAGGTGGCCGTTACAAATATAAACAATGAACTTACATCACATCTTATAATTACCAGACTCTCCCTAATGTATGCTGTCAGATTCATTGTGATATCACAATAATATTTTGATGCATTGTTACATCCCTCTGAGTTATTACTGGTTTTATTATACCAGTTACATATGGTGATGTATTTAATATGTTGTTAGAAACAATTTTTTACAATTATTGCCGCCAATAACTGAATTACAAGGGTTAAGAACTGCAGTACAGTAGCTATATGTTACCTTATTTGATGTTTGCTTTTAAACAAATTTCTTAATGCTGCCAATAATGCTGGTGGTGGTACTAGCACCCTAATGTCTGTTGAGCCAGCTTAAGTATTGGTAAATTGAATATTTTTTTGTATATAATAATACATTTTCATCCCCTTTTGCATATAAATAATGTTTAAATATGTAGCCAAGCTTTAAATGTTAATTATCATTTTATGGAATTTTCCGTGGCTCAGCATTGTATCTATCATGGTTCTCACACATGAGGAGAATCAACATGAATCCTCCCATCTGGAATTGGCTCTCTACAGCACCGGCTCTGCCCTCTTTTAACTACAAACACCTGCAGCTATTTTCTGGGCTCATTACCTCTTGTATACATTGATCAGCCATTATATTAAAACCTCTAACAGGTGAAGTGAATAACACCGATTATCTTGTTACAATGGCTCTTGTCAAGAGCTTGGATATATTACAGAGCAAATGAATAATCAGTTATTGGAGTTGATGTGTTGGAAGCAAAAAACAGCAGCATCTTTGACAAGGGCCAGATTGTGATGGCTGGATGACTACATCTCAGCAATTCTAAAACGGCAGGTTTTGGGGGAATATACTGTGACTAATATCTGCCAAAAGTGGTCCAAGCAAGGACAACCTGTGAATCAGCATTGATGTCCAGGGGTCACTGATGCTCGTGGGGAGTGAAGACCAGCCTGTCTGAACCAATCCCACAGAAGAGCTACTGCACACGAATTGCTGACAAAGTTAAAGCTGGTGATGAAAGAAAGCTGTCAGAGCACACAGTGTATGCTTGCTGTGTATGGAGCTGCGCAGCCGCAGACCAATCAGAGTGCCCATGCTGACCACCTGTCCACAACTGAAAGTGCCTACAGTGAGAATCCAAACTGAACAATGGAACTCTGGAGAAAGGTGGGCTGGTCTGATGAATCACATTCTGTTACATCATGTGTGGTTGGGTTTGCACAAGGATGTACTATGAGAAGAGGGCAAGCAGGTGGAAGCAGTATGATCCTCTGGACAGTTTTCTTTTGGGAAATCCTGGGTCCTGGCTTTCATGTGGAGGTTCCTTTGACACAAATCACCTACTTAAACATTCTTGCAAACCAATTACACCCTTTCATGGTACACTCATAATGACAGTTGCCTCTTTCAGCAAGAAAATTTGCTGTGAAACACTGCAAAAAATATTCAGGAACAGTTTGAGGAAAATAATCAAAGAACATATCAAATGTGTTGACTTTGTTTCCAGATTCCTCAGATCTCAGTTTGGTCATACATCTGTGGTACAGACTTGTGCGATCTATAAAGGTCCCACTTTACAACTTACAGGGATTTGAAGGATCTGCTAATAATGCTAATAATCCAGATACCACACACACCTTCAGGTTTTGTGAATCCATGGTTTGACAGGTCAGAGCAGTTTTGGTGATTTAAGTAATATCTACACAGGATTTATTATGTGAATTTATTATGAAGCCTGTGACTTGCCTGTGTTTTGTGTTTGCCTTTTGTTTTTGACCGTTGTTTGTTTCTTGCTTGTTGAAATATAGGTGTTCCAGCACTGTTGCTGCTTGCCTGTGTTTTGACCCCTGTCTCTTATGACTGATCTTGCCTGCCTCTCAGTGGATCTCAGAGAAGAGATCAGAGCATCTTTTCAAGCCTTTGTTACTGTGATTGAGTTTAGTGGGTTAATTTTTTTATTTTTGCATCGTTTCTGTTGAACCTGGATTCGTTATGGTAATAAATGATTTTGTTGTAGGCACTCTCTTACAGTAGCATAAGCATAAAAGTGGCCAGTCGTTAAGCAGAAAATGGCTTTTAAATGACATAACCCATCTGTGAGACACCACACTTTGTGAACAGCAACTGCTTCTGTTCATCTGGGACATAAAAGATCAGATATGTCTCACCTTATTTTCATGAGAATTGAGAAGAATGGTCTATATATTTGCTATGTGAGCAGCTGGGTGCATATGCCTCAAGGCACAGCTGGCCAGAGACAGCAGTGTGTGATACGAATGTCGCAAACTGAGCCATTCCCATAAGAGTTGATGAAATTGAGAATATTTTCTGCATTTGCTATCATGCCATATGTGGTGTTGCGTTTCAGCTTGTGTTTTTAATTAGTGGAGCGGAGGTTTTAACAAAGGTATTCAGGTCTGTTGCTGTTTTTTATTTAAGATCTGTGCTTACAAGTGATTTGAAAACAACCATGCAAATGTACTCTGTCCCCGAGGAAGGCAACTCGGGTCAACCCAGGTTGATTGTTTTCCTTTTATTATACCAGTGTCCATATGGTCCTGTCTCGGTTCACTCATCTAATTCCATCTGACGACAGTGTTATTTTTAAACCTAAAAAGAGCAGTATTGTGTGGGTCAAGGTGAAGATTTATAGCCCCAATGTTCAGTGCGAAGTTGGACACATCTATGATAAAACATGACAGACAGCTCAGTGCTTGAAGTGCTCTGATCATTATCTCTACTGGAAATAAATTGACTATTCTTGTCTGTGTCACAAAGGTTGATCAATTCCCAGCCTTTATTCACAGCACACGGTCTATCACATGACTACCCTATGAATATTGTACCAGCTTACTAACAAATCTGATGAAAATGTATTTAACATATCACAAATTATGTCTTTCCAGCAAAAATATGTTTTATTTTTTAAAAATGCATTTTCATTCTGCAAGAGTTTTGTTCATGGTTTGAAGCCATAAAGTAACTTACAGTGCAGTCCACGTTGCATTTTTAGCCTCTAGAAAAATGTAAAGTAATACTCCACTCATGCAACAGAGCTTACTGCCTGCATTTCTAATTCTGCTAAAGTATAAACTAGGTTGTTGAAGCTTCTGGGTTATTTGTGCATTCCAAAAAAATATCACACCTACTTCTGAGGTATGATGTGTTATAGTGTTGCTCTTTTACTGGAGTATTGCTGTGTTATTAGCATTATTAATAATCTTATCAACATGGTGCTATACTAATAAAATAGTTTTGATTAGAATTCTGTACTTCCTTCAGTTTGTTTACGTTAGTATTTGGTATTAGCTTACTAGCATACACGCTGTATTTCTTTCATTTTAACAATGGTTTGCACATAGTATTTTCATACTGTACATGTTCGCTTTCAGTTGCATAATGCATTATCTTACTATTTAGTTAGCATTCTCTATTGCCTTAATAATACAATACTGTTGGCTAGCATTCTGTACTACTTATTTGTCTGCCTTAATACCAGTATGGTACCTTCTGTTAACATGTTATATTTCTTTACTACCTTTTCAGCTTTGATTACATAACCTTACCTGGTTGTGTATCATATTACATTTGTGCTATATAGTAATTTTGGTTACAATCAAACATTACCTAACTTGGTTGCCTTGGTTATCATATTACATGGTTTACTAACATTTTTCTAGCAGGGTAGCTTTAATTAATATTCCCTATCAGCTACTAGAATGAAGCCTCCAAGGGAAAGATAACATTTCCTGTTTGATGCCTCTGTTGTGGTCATGCATATGCTGCAAGAGAATGATCTTCCTGCAGCAGGCTGGTAGTCTGTTGTTCTGATTGTTGCATCTGTCTGGGGCCATGGTAAGTGACTTCCTCCGGTTGTGCTTCTGTTTGCTGATCTACAGGGCCATATGCAGAGAGCATGCCCAGCTGAGCGGGGCTAAGATCCAAGGCTGGAACGGCACCGGTGCGTCTGCTTTACTGCACCTCGCCAAGCTGCTCCCATCTGCCTACAACTTCCAGGTAGGGCCCACTCATTTTGTCAGGAGCACTGGTCATCATCTGTTAGCCTGCTCCTTTCCACATGGACAAGATTCCCTGATTTGATTCTGATTTCACATCCCATGTGTTCTGGAGCAATTCTGTTTCTTCTGTAAGCAATGACAGGGCATGATTCTCCAAACTAGAATATATATTTTTACTAGAAGCACTGATTTTAAAGAAGCCTAAGCAGTGGAGGCCATTAAATAGAAGTTGGCAGAGTTAAATTTGTGCACATAATTTCGTCATGGGGGTAAGACAAATATTTCTTTGAATAAAAGCAAAGTAACAGAAGCGAAAAAGGCCCAAATCAAGACAGAGTAGAGATGGCTACATGAGTATATGGTGGTGCATCTGTACTTACTTACATAATTTTAATTTTGGCTACAGAAGCAATGTTAGTGAATGGGTCAAGTGGCATAGCTCTACTTAAAGTAAATAATATGGTCTATTTGATCTTATACTGTTGTGACACTGCACTTGGTTTTTAACCATTATAAATAACATACAAAATGAACATCTTAAATAGAAGATGTAGTCTGTCTCTAACACCATGCACAAACAATAGTCTTGAACTCCAACCTCCAAGGTATCTTGGACTCGACACTGTTGGTCTCGACTACAGCTCTAGCACATACCATAGCCTCATTTTTGGAGGCACCCATGCTAAGACAGCCAAATTCTCCTTTTATTTCTACACGGCCTCACACAGTCTGCAAGTTTTATTTTTCTTTTGAAAAGCAAGCTGTAAATTCTGCACAATATGACAGTGAGTCTTTCAAAGCATATAGTTGCGATAGTGAAAGGAGTTCAGGCCGACCTGTCATTAAAAGTTATTGCTTTTTTTGAAGCAATACAAATAACAAGATGTCTTGCAGGTTTGCTGACAGGTCTTGTTTGGTGTAGGTTTTCGTAGACCTTTTCTTTACACCTGCCCCATGTCATACAAAATACTGGTTCAGGGTTAGTTATTATTCTTTTTAAAGTAGTTCTTGACCATGTTGAATAACAGCCACTAGAAGCTCTCACAATAGTCAGAAGTCTGCTTTGACTTAATAAATGTAGCAATGATGGTAAACATTGAATTCCAGTGGTAAAATGATATTCTCAGTTATATTCACAAATGTACTAAATGATAAAAATAAAATAGCGTAAAGGAGTGTTTTAGAGTGTCCGTGCTACATTTGCAGTACACTAAAAACGTGATCATACAGTTCTCAGCATAAATGAGTACACCCCACCAGATTTGTCAGAAAACCTTTACTTTCCTTTCAGAATCAACATTTTCTATGGGACACTATACTACAAAATGATCCCACAAATATGGGCCATTGATTGCAAACAAGATTTGTTAATTTGCACACATAAATTTTCCTACCAAATCCGTTCAAGCCCATATTGCAAAAATGAGTACACCCTAATTTAAAAAAATGAGTACACCCTAATTAAAGCCAAACTTAAGACTACAAAATTCTAATTAAAAAGAATTCAACCACAGGTGAGTCTACTTATTCATTTAAGAGGTGTCCAGCAAACAGGTGACTATAAAAGGGCATTACTTAACAAAGAAAAGCCCTTCCCATTTCATGCTGTCAGAAATGGCTGCACATGGAAGAGAAATGTCACAAAAGAAGGGCTACAAGAAGATCAGCAAAGCTTTACATATCAGTCAGATTACTGTAGCAAAAGTGATCCAAACATATAAGAAAGATGGAAGTGCAGCCATCTCACAGAGATGTCCAGGCCGTCTACGGAAGTTAACATCTCGTCAGGAGCGTCTTTTGATGAGAAGCGTTGAAGAAAATCACCATGCCAGTTCACTGCAGTTTGCTAAACCAGTAGAAAGCCAAACTGGAGTGACTGTTTCCCATGACACCATACGGTGCACACTGCAGAGGAATGGCATGCATGGGTACCGTCCACGAAGGAAGCCTCTCCTAAAGCCCACGCACAAAAAAGCACGCCTAGAATTTGCTAGGGCCCAAGATGAAAAAGATGAAGACTACTGAGAATGTACACTCTGGAGTGATGAGACACTATTTTTGGAAGTGATGGCTTCAAAACTGTATGGCGACACAAAGGTGAGGATTTCAAAGAAAAATGCATAGTGTCTGCAGTAAAACATGGTGATTGCAGTGTCCATATGTGGGGCTGCTTGAGTGTTGTTGGTGTCAGGGAGCCGCATTTCATTGATGGTATCATAAACTCACAGATGTACTGCTCTATACTGAAAGAGAAGATAATACCATCACTCTGTGCACTTGGTTGTCGTGCACATCTAAAGCTACTGTTGCATTTCTGAAGAAGGGTGAAGGTGATTGAATGGCCAAGTATGTCTTCTGATCTGAACCGAACCGAACACCTATGGGGAATTCTGAAGAGACAAGTAAGCATCTCTCTTCATCCAGCATCCAGGCTCTAAAAGAGGTTGTTCTTGAAGAATGGAAAAAGATAGATGTTGCAATATGTCGCCAACTTGTTCATTCCATGCCTAGAAGACTTGGTGCTGTCCTTAAAAATCATGGTGGTCATACAAAATACTAGATGTAGTAGGTTTTTTTTTGCGGGGTGTATTCATTTTTGCTTACTCAACTAATTTGAGTAAAACTGAGGATTTTATGATCTAAGTTATATTATTAACCTTAATTGTTATGGAGTTAAACAAGTGTTCTATAAAACTCAGCCTTGTGAAAATTTTTGCTTACTGAGCTATTGATTAAAATCTTACTTTTCAAAGGGGGTGTCCTCATTTATACTGAGCTCTGTTGGTTGTTCCTTCATTCCTGTTATACCTTATTTTACCCCTCTTTCTTTCTCTTCTTTCTTCTTCCCCTCATTTGTTTGTTTCCATGTGTCCGGTTAGATTGTCCGGACAGAATCAAAAGGTGCCTTCTCTCTCATCTCAGACACACATAATCAAAGGCAGCCTCCTGACATTTTGGGGAAATACCATTTTGTGTGAGTGTGTGTGTGTGAGAGAGAGAGAGACTGAAGGAAACAGAGGAACTCTTACATCCCCTAAACACCCCCTCACATAAACCCTGAACTGACTAGATCATCCGTGAGGATCAGACAGCTGTCTCTGTCTCCGTCCTGTGCTCAAAGAGCAGAGGTACCAGAACACTTTGATCCAACTGAGGCATTAAATTAACCCTGTGGATGTTTTGTGCATGTGAGTATGTGAACCTACAACCCCTGTGTGAAATGGTGAAGGACAAACAGTGGCCGCACTAAACTTTTATCAATGAACCACCAATGGCGAGACGGCAGTCTGCATGGTAATTAATGCAGAAGGGACATCTTATTGCCTAATGGGTCCTCTAGGTCTTCTGCAATTTCTATCTTAAGAAAATATATTCTTTTTACATATACAGTCGACCCCCAAAATTCACGGGGGTTATGTTCCAACAATTTAATTTAAACTTAGCTAATACATTACCCTTAAAAGATGTAAAGGTAAACTTGAGGTAGCTATACAACTGATGCTGCAAACTAAGTAGGAACTGACAGCAGAATCAGCCAATCATGTTTTGATTTCCTGTGGGTGGAACCGGTTTTATGAAAGAAATTTAACACTGACTGTGAATATGGGGGCCAGCCTAACAAATGGGAATTTTCCCACAGTCAACAGCCAGGACTCTTAATTGAGGGAGTTACTCTAGAAATCTATATATAATTATTTCTATTACAAGCTTCAGATAACACATGCTTTACAAACTAGCCTTGTTTTAGAGGTAGGTCTAAACTGAAGACCTTGCTCTATTAATAATGGCTCGCCACTGATCAAGTATGCTTTAAATTCTCCTACTGGTCTCTTACATTATAAGGCACTTATATTCTTATATTATTTTTTGTTTTTAAAAATATTTTGTGTTTTATTTTTCTGACTCTGATGACATTTATATAGTTTTACCCCTGTCCAGCCTCCCTTTATCCCTTAGAATGAATTAAGCTGTTTTTGTTCCTTTGCCTGTTTTCATTATTTTGGCTTCCTATTCAAATGACCACTATTCTGACTGATTGTGTGATATCGTGCTTCATTTAAAAAAGCAGTCTAGGCTGACACACTGTTTATATCTTTATTGTAAAAGGGTGGGGCTATATGCAGAGGCAAATATGTGAATGCACTGGTTTTTCCACGATGTCTTTAGATGCTTCCTTGTTTACATTAAAAAATCCTGGAGTCTTTGAAATGGTAGATATGTTACTTTTTAAAATTTTAATTTGGTTTTATTAAAATCTTTGTTTAATTAAGTTTAATTCGTTTTTATTAAACATTTAATAGCACTAGCACTAAGTTACAAATCTTTAGTAACTGTATGAAATTTATAGAAATGATGTGGGTGATGAGGAAAGTGGGGGTGAGATAAAAGACACTTTCAAGTGGCTGCTTAAATATGTGAAGTAATGTGATTTGCTTTTGGCAAACACAGTAATGATTTAAAAGTTCCAACTGCACATTAATAGCTTTATATCTTGAGGACAACTGCAAATCTCTTTGGAACACTTGAACAGCAATAAGCGTGGGTGTGCGGGAAGAGGTCGAGCTTAATGTTGATTTAGTGTGATGGATATCAGGTTGTTATGAATGTCTGAGTGCCCAACCAGCCAGGAGAAGAGGTGATGCTGGGTTCAGCAGAGAGTGGAGCTTTGATTCTAATGTCAGACATTTATCTTTGCCAAATTGCCTAGCTACTAAGGGCATGCAGGACTCTTTGTAAGATGTTCTGGAATAGGTGTGTGTGAATGTGTGTGTGTGTGGTGGTGGTGTGCGTGTGTGTGTGTGTGTGTGTTTTGTGTGTGTATGTGTGTGTGTATGTATGTGCGCGTGTGAGAGAGAGTCATTTCGCCTCTCCGTGTATTCAGGTCAAGCAGCATTGAAGCCAGTGTGTTATGTGTGTACTTCACAGAAGAGACAGGCTAACTGTAGTTGGTCTGGTCAGTGAATCAGTACAGGATGTGATAGGTGTGGAGGAGGCAGCCATTTAAATGCTTCTCATTTGACTCCATTCTGCAGGCTGGCCTTGGCATGCCTGCACTAACACCATGTCTAAATGGATGCATCACCTCTCACTGCCCCTGTCTGAAAGATGACTGCCTCGGCTCACACCCTAATGAACTTTGTCACTCCCTGAAATGGTGAAGGACAAACAGTGAAGCAGCCAAAAACATACACACACACACTAGTGCCTGGACCTGAAAATTTAGTTTGAACCTGAATACAGCCAGAGAACATTTTGCCTGAATCCTACCTACGGCACCTAGTTTTGGCTCCAACCTGACTCAAGCCCATTAAATCTCCGCAAATATATCTCCACATACCTAATTACAGCACCTGCTTGTGGCATAGACACAGTAACACACTAAAAGCCATGACTATCATCAATAAACAAAAAACGTAATCATCAGCAATTCAAAACGAAATATATATTCATCTGTTTTTAAATCTATTCATCATGCTTTAAAAAAACATCCAAACAAGTCTGGAAAAACGGCAAAATGCATTTCATGCAGGCCTCTAGGATCTTGGGTCCAATAATATGAAACTCTAGCATGCCAGAATAAAAAGCTGTTTAAGAAAATAAATATACAGAATGAGTGAGAAGAGAAGGAAGAATTATAGTAGGTGAGGAAAGTGGTTTAGCCATAAGATGGCCCTGTGGTTATCATACACCCAAAAAAATCACAAAATGCTGAAGGTGTGCTGTAAGGATGGGCTGATTAATACTGAAACATTGATCATTTTGAAAGATTCCAAAACAAAAATATTGGTAAGTGTTTTCCATACACTGCAAGCCGTAATGCAAAGATTTTCAGTGCCATCTCTGTAACGGCCAGAACTGGAACCTGCTGCTTATTTAGACCTTACCTGCTAGTTTTACTCACCAGTACAGCCCTCTCAAATTAGCATAGTGTGTATGAACACATAATCAGGCTGACTAAATATATGCAAAACAAATTAAAACAGCAACTAAACAGCCTTCATTTACAACAGAAGAACCTCCTAAACAGAGAGATAAATTTCACTGGAATGGACAAACAATGGACATATTAATTTTCTAATGTGTTTATGCCTGTGTAAATAGCACAAAGAATAATGATCAGGCTATGGTAAATTTCATGGCTTATCATACATGTGGATGCAAAGGTACATAAAGTACAACGTTGTCACTGTCAGTACAAAACCTTGTCTCTCTATTTTAGCAATATTTTCATTATTATAGAATACCAGCTGCTCTTATATTTAACTACTGTATCAAAAATTCATGGCAAACAGAAGTAGTCCAAAAAGACCTATAATAATGTCGCTGCATTAACACTGAAAATAGTTTTTTCCTGAGATACCAGATCAATAAACACACATGTCAGTATGGCTTCTCTCACTTTCATCAATTACCCATGTGAGTGTTATAATCTATACTAAAGAAATACAGTGTTAAAGTTTAGGGCTAGATCTTAAATGATTTGAGCTTTAGCCTCATGGTTTTGCTCCAGAATGAAGAAAGTACAAGGAGTTTGATTAACTTAAAACCCGCTGAAGTTTTCCAGTGCATATTTTGCAAAATCCTGCTTGGTGAAGTACAGCCCCTGTGCTCATTTCACAGGGTTTAGTGGGTTTGACTGAACACACAAGTCTGGGAAGAGAAGCCATCTCTTGAGCTAGATGTTTGCATCCATGGTTTACTGGCTAGGCTTCAACAGACAGTGTGTTTGAAACGTAATATTGTCAGTGAGGGTGTAGATGCCCCCGGTTGCTGCTGGAACAGTTTTGTGTATCTGTTCCTTATAGTGAGGGTTTAGCTGTGAAGAGGAAAACAGCCTGCTCTTATCTCTTGATCCTCTACTTACAGACTGAGGGAAGTGCACAGTGCTTTTAGAGCCTGTATAGACCTATAAGCAAACAATTAAAGCTTTACCATGTAATTACTTTAATTTATACTTGTGTAATGATGGATTAAACCCAGCTCTCCTACATGATAAACAAACATGGAGAAGCAGGCAGATTCTACTTAGGGTACGTTCCATTATATAGTTAATTTCTCATCACGCTGCTTTACGTTTTTACTATCACAGTTTAAAGAAGAATAATTATTTCAGCATTATTACACCATTAAAATGTCTCCAATGCAGAGAAACTTATCAAGTAGGGATTGTTCAACCTTCATAGAAGGTTGTTACATGTAAAAGCCAGTGAAACGTTATACGTTGTCTGAAACATTGTTTTACTGTAGTTTTGTGATTTTACTATAGTTTTGTGTTAAGATATTGCCTTATTTTTAAATGACAGGTGCATGCAGGCCTTTTTCATCATTATCAACATTACACATTGCCTTGAATAGTATATTAACCTTGAAGTAAAATCCAGATGTAACTAGCACTGTCTTGTGATATATACTAAAATTATCATTACACAACAGAGTGTATTGTATGAAATTACTTCCCTGGGTAACTCCTTCGGCCAGGCATTTGGATTCCTCTGCAGAAGGCCCTGCCAAAGTGTTTCAGTGTAATTCACTTTGGAACATAAGCAGCGAAAAGATCCCTACTACTGCCATGCGTAGAGCACAATGCTGTTGTAATCCAATAACAGAAAATGGAAGGTATAGGCTTTCTTTCTGCAAAAGCTATACATTGTTTTTGAGAGCGCAATAAGCTTATTAAAATGGAAAGAGAGATAATGTGTGCGTGTGTATGTGTGTGTGTGAGAGAGAGAGAGCGAGAGAAAACGAGAGAGAGGGAGAGAGAGGAAGAGAGAGAGAGGGAGAGGGAGAGAGAGAAAATATCTCTTCACCATCTGAGATCCACAGCAGAGACAGATCCTGACCAAGAACAAGCTCAGCAACCACAGCCTGACCACAGAAACAGGCAAAAATAGAACCAAAAATCCTGGCAGCCCACAGAAGAAACTGCGTGTGGTTACTGTGAAACTGGTGAGGTTGAAATATAGCTACATTTCTTCCTTCATTGTGTAAAGTTCAAAAGGACTGGAGAGGAGTGAAAAACTGAAAAACCTCCCATATTTTTTACATTCTGACCACATGTGAAAAATTCTACTAATACTACTTGGTGAAGAAAATATGCCTTGCTATGATTAATATGGCCTGTATTATTATCATTTCCTCTATAGCTATTAATTTCACAAAGTATGTTCAGCTTCAAACTTGACTGTGCTTTTACAACATGGTTCAAGCTCGCCAAGAGTCTTTGGACAAGAGTCTTAATGTTCCATTTTTTCTGCTTGTAAAATGAATACAATTGCCTGACTGTGCTAGTTTTCTATAGTAGGGCTCAAGTAAACTGCTACCAAACAACATGGGTGTGTTGTGTGTTTGAGACAAAAAGAGAGAGGAGAGAGAGAGAGAGAGAGAGAGAGAGAGAGAGAGAGAGAGAGGAAGCATGAAAGCAGGGAGAGTTTGACATGTTTGGCCTCTACTGTCTCTGTCCCTGGTTGAAGTGAAATGGATGTAACAGCAAGCAGCACTTCCAATCATAGAAAACAAACAGGCTAAGTTGCCATGGTGAAACTGAGCCAGTGACATGCTGTTCAGCACACTGTCAGAGCTCCAGCAGCCACCTAACAACAGGACAAAGACCCCATTCTCTCTCTCTGTCTCTCGCTCTCTCACTCTCTTTCTCTCTCCTTTCCCCTCTCGTCTGTGTGCATATACATATATATATATATATATATACAGTAACCCCCCACTTTTCGTGGGGGTTACGTTCCAAGAGCACACGCATACAGTGAAAAACCATGTTGTTGTGATGTGGTTAAAAATGCCTATAAATGCCTATTTTTATAGTGTAAACCCTAAATATGATCCCAAAACACTTTAATTTCATTTAAAACTCAGCTTAATACATTACCTTGAAAGAAAATGTAAAGGTAAACCCATATTAGTGCTGTACAGTTTACACTGAACTCCTGCAGTGCTAGAATGTAAATACTGAAATTACCCCTGTATAGACTGCACTCTAATTAATGCCAAGGCGTTTTCTTTTGGTATGTGCTGTCGATTTCTTCGGTATAAGCAAGTAAATACAGTAGGGGAGAGTGGGGTGAGTTGTGCCAGTTTTTACTTAAAGTGACTTTAAAGCAAGCCCATGACAGTAATCCCTGGGAACAATCACGCTGAATCTGAAATATAGCTTTTAAGAAATATAGCTTTCTGAAAAAAGTGGTCTCGTGGCACAACTTGCCCCCGGTGCGGGGGAAGTTGTGCCGTTGAAGAGAATACATTGGGGTAAATTGTGCCATTGATTACTGAAGTAAAACAGTATATTTTGATCTCAGAAACTGTAATTCTAGATAAAAGCTAGACACAAATACAAATTTGCTCATTTAAGGTTTATTTAAAGTTATTTTACAATGTCAAAGGCCAAAAATCACCCATGTTGTGTCTATTAAAGGCAGTAGCTCTGCCAAGAGAGGTTGCTTCAGGAGTGTGGCATGATAAATGGTGGTGTGCTTTAAAGGCCGCAAACCAATCATGTCCTAGAAAAGATTAAAAGTTTCTTAGTATTATTAGCACTATTAGCATATCTCTTAATTTGTCCCTTATTGAGCCATTGCAGTTTACATTCAGATTTACATAAGTTGAAGCTATATCCCCTAAATAAGTACCCAATTTTGCTTCTCTGTGAAAAATCTGCATGGTGATAACTGATAATGAGCATTTCCAGGGGAAATAATTATTAATGTTCCTCGTGCTGCTTGTTTATGTTTGGGGCGGTGCTGAGCAGCGGAGCTTCATTCCGTTCACGTGTCTGATTGCCTTGGTACCTGCCGCGTGGCGCACAAGGCCCAAACGTCACAGTCTGCTGTACTCAGAGGTAGGAGGTTCGAAAATCCGTGATGGACTGAAACCACGACTGCTGATCCATGTGACTGCTGATCCGTGTGAAAAATATATATCTTATATATAAACATGTATATACATAAACATATATATAAATATGTGAGAGCTGTGTTCCATCCCTCCTGTACTGTATACAAATACATCCCATAGTGCAATTTACACTGTTTGGACTGTTCGTAATTTGATGATATGGGATATATATCATTATGTATAGATATGTAGTATAGAGGTTATACTGTTATAGCGTATACTGTTAAAATTTCGAAACATACCATTTGCTCCCCAGTCCAAATTGTCAGTATATGCAAAGGTCACTGTTTTCAAGATGCCATGGAAACCAACACATTTACATATAGCTGTCCATTTAACCCACAGATGTTTGGCTCCATCGATTTAAGTTTTAAGGAGGGTTTTAACCCAGGCTGTTTTTTTAAATGAGGCACAAAAAAGGACAGCTTATCAGAACCGAGGTCATTTACATAAATTGGTTTAAATCAGGCAAAACAGCCAAAGGGATAAAAAAGAAGGGAAAACTGACATGCAAAAATGAATTACGTCATCGTTACAATTCAAGAAGTGTTATGTTTGAAAGAGTTCATTTAATCAGAAAATACAAAAAAGCCCAAAAGTTAGAAATTTATCATGCCAAGGGTTCACTACACAATACTCCTACACAACACAATAGTTTGACCCCATGTCTAGACATTGTATAAAACCAAAAAAGGCCCAAAAGTGTAGCTGTGTATGTCTTTCCATTAAACTGGCTCAGTCTTTGTTCCTTTATCTGCTTCATAGCCTTTCTTCTTCGTTCCATTTTTCTTCTTAGACTGTCCTTTTCTGCTTGATTAATCAGCGCTAAGCCCAAGTTTCCCCTGCCTGTAACTTTAATGTATTCTGTTGTGGGACTGAGGCCTTCACCTCTTGTGACTCATTGAAGGGCAATGTAGTCCTCGCTGCTCTCAGTGGACACATGTATACACACACGCACACACACACACACACACAAGTCTGCTCCATTCACAAAGCTCACCTTCACTGCCAAATTAACAGCACAGAGGAATCGATGAGGCTTTATTTCAGGGACAAACACAGTGCTGGACTTGTGTGTTATTTTGTGGATTTTTTCCTTCTCTCTTTCTCAGAGTTAAAGTAGCTGGGTACAGAAATAAAAATAACCACACCCAGACAGAGTCCTTTGTGGAAGCATGGGGCTGGGCAGTCTGTAAAAGGCCTGTTGAATGAAAATAGTCTGTTTTTTAGTGGAAGTCTGGTCTAAATGAAATTCTCATTGAATTTTGGTAAACTTTGACAAACATTGGCTTTGTTGACCTCTGGGCAGTCCTTCCATACAGCAGCACTGAATATCCAAAATAAGGAAAAGCTCATTTGAGTAGTGTCCAAGCAAATGGACTTTCATTTCTTCCCCACAGACTACAAATAAAAATATAAAAGAGTGACTGTATGACACACTCATTCGGGAGACATACAAAATTCACCGCACAGCCACCAACCATGTGGGTTATCTAAAATATTTTCTTACAGATTAGTGTGAGCACTGTGCTCTCTAGAGTATATAATCTTAGAATTATCATAGAATTCTGTTCACTTCTGTGCCCTTCCTGGTTAATGAGTTAGTTAGCTTGCTAATTGCACCAACATGGAGGATTTTTTTCATCACCGACCTTCCAGCAATGCAAACTGCAACTGTGTAGTGACTTTGGCTTTAGATTGTTGTTTAAGGATGACTAATAAAACCACGCAATTCCTATCACCACACCTACTTTCATTTACAAGGATTCAGGGATGTAATGGTCAAATAAAAGATGGGTATACCCTAAACATCAGTGTACCCTATACTGCCCAATTGTACAACATACATAAACCACGCATGTTTTCTTATCTCTTTAATATTTATCGTGTCATTATTTGATATCAGTTGTGCTGTTGTTTGGTTATTTGTACTGCCAATCTGTATGTTAGGACTTTCTGTATGCTAGTACTTTCTTTATTTTCTGGTGACGTGGCTTGGGTTGGCACTGAACCCTAAAAACTGTGATTGGCTGGTACTTGAGTGCTGCAGCTGTAGACCCTATCATCTGTAGATCAATCCCTGGTGATGACACTACCATCACAGTTTTGATTTGCTCCCAAAAGATTTGTCTTAACATCACTTGGAAGAAGAACATGCCAGCCTCTACCATCTCCATGTTGGTGGTATCATGTGATTGAAATGTATCATGTGTTTCAAATCTTTGCTGTTGGAGCAAAGTTTAACACTTAACGTCATCTTGGGTCTTTCCCGGACACCCGGCTTCACTGGGACTCTATGATGCTATCTGGCAGGCTTTTGACGTATAGCTATCTCTGAGTTTATTCTTTAGCAGACTTAGGCAGATGTATAATCTGTTCTGCCTGGAAGCTTATGAATGTGATGATCAGTGGCGCTCTCAAGGGAGCTGGACCAACTGCCAATACAGACGCTGCAATGGGCACAACTGACATCACTTCAAACGTGTAATAGTCCGCTCTTGAAAATGTGTTCCGTACTGCAGTGGTGTGGTTCCAAACCTGGCATTAGTGTTACTGGCTCCATAACACTTGCATGTTTTTTTACTGTGAACTGTGAATAATTGTGTATAAAGTTATCTCAATAACATCAAGAAGGAAGTAGGTGGTCAAAATTTAAGGCTGAAAATGATTCTTAATAGACAATTTTGATTGTCATCCACCTGTGTCAGAAAGTATCAGCTGCCATTGACCTCAACAGAAGCTGGTAGTTGGTAGCAGTGTAGGTGAATGGAGTGAAACAGCAGAAATTTCCGCTTCTTTCTCGAAGTGTTCCATCATCACTCTGCTCCAACTCTGCTCTGAGTTTTCTATTTCCTACTTTTTTCATTCTCCCTGTCAGAGAAACCTGCTCCATATGGTTCCTTTCATTAGCTTTTTTTTATCTTAATAAATTGTAAAAATGGGACTCTATGCACCTCCTGTCATTAACAATTTAATTGATGGCCATTTTAAAATGAGAAACTATTTAAACAACCGTCCTGGAATGAGCTAATATGTCACCCGCCAACTTTTTAAAATAAGTGCTCGTGTTCTAGAACTATATTAAGTTTCTGCATGCATTTAGTTTTAAACTGCATTATTTTAGCCATCAGTGGGCTAACTGTTGTTTCTTTAGGGGAGTTTTTAAAAGCAATGTACTGTGGTCTCTTTAGCACTTTTCACATTTGGTGAAATTAACTGGGAGGTGAAGGGGGGGATGTAGGCAGGCAGAGAGAACATTTAAACAGAACAAAACTGTCTGTATCCACGTTCAGTGAAAATGAGATATAAGATGAGACGTCAGCTTCCAGTAAGTGAGTCAGCTCCCAATATGTGTGTAAACTCTAAATGTTTCTTCATGGATAGATGCTAGACACCCCTAACACACACTTTTTTATATTTACTGCACTAGGGAGGTGAGAATATGCTAGTGTTACAGAAAACAGTTACAGAAAACAGTCCAGGATACCACCAGCTGTAAAATGAAACATCGAAAGGAGTTCACTTTCTTAAGTTTTTTCCAATCACATGCTGCTTTGAGACCAATGTACCTTAAGCATACATTTTTAATTTTAAATGTGAATGTTATTCCTTTGGAATAGGAAATAGGAATTTCATCATTTCTGGTGAAACATACATCAAACATGGTACAAAAACTTACTGGATATTTTGGCGTGCCATGTTTTAGTCTGTGTAGTGAAATGGGACAGACACATACACTGTTAGTAGCTGCCCCCCCATGAAATTTCCATCACCATGTTTTACTGCTGGTATGCTGTTCCTGTTGTGTAAAGTTCTGTTAGCTTCATGCCAGATGTATTGGGACCACTGTCTTCCAAGAAATTCAATTTTTGACTCATCAGTGCAAAGAGCATTATTACAACAGACTTTGAAGGTCGTCAAGGTGTTTCTTTGGCAAACATGAAACAAGCCTTTACATTCTTCTTGATTAGCAGTGGTTGTCACCTTGCAGCTCTCTCATGAATACCATTTTTTCCAGTCTTTTCTTAATGGAGGAATTGTGAACACTGACATTATCTGCGACATCCAAGGACTGTGGGTGCTTAAATGTCAACCTCTCAATTTTAACAAAACATGCTTCTTGCGAGCCTCATAATGGTCAAATATAAGTATGTGTATTGATGCAAAGTTTAGTGGTGGTAAGGCGGTGATAAGTGTGTGTATACTAAGTATTTTACAACAGCTTTGATCATGGCTCAACCAGTCAGAGTTTAGGACCAGAACTATTTGGTTTATATTCAGTTTCAGCACAAAATTGGATTGTCCTTATACTCATCGTGTCAGTGTATCTGTCAGACGGTGTTCTCATTCATCCATCCATTCTCTTAACACTGTATGGCCTAGGAAGACTGAGCATAAAAATGTCTGTATTGGTGTCTAAAGTGATTTGTAGTCCATGAATTAAGTGGTCCTCAGGTGCAGCAACCGAACAATTATGTGGAAAGAATGCACACTGTCCAAAATGTGAATTAAATGAAGGTGACTTTCAGTCACTGTAGCCCCTGGTTACACTATTTCATGCTGCTGTGTATTAATATTAGCCCAATTTCACTGCAGCATTACAGCTGGAGTGTGTGACTGCCTCAGATAGCTGAGGTGTGTTTTAGAACATCACCGAGAACATTGCTGGCCACCCGTTGAGGGCATACAGGGTAAAACATTGCCTAGTAAGCTTGAAGGGAGACCAATCACTGATGTTCAGGTTTATTCAGTAACTATGAAAAGGACACAAAGTTACTGAATTATAATTAAGAGTGAAGAATGAAAGTGAAAGAATGCTAATTTGTGCCACATGCCATTCACAGCAATATGGTGATGCATCATGCAGCTGGTATCAGATTCCCCCAATTCATCTGTCAGTATCTGGTATACAGTTCTGTGCAAAAGTCTTAGGTATCCAAGAAAATGTTTAATATTGGCAGTAAGATTATAATACATTCAAATAAAAATAAATGTAACAATATATTTATATATATTTTAAAAGGTATTATTATGTTAGCTGAACAGCTTTGGTTTCTGACTTCTCAGTGCACTACAATCATTACATGGATGCGCTAAACTCCATGAGCAGTAGCCGATTTAAATTAATGAAAGATTGATTAGCTGAAGCAGTTAGTTGTTGGTTGAATGAAACATTGGTTTCAGTTAAACTATGAGTGAGTACACAGTATTGTATTAGTCAGGCATCTGCTAAGCAGTCCCCTCAGAGTTTATTAAGCAGCTTAGCAAAGGTGAGAAGATATAGACCAGGGGAGCCCAGATTTTTTGTTTGGGTGTGTGTGTGTGTGTGTGTGTGTTGGGGGGGGCGGGGGGGTATGGTTACACTCTTTGTGGTGGTCCCAGTGTCAAATGTAAAATTTTGAAAATGTAATTTTATAACATCATGCTGTAGTTTGTTGTTTAAATACTTCAAAGCAAGAAGGTCCTGGGTTCTGTGTGGAGTTTGCTTATTCTCCCCATGTCAGTGTGACTTTTGGAAGGTGCTCCGGTTCCCTCCCACATCATGTGCATGTCAGGTAAGCTAGAGATGTGAAATTTCCCCCATATGAAATTTTAAACATGATAATATTATTATTGTCATAATTATTGGCAAAAATGAAAGATTTAGGTGGAGCTTGCTAACTGACAAAATGACAGATGGCTAGATAGTTAGGTTGACATTTTTTGCACAAGTCAGTGCAAAGCATCTTTTATCATTAATAGACTGCTACAAATAGAAAAGTTTTAGACTTTTTGGTGTTTATTATGCATGATTGAACACTCAAGCAAAATTCAGTATGTTACATTTATTATGGATTTTTTTTCTTTCAAAAGCTTTTGTGGTCATGTATGTGGGCCACAAGCTGCAAAATGTTACAAACAATGAAATACAGTAGACTGACAATCATACTCTAAAAACCTCTAGATTCTACCTACTTGCAGTCACAAAATTAGACTCAATTTTGATGCTTCACCTGGCTTTTACACTGGTAAGTACCACTAGCCAGGTCTGGCATATAGAAATGGTTTTGTAAAAGCCTCTACCTGGTCAATGGCTTAGTGTTTTGTCATTTTGAATACTTAATCAGAGATCCACAGGCAGCAGAAGTGTGTACGGCTCAAAGGACGCCTGCTGCTCATACCTAATTGAAGAGCTGCCCTCTGAGCCTGGCGCCAACAGGGGATACTGTCCAGATTGTTTGCTTTGTCTCACTTTCTTTATTTTAAACAACATAGTTAAAAACACTTCTACTTTTGTTCCCTCAAATCACAAATGCAAAATGGACTTGTAATGGAGAGTATCTGTGGGCACAAGTGCACAACGGTATGAAATGTAACCACAAAACTAGACACTTCATTCATTACAGAGTACAGAGTAACACTTGAACACATTCACACTCACAGTCATGCACAAACCACTATAGATACACACACACACACACACACACATACACACACACACACACACTACCAAATAAACAAATTTGTTTCTTTTTGTTTGGTTAATGTATTTTTTTCATGAGGCTGCTGTGTGAGAGAGGAATCAACTGAGGACATAATGTTTCTCTTTGTCCTAGAAAATGTTGTTTGTGTGAGCAGCTCCAGATTAAACGATAAAAGAAATGCAGACTGCCTCTCTTATTTTGTAGCAGAACACTCTCTCTCTCTCTCTCTCTCTCTTTCTCTCTCTCTCTCTCTCTCACACACACACACACACACACCCCTAGGTCCCTAGGTGCTGCAGAGGACTGTCAAAACACACCCCTAGCCCACACTGTCCCCAAATGAACCGCACACAAAATGGCATCCCAGCCCGAGTGTTTGTTTTAACTGCTTGAGTGAGGTCACATCAACCATATTTTCAGTGTTGGAACTAACAGCCTGGAACCAAAGGTTACAGTCCTCAAACTCTTTATTGCGTTATGCCTCCCAACTGCTCAAGGCCTGAGGCTAAACTCAAGATTTCCGTGCACTTTCTGTCTAGGTTAGACCCATGTGGTGCGGAGGTCTGACAGCAGAGTTGTGGGTATCAAGAAACAGAGTGATCGCTTGGATGACGATGCCTGACTTTTCAGAGATAAGTTACGTGTGTTTAACCCTTCGAACATTTATCAACATTCAAATGTAATTAGGCAATTGGATGATTAACCCATTTAAATGGTAGGCCTCATAATCAGCTATTATAATAAGATGAACTCAATGTACTTTTATTTTGTAACTACCATGAATTCTCTAGTCACTTCTATAATTATTCAGTATGTATTATCAGTATTATTTACTTAATCAATGCTTCAATAACTGCCATGAGTCATTAAATATCTACTGCCATTCTCAGTATCCACTATGATTTTTATCTATGAATTATCCAGTAACTACCATGAATAATGTAATATTTTGTGTTTTAAGTGTAAATGCGTAGGGTGGAGAACTGTGTGGTGGGACAAACTTGTTTATAACTGCACAGCACTTTGGTTTTAAATATGCTGTACAACTAAAATGTACTTACTTTCTAATTATTCAGTATCTTCTATAATTTATTTGATAACCACAATAACTCTGCGCCTAAAGTTAGGAGTGGAGCATTTTAAGGAGTTTAATTATCTATGAAATATAATGATTAATTAAAATTAAACAGTTATATGCAGAATTACATTCACACTACACAATAATCACAAACGTGACATTGTCAAAGTTTAGAATCCATGTTTCTGATGAAATTTCTGCAGCTAGAAGTGAGAACAGATAACTAACATAGTGTTCATGTTATTTCTTGCAATAACTTCTTGTAGCATTTGTTAAGGTGTTTGAGTAGGCAGTCGGTGAGGGGTAGACATACACGCAGACTGCCAACATGTCCACAAATTCCCAGGACAACTTTGGGGTTCTAGAAAACGCAAAGTCACTCTTATTGGCTTTTCGTCTTCTTGCGGTTCCTGAACAGGCCCAGAACTCTTGTCTGGAACTGCTGAGGTGTGCTCTCCAATCAAACACATCGCCACAGGCACAAGTGTGAAATCTCTGAAGGGAGAGCGGGAGGGGGACAGGGATGAGTGGAGAGAATGAGGGAAAGTGCACGAATCGATCCGGACACACACTCCAGAACAGCCGGAATCCTCACCCGTGAAATGTGTGACTGTCCCATGAGTCTGCGGCACTCTACTGCAAGCCCAGCTGGGCTCCACACTGCCACAACTTTCAGGAGCTTTGGCAAAAGCGGAATGCATTTCGTATTCCTAAAGACAGGACTGAAGTTTAATAGATCCCTAAAATTTCATTTATGACATCATGCTGTTGCTGAGTGACAGAGTTTGAACTAACTAGCATTGGCCTTAATTATAGGTCAGTTTGCACCCCCTGTAAATTGACCAGTTTATTGAATGGCAGTGCAGCGAGTTTAGGCTAAAAGCACCCAGTGTTTTAACAACAAATGGCTGGAAGCTGTTGGGCCCCACAGACTAATAGCACTAATATAACTAACAGCAGGCCCCCAAATCAGAGATGCATCCTTTGGCATAACTATCATGAACACTCTTACAGAAATGGCCTTGTGGTCCATAGAGTGAAATTTCCTGGTTTGTATACACAATACCACCTTCTGATGGTATATGATGGAGGTGGAAGCCAATGTTAGGATTATAATTCAGAGTGAATACTTAACTGGTTAACTAAGTAGTTATTACCTTTTGGCAAAATTAGAAGGAAGTCTGACAGTTATCGGGTTGCTAAATAGGGTTGCTAAAATCTTGTTCAATGACTGTGGTAAATGCTACATCACTCATGCTAGCTAGCAACACAGATGTATTTATTAGGCTATAAATCAGTGGCTAGCTGTCAGAATTGTGTAATGCATGCTGGGGGGCTGTAAGCTCACTGAGAGATACAAAGCTATATTGCAGAATACTACATAACATGACAGATTCATTAAATGCTTGTTTAATTGTGGAATAGTAATGCTCACACCCACTGTACACTGCCAAACCATACAATAAAATCATGCTGCATGCTAAGAAACGCTAAGGAAGTTTTGTTCAACAGTAGATATATCACATAAATGAAGTCAGGTCTTACAGGCAGCTTTAATCTATACATCTCTTGCAGTATTGACCTTAACACTGCGTGAACATTTCAGCATGACACAGATGCCCTTGAGGAAGGGAAAAAAAGAACCTAAAAAGAACAGGTAATCTTCTAGCAGCATGTGCTCTGTGAATGAATCATCCTGGCACAACGTGCTGCTAAACCAAATAATTGATGTCTCAATGGTGCCTGTGTGGTTATTGCTATTCCACAGCAATCTCGATGCAGACAATAATAAGGTAATGAGCATGCTGTTGTGTTGAATACTGGTTCAGCATAGGTCTTGATGTCACGTGGTGCTGATAGATATCGGCAGAAATATTTGATTAGACCTCAGATTGCAGAGACCCTCTGTTGGATCCTCTTCTGCTTCTCTTAAATTTAATTCATTCCTTCTTCCTCGTCCCTCCGTTCTCAAAGGTCAATGCTCTGGACATTTTATTTTCAATCAATTAAGGTGATTTATTGTAAATGTAAGGAACTGCAGGAGGAGAAGGCTCCTTAGGCCTGGGCTTCATAAATATATTTATTCTTGGAGCTGTCAGTGCTTTCCCTACAGTCAACTCATAGTTATTCATGTCATTGTGTTATAGAAATTACAGTGGCAAATGGTTGAATGATTCTGTGGTGTGCTTTTCATTAAAATAAATCCATCAGAAAGTGAAAAGGAGAGAGAGGGAGCAGAAAATAAGGGTGGGGGATCAGGCAGTGGCGGAGAGAAAGAGAGGGAGAGTGAATGAGTGAAGGACAGAGAGGTGAAATAGTCTGCTCTGTCATAAGAAGGCCTCATAAATATTGTAATTGTCCAGTTGTAGAAAAAGCAGAAAGTGACTGAAGGTGACTGGAATCCGGCTCTTTCTGAGTGAAAGAACATGAATAACTGCATGGAAAAGAAGTTCTTTGATTATGACATGTTAGTTTTATATGGTACATTTCCTGGAAAAGGCAAGTGCATATAAGACAGGTGTTTCCAGAAAAAAAACTCAGCTTTTAGTTTGACTCTTCTATGACCATATTTTATCTGCTTCAATTCATACTATTTTTATTATTACTATAATTGATTTTTGCATAATTTGATGATCAGTCTGTGAAAATTCATGACAAATCAAGGACTACTATTTCTGATACATGAACCTTTTGGCCCTAAGTCAAAATGTTCCTCAGTGCTATTGTCACATTTATTTTGTAGTAGATTTTGGTTTCTTTTTTCAGCAAACATATGCTTGCATGCATACAGAAACTCCTGGGTGCCATTTGTAAGACTATGGCACCAACATGAGCCTTTCATGACTAAAATAAACCTAAATAAAGGCTCATTCTCTCTAGTGTCAAATGTCATAAAGGATGATTTCATCCCTTTTAAATTCATTTCAGTGTTATAGCAACCAGTGCTTGTTGGAACAACAACCTTTACTAATGGCTATATAAGTTGATGTCAGTGGTTATGAAAGGCTTATGTAGATGTCCTGTAGCCTAATGAATGCTGCCCCTCAACTGTTGCCAAATGTACGGTACCATGCAAATGTCTTGAGCCACCATTTTCTTTATATTTCTTTTTGTTTTGAATCACCTTGTTGGTTCAAACAGACTATTATATGGTTGTAAAACTGTCTTATTTTTGGCATATTAAGCAGGTTAATTCAAAGAAATTGTAGCAGTAGTTTTACTGTCACAGAGTGCAAAGTGCCTAAAGATACCAGGTACCTAGATAAAGGTGTTCCAACCACTCAGCATTCAGCACCAACAGTATACTGATCATCTGGGATCCTCTGCACCTGTATTTTCACTGGTTCAAGTTTGATGAATTTGTTCTGCTTGGAAGATTCATATCTAGGTCATTGTGTGGCTTAATCATCAAAAACATTTCTGAAACTGAAAATGAGGGTCTTTGGAAGTCCTTCAGAAAACCTGGAGAATTATTCCTCAAGTCTACACTAATAAAACAAGAAGTTTAGTATATTTGGAATTAAAATGTGAAGAAATGAGGAGTGATTCATGACTTCTGCATTGTACCATTCATTACATTTGATCTTTTTTGTTGTTGCTATGATGAAAGAAATCAAGAATAACTTTGCAACCCAATGATCACTGCGCATTCAGCAATAAAGGCAGCATTGCACATATTTTAGTAGTAGTTAGAGTTTAGATTAGAGCCCGAACCCGAACATGAGCCGAGCGCGGCCTGGCCCGCGGGTCGGGTCGGGCCGATATTTCCTGTCACTGTCCTCGGGTCGGGCCGGGCCGGGCCAGGCCGTGATCAAGCGCTCGGAGTGTCAGTTTACGAACGCACCCACAGCCGAGAACGTGTGTTATAACGGCCCACGTATTAAAAAACTGTCGGGTTTAATCGTGCTCAGGCCGATAATTACAGTTAATGTGTCGGGCCGGGCGGGGCTCGGACACAAGTTGCACGGGCTCGGGTAGGGTCGGGTTTCATTCTTTGGGCCCGATCTAAACTCTAGTAGTAGTTGTAGCAGTGAAAAATTGGTATGTTTTACTGTGCCCATAATGGACATACACACGAAGCAATGATTCAGATTTGAATGAATTAAAGGGGGCAAATTCAAAATGTATATGCAGCAACAGCCATGTGATAAGCAAGATCCAGCTAAATTCACCTTTAAAGTTTGTGCTTTTATCATGACAGTAATGATTCGCTTCATAATGTCATCAGTGACTTATTCACTATGCCTGCATATACTTGTACCTTTTTGTACATTCCATATCTGCACTGTTCTAGACTTCTCTATACTCAGTTTTTGAGCGCAATAAACTATTCCCATCAGTGCTGACATGCTCCCTATACAGACTCTCATTTGAGCAAGGTTTCCTTTAGCCACTGGTTCTCGTTTATGTGCGACAGTGTAGCAGACCTGGCTGCGGAAAAGGAGGAGTAGGGGGTCAGCTGCGCTCCCTTTAGGCCTCGATCTTAATTGGAATGACGATTGGAGCGTTGGGCGCTGGATGGCTGGAGCGCTGCAGGCTTGAGTAAGCCAGTGACAGAGAGTTTAATCTCAGCCGTGGGAGCCTGCAGGAACATGACCCCGCTCTGCTGCTGAAAATGACTGGCACTTCAGCATACTCACAGCCAGCATCCAAATGTAACTTTCTTCACTTTGAAAATGCATCCATTTGTAACAGATTTTTCCCCTCTGACTCCTCTGCTACCTCTATTTTATCCTGTTCTGAGGAAGGTTTTATTGTGTTTTATTTCTTTTTTTATTGCCAGCCCACCATGAAGACAAAAAAGCCTTCTTTGGGGCTGGTCAATAAAAACAGGGCTATTTCATGAATATAGCTCCTTTTATTTAACATTTTACCCTCTCTTCTCAACAAGGTGGTCACATCAAAAATAACAAATGTCACGCGCTTCCGAAAAGAGGAAAAGAGACTGAAATCCTTTCAGCAGACAACACTAGTGCTAAAAGCTAATTAGAAAAGATTTAGTGAGGAGACTGATTCTCTTACGCAGAGTTTCTTCATGGACGACCTGACTGGACACCACCAAACGTGACAGAATGATCACTACAAATTGACTTTCAAAGCAATTAAAATTGCTGTTTAATATTCACTCTATAGTCTGCGATTCTCTTTTAGCTTGCTGCTCATTAGAGTCCTTTTGCTTTAAAATGAGCAATTCTCATTCTAGTGGACCCTTTTAAGCTACCCGAGCTGATGCACAATCCTTGCTCATAGCTCTGTGCTGACGAAAGCCAGTTACCAATGAAATCAACAAAAAAAAGTATGAATATTTAAATCGCTTTTGTCTTTGAGAATATAGTGGTTTGATTGCTGGGGACTTGGTGAGATTAGCATGGCATGACTTTGATAGTGAAGGACTGAGATTTTTAAATCTTTAATGGCATGCTGGCTCAAGCATGATCCAGTTAAAAGCATGTAGTTGGGAGATTCTCCACTGCTCTGTCAGCCTGCAGCTCACAGGCCTTCATCTGCCTCTCTCATTAATCCCTCACATCAGGGCTCACACAACGTGAAAACGGCTCACGGGGAAATTCCCATAATGCCCTGCTGCCATTACTGATGTTTACATTGCGGCCTGTGAATTAAGGATCCACTCTTTTCCCCAGTTGTGGTTATTATTGCATTTTTTTGTGGCTGCTGGTGGAAGAGAGAGGGCCTGCGACAGCCTTGCAGCATGACAATTAGGCTAACGGCTGGGGAAGAGCGATACCAGAGTAAAACGGAGGAGTGGGGGAGCTTCTTCAGAATTGTGCTTGGCCTTGATTTACTCTTCACTCTAGGGCTGTGACCTCGGGACCCATCAGCAGCAACAGTGCTACTTTAATCACTGAGAGATAGTGCTGGAAAATTCAACTTACCAAATTGATTAGAACTGTATATTTCAGGGAACTGTATGGTTTCACCTTTCATATACATTCAGCATATGGTTCGCAGTCAGTCAGCAATCTTAGGTGATGATTAGCCTTTACTTACCTACATACTTATACTTCTAAAGGAAATGTTCTGGTTAGTGGTCAGGCCTATGTCCTAGTGAAGGCCCTCATATTTACCACTTATCCCTGACCCAACCTCCCATGTCATTTTGCCTTTGTAACTCTTACTACATGTGCTGGGCTATTTTTGTTGCCTAAGAAAGAAGTTCAATTTGTGAGATAATTGTAGCCTTTGGCCAAGACCACATTTGTAATTCAACATTCTGCACAAATCTGTAACAGTCAGTGCTCTACAAGTCAAGAAGTGGAAATACATAAGAGGAATAACAAATGAGGAACCGTCACCATTACAGCATCTTGCTGTGATAAATTACTAAAATGTATGTCAGATAAAACTTTGGTCAAATGGTGAGATACACAAAGTCTAGACAATATGGACTGCATCACAGCTAGCGTGTCAAAATTTATATTTTTTGTGCTTCTAAATTGATTTGCCTGGTTCAGTTGTTCAAAAGAAAAATTCATGTTCGTTGATCCATCATCACAACTAAAGATGACGACAGCCCTGTGTTGAGATGAAGATAAAAATGGCCAAGTTAATTTGTAACTTTCTCTAGGCCAGGCAGTTTTGTGATGTTAGCGTCTCATTCAGTAATATAGAAAATGAATGGTATTGAATTTACTGGAGACCATGTAGCTCAGCTCTTAAAGCATCTCTTTTCTCCTTCAGTTCTGACAGCGGTATTACACTGTTGCAATGGCCAAAGCTGACTGAATTAAATTGGTTAGAAATACAGAACTGCTCATCAGTTAAAAAAGAAACCCTGGGGGCACACAGAGTTGCTGTCAGTAGAGAATGGACATAGAACAGCATTGGGCAGTTTGACTGTTCTGAAGACTCACTTACCCTTTCTGGAGAATCCCAATGAGTTTGACAAGAAGTAATCTAATTGCCTCAAGTCCGTCTGAGGCACAGTATGAGAGCCAGAGTGTGAAATGTGTATGTGTGTGAGGTGGGGGTAGTGGGGGGCTGAAGTTCATCTCTCATTCCCACTGCTGTACAGTGTTTGGATTGGATTTATTTGGTATAGCATGGTTTTGTGAGTTAAAGATCAAAAACATGTGGCAACTGCTGAGGAACACAGCCCTGAGTGCATGATTAACAAGCACACAGTTTTTGCTGCTTAGGTTTAGAATCATTTTTTCTGTGAAATATCATAGATTGTTTTGTTTGAGAGAGGCAAAGAATGGGTGTTTCTGTCTTTAAGAATTTCTCATGTAGCATGTGGTAACTGTATTCTTTAGATGTATGTTGGATTGCTTTCACATGGTCGAATTTTAATGTTTGGTGCAGCTGAAGGCCTACTGGGTAGGGAGTTGCCCCTGCAATCAGAAGGTTGTGGGTTTGAATCCCAAAACTGCTAGTATCATCACTGAGGTGCTCTTGAGCAAGGTACCATCCCCACACACTGCTCCCCAGATGCCCCTCATTGGTTGCAGCCCCCTGCTTCACTTGTTGAATGGGTTAAATGCAGAGAAAGAATTTCACATGTTCACACTGTGTGCTAAGCTGTGATGTGTTCACATGCAAAGATAACGGGGCACTTAACTTAAACCGACTGGCTGGCTAACTGGGGTTTTACCTCACTTATATTTTTCAAAAGTAAAATAACAGCAAGAAGCATTAAATCAAGCTTTCAACAAACTGTATTCCAGAATCTACAGAAAATACACAACTAAAACTGTTTCATGTTTATGATATGCTAATATTTGTAACATCCTGCCCAGCTTTGCCATGGTTTCATGGGATTTTTATTTCGACAATCCTGACTTCCCCCCTTCCTTATTCCTCTATGGGGTGCTGTTTGTAAAAACAGCTTCACAAATTTAGAGGTGTCATTTTTTCATAATTTAGCGCAATGTTCACAC
>JBBPCX010000135.1:18920344-18960042 GCA_037974365.1 Hydrocynus forskahlii
TAAATCTAAATGTTAAATATGAAAAATATATCTCACACTCTAAATGTGAAACTTCACAGTTAGATAGGGCTCGGTGAGACCTTTCCAACGATCCCTCGTTTAACATAATAGCCCCCTGCGATCCAGAGTTATTAGCCGAAAACCATTCACCTTGCCCGGGTGTCCCATTACTTTTGTCCGACATGAACGGTTTTCGGCTATTAACTCTGGATCGCAGGGGGCTATTATGTTAAACGAGGGGTCATTGGAAAGGTGTTCTATACAGCACCAAAAAAAGGTTCTTAGAGAGGTTATTGTCATCATCAAAACAAACAAGCAAACTAACAAAAAAGCAGATAAGTCAGAAATGTACATTTTACATACAAATACATAATACAAATTAATGTACCTTTTCATATCAGGTAAAATATACTTATAGTCACATGTGAAGACACCACAGCATGAACAATGTGAAATCCTTTGTCTGCATTTAATACGTTCACCAAGTGAAGCAGGGGGCGGCCACCTATGAGGGCTGCCTAGGGAACAGTACCTTGCTCAAGGGTACCTCAGTGACACTAACAGTGCTGGGATTCAAACCCACAACCTTCTGATTGCAGGGGCAACTCCCTAACCACTAGGCCACCAGCAATTCTTTTTCATGTGTCAGTGTGTTTAGACATGCAGGATGCACTTTATATTTAACAAGATATGCAGTCACATAAATTGTTTGTGCACTTGTACCAGAGTATGCTGGCAACACGTTCCTTCAAACTGACTAATTATTGATTCAATTGTTTATGTCAGCCTTGAAAGGCTACATAGAATCATCCAAACAGAGGAATACTAGCTTTTTAAATGCTGAGCTTATAGAAGGCTATATGCAGAGGAGCCCTTAAACTAGTCACACTATTTTTATGTGTTTTAAGCTTCTTGACCAGTCAGTGGTCGTAGATGAACGTTTCGGTGAGTGTTTTAATGAATGCTTTCACAAACACAGTGTTAGAACATCAGAAACATTATAAAGGAGGAGACAGTTTCCTCCTTGGATAGTAAACAGGATGTCTCATAATACTCAACACAGAACCTGCTCACGGAGAAATAGAGTCAGTCGGCTTGCTGATCAAGCCATGAGGAAGGAAAGCCCTACCTTGCTGACGACATTCAGGATCTTGCAAAAGTGTTCAACTCCCTTGAACATCATCATAATTCCTGGATTATAAAACATACATACAGTTTTCCTCAAACATGATTTATGTTGAGAACTCTTTTGCTTCAATATATTTTCAACACCAAGATAAGTTATTTGCCTACCAACATTAAAAATATAAAAATAAAATAGATTTTCAAACCCCTGTATTTTGGAAGCTCCAAGTTTACACAAATGACACAAAGGTGAATCTTTTATTTGAACATAATTAAACATTAGTGGGTACTACTTCATTAATTCGTTCATTTATTTTCTGTAACTGCTCAATCCTTATTAGGGTCGCAGGTACCCGGAACCTATCCAGAGGCCCAAGGCAGGAACTCACACTGGGCGGGGTGCTACTTGTACTACTAAGTAGGGTTGTCTCTGTAGGAATAAAAAATGCACCCTTTGTGAGGGACATTTTCTTTATTGGAGAAACATTGCAAAAATGAAGACAAATGAGCATGCTGCTAATGTGAGAAACAAAATCACTGAAATGCACAAAGCAGGAAATGGCTCCAAAAATGATAGAAGAGTTTCAAAGTTTGCCATTAAGTGCTGTTGGGTCTATCATCAGGAAGTAGAATGCTCATCACAACACACAGACCCTTACTAGAAAAGGCAATATCTCAAAACTAAGCATCATAGCAAAACAACAGGCTTCTAAAAATCCAACTGCCACTCTTGGATGTCTGCAATGCTTCTGTGTGTGTGTGGTGTAAAACTAACACTACTCATGAATCAGGCAACACCAGACCTATGGGTGAAATATGGTGGTAGCACCATGCTATGGGGATGCTTTTCATCTGCCAGGAATAGGAATCTTCATGGACACCAATACTACAGAAAATTGCAGAAGAACGTGTTCCATCTCTTATTAACCTTTGGCACAAGAAGAGAATATTCATCATTCAACATGACCATAAGCATAAGACCAAAGTGATACTTGAATGGCTCAGAAACAAAAAGGTCAAAGGCCTGATCTTAACCCTACTGAGAATTTGTGGGACTAAACTCCTGTCCAGAGGTTCCAATCCTACTAACCTGGAGGAATGTTATAAATTCTGCTGAGATGAAAAGGGGACAAATTGCTTCTGAAAAATTTGCAAAACCTGGTACATACTTACCCAAAAAGAATTATGGCTGTTATTTCTGCAAAAGCTTTCCCTACAGAGTATTATTTTGCAGGGGTTGAATACTTGAGTTTTTCTTTTTGGTTAAATATCTGCACAAAATGGCTTTAGAAATATATAGCACAAGAGTTCACATTAAAACACTGAATGGAAAAATATGTGTCTGTACAAATATTTTGTAATCAAGTAAATCAAATATTTTGTAATCAAGGGGTTGAATACTTTTGCATTATTTGAACCAAACTCTACATACCATTTAGATAGCTTTTGTCAGATTTACAGCTTGTAATGTGAATTTGGCTTTCGGAGAATGCAGTTATGTCTTGTTCAGCTGCAAATAACTCGGTGTGTTGCGACCGAGGGAAAAGGCTTTCCTGTAAGTTCTTTGAGAACAATTAGCTCTCAAGCTTTGGTGCAGCTTTTCTTGTACGTGTTCATCAACACCTGTCTGTTGATTTGTCTTCCAACCTAACGAGTGATACCAGCTCACACTAGGCCTTAAAATAATGTGCCGGTAGGTATTATTAACATTAGCATATACCTCATAATATCCATTAAATTTATCACTCACACTGTTTTGAGGGGCCATATTGTAGATGTTGTATTTGTCTTGAACTGTTTAACTAAATATCAGTTAAATGCAATTGAGCATTATGTTTAATGTAATAGATTCTATTAAATTTAAACCTAAACTCTAACTCTAACCTTAACCTTAAAATCTACACTTAAACACAACCATGCATTTTTTCAGTTCCAATGAATAAAACAATCAGAACAGAAATCCTAAAAAGTCATTACTTTTATTAAAGTAGGCAAAAAGTTCATGACCTGATCTTCTTTGCATGTACCCTGATTCTTCTAGTCAGTTGCATCAATCTCATCTAATACTGTGCAAAAAATGAGCCACTCTGAGTGGACAGTCGCAAATAACGATTTACTTGTGAAAGGATTAATCAAAGTATTTACATAACCCAACAAAAGTTAATTATTTTGGTCAAATATGATGCAGTAACATGATCTTATTGATTAATCAGTGCTGTTATGCCTTCTGGACAGCAACGATGCAACAGATAATGAGAATGAACTAAGCGTGTTGTGAGAAGTGTAAACCCAAATGTGGAGACTGGCGAATAGGTAGGTAATTCTTGCTAGATGTTTGAGGAACTCTACTGTGCTAGTAACCAGAAAACCCACCGATTTCCCATGTTCTACAACATACACAGATCGGAGAGCAAGTTCACAATAACAACCAGAGTACACATGGTACCGAGATAGAACTGGTAGTAATACATGGACTCAATGACTGAGCGCCGACCAAGTGTCTAACTGCACCTTAAATACTCTCTAAAGATGACTTCCTGCACCTAGTACGAGTCATCTGATCCATGCGCGTGATGTAGTCCGGGTCACCTGACCTGTGTGTGTGTCACACATTTTTCTTGTATTTTATTTTTCTTCCTGAGGTCCACCTTTGACTTTTGTGTAATGGTTAATTTACCAACAAAAGTCATTAGTGATTGTAATTTTTAAAAAACCTTTTCCAACCACTGTTTATCCCTTATAATTAAACAGATGTTTTTATGCATTTAAGACTGATACGTATATGTAAATGAGATCTGTTCTGATAGGTGCCCTCATTCAAATAATAGTCCAATCTGTAAAGACTCTCACTTCATTATTTATGGGCTGAACTGGTGGAAATATGTAAGTGTGTGTGTATTTGTGACTTCGTACATTCAGTGAAAACCAAAATAGGCTGTTTTTGCAGCTTTGCTATATGGACTGTATGAAGTATTGAGGTAATGGTAGATTTTGAAACTTTGCTTTGGCCCTGTAATAGCAATCATTACTGGTGATATTCTGTCCATATCAAGCAGCCCTAGCAAAAAGTATTCACAGATGGCACATGGATTAAATTTGGTCTCAAGCTGTGCTTTTACCTTTTACAGGGGCTTTCATTGTCTCTCAGTTTGAAGTGTGTGGTTATTTTCCAGTGATTTCCCTTAAAGATCTGAGGGGCACTGGTCCATAATTTTGTGACTTGGCTATTTATTTCCTGCTGCTATTAAACCTGAGACCCAGACACTGGCCTTTCAGCTAATCCTGAGTTTCTTTACCTTCATTTCTGAGTCAAGTTCTTCCTATTCTGTTCTGCACTTCAAGCACAGACACAGAAATAGAACCTGAAATAGACTTGAAGCAGAAGAGTCAAATGTAGTTGGAACATTAGCATTCAAAGCCGCTTTTCTTTGTTGAATTTTAAATGGTCACCACTAGCTGACTGCTCTGGGTGACGGCACTGGCACATTAAATTTATAGTCACAGAGTTTGTGTTTTATTTTTTTTTAAAAACCTCAGTCAAAATTCTGAATGAATTTCCAAGCACCCATAATATTTGATTTCACCAAGGGTAGTGGAGGGTTCAGACTATAAAAGGTGTGCTTTGTCGTAGGTGTCAGAGACATTTACAAAAGAAAAATGAAAAAAATGCCAAAAAAATGCTTTTAAGATCATTTTCCAGTGCTTCTTTTTAAATATTCTTGAGCGCTGCAGCCTTGCCCTGCCTGATTGACTGTAGTTCTGGCACTGACCTGTTTAGACAAAAACATGTTTTCTTTGCTGCATTTTCTAGGGAAGTTGATATGTGACCCATGACACACATATTAGTATTATTGCCTCTATGGTGGAATATACTCAATAATAATACTAACAAAAAGGGAATCTTTGGTAATGAAATAAAACAAAAAAATAAATAAGCTGCATTTTTGGTTACGAAAATTTCATGTTTTCCTATCATTGTGAGGGTATTTTGTATGCACACATAATGGGGTAATATGTGAGATAATCTTTTCTTCATCTCTCTCTCTCTCTCTCTCTCTCTCTCTCTCTCTCTCTCTCTGGCTCTTGCTATCTCTCTGACATAAAACACTACAGGCCCTCAGATTTTCTTACAACAAATAATTAGGAATACCTAAAACATATGTAACAATGCAACAATATACTGTGTGCAATTTACTGAATGTGAAAGCTTGTATATGAGTTTCATCAAAATAACCAGCCCTTGCCTTTATAACAACAGTACAAATTTGCAGTATCTTTTCCAGTATTTTTGCAACCCACCCAGCACCTTTTAAAGCACACAAATTGTTCTGTTTCATTTGCTGGATGTTTTTGCTTTTCATTGGACTGGATTTAACTTTGCTTGGGATCATTATCCTGTTCAAAGAAAATTTTAACCAATGATAAGTAAACCATGACCCAACCCAAAGTGAATAGGAATACACCAAACATAGACCTGATATATCTCGTTTTTGCAGCTAAATACAGTGTTACTACAGACTAAAATACTGAAAACCAGTGTTGCATTTTTAAAACATTTCTAATTCTAACTTCAGTCTCCTTGTGTGTGTACATATATATAGCTCCTGAAAAAAACAAGAGACCACTGGAGTTTATTTTTAAATCAGCATCTCTATGAGTATGACAACCATTCCATGCCAGTTTCTGTTTAACTCCTACACAAGCACCTCATTCTGCTTCATGAGGTACTGATTAGGTAATCCTGAATCAAATCTTATTTAATGAGGAAAAGTATAAAAAACCACTGCTGTAATCAACACTCTCCTCTTTCAGTGTGACCTGTTGGAGGCTGAAACACAACTCGAAGTACGTCAAAGGTAATTATTGCCATTTTGTTAAGAGTGAACAAGAGATTCCTTCCTATATATAAAGTGTGTGTGTGTATGTGTTTTTCGTTCTCTGCCTCTCTCTCTTTCCCATTCCATCTCTTTCTCTCTCACTCTCTCTCTTTCTCTCTCTCTCTCTCTCTCTCTCTCTCTCTCTCACACACACACACACACACACACACACACACACACACACACTTCCCCTTTAATATCAGTCAGCATAAGAATAGTGGGCTTCTACAAAGCAGCAAGCACCAAAGGCAAGGCAAGGCAGAACAACAAAGACAGAAAAAACAGCACAAACAGCTTCCCTCTGGCTGCTAGCCTATGAGTGCTGTCTCCTCTGCTCTCTCATACTGCAGTATAATCCCAACAGACGGCCTCTGCACCCTTTTTATCCTGCCAGCAGTAATATTCTCATTTATAGAGGAAGATTCTGCAGCCATACATTCACACTCTGACCTGGAGGAGAAGTGAAGAGAAGAGAAGAGAGGAGAGGAGAATGAGTGAGAAGAAAATAGGAACAGAACAGAAAAGAGGGAGAAAGGAGAAAAAGTCAGAGGAATGAAGAAAAGAGTAGAAGAAAAAAGAGAAGATTAGAGAGGAACAAAGAGGGAACAAGAGGAGAGGAGAAGGAAACAGAAGAGAAGAATAAAGGGGAAATAAAAAAATAAGATTTAGGAATAAAGGAAAAAAGAAGAGCAACACGAGAATAGAACAGTAGAGAATAAGAGGAGAATAGATGAGAAGAGAAAGCAGGAATAGAGGAAAATAGAAATGACAGGAATAAAGAAGAGAAAAGAAACGATGAGAGAACAGACAAAAAGAGAAGAACATAATAGAGAAAAAGAGAAAAGAAACAGAGAGAAGGGAAGAGACAAAAGGAGAAGAGAGGAGGAGAGAATGCTGTTGTAACTCAAGCTTTGAAAGCTGAAAGCTGCTAAAATTATTTCAAGACGTATTATCATGCTTTAATTTATTCCTCCCCATTTGCAATGCACATTTCATGCTAATCACACTTTAATTGATATTCCATTTGATATGCGCATCTCTAAAAGGACTCCGGGTAATTGATTGAGATCTGATGACTTGTCAGGCAATTCCAGCAGGCTGATACGGCCGGGACACATGCCAGAGCTTCCAGGCTCTTCACCTTCACCATCCTCTCCCAGACAGAGCCGATCGGGCCTTTCCTACAAAAAACAACCGCTGTTGCCTTCAGCATGAGAAGCGGCTTGATAGTATAATTTCCTCCTCCTGTGAAGAAATGACCCACCCTGCGGGGTGGCAGATCAAAGGCAGTTTATTCGCGATTACATAATGGGAGAAAAATGGCTGATGGAGAGATAGACCAGCAGGATAAAGTAAAAAAAAGGTGCCGCTTGACACTGGTGTGGTAACATTAGCCAGAATCTGATCTGTGTCTAAACAGTCAAAGATTATCAGCAAAAGTGATATCTGGTTCTGGCCTGTTTTTTTTGTTGTTGTTTTGTTTTGTTTTATTTTTCAGTGGTGGGCAGAGGCTGATCTTTCTGATATTTCAGATGAAATGTGAAGCTTTTTTGTCCCTCAAGACTGAGCTGTTCAGTAAACAGATGTTAATAAATATTGTGTGGATGAATAAGCTGGTATTTATCAGGCTCTCTATGCTACAGTCCTGACGGCATGATGTGATGACTCATTACTAACTTAATCTTATTACTTATGACTAAATGAACAATGTCCAGCAAAAGAAAAAAAAGAAGTGGGTTGAAAGAAAGAGAGGAAGAGAGAGATTATCTGAATAGCACTGACTAATGTGGCTTTCATAACGGAGGTATGCAAATGTAGTGACACTACTAAAGGGTAGCATTTGTAATGCTACGACACCTACATCAGTACTGACATAAACCTTCATAAACATTTGTAAAGGTTTTATTAAAGCGATGCGCATTAGTTCTCATAAAGGCTGCTTGTCTATACAGATGTCATTTAATCTCAGCAAGTGTTATGACAACTGATGCTTGCCATGAATAAATAAATGAATGGATGTCTGTATAGGTTTATTCCAGTTGACTTATAAGTGTTATATAAGTGTTATGTAGCTTTATGAATGCTAATCTACAGTAAAGTGTTACACAAAAGGTTAACCCAATTGTGCCATACACTATGCTGAATGAGTGTGATGCTGGTGTATAAATGTGTTTATAATTATCTGTGAATATGGAAAATCAGTTTTTGTCCTAATGGCACTTAGCTCCATTTAGAGGTTTTCAGATCTCCTATGTCTTTTGTAGAACCAAGGGTTTACGACTTCAGACTCTTATGTCCTACCTGAAAGGAAATTTCTGACAGTTTTCACATTTCTCTTTTCAATAAATGCATACTGTCACTCAGCACAGGTTTTTCAATGAGGTTTTTGTATGATCAAAATAGGCCATCTCTCTCATGTATTAATATAAAGCCATTAAGTTAGTGCATCGACATCCAAAGAAAAGACAAACTGTCAAGCTTTCAGTTTCATATCCTCTGCATTTCTAGCCATTTATAATGATTATTTGAGAGTAAGTGCAAAGTTGACAAGTCAAGTGTATTGATAAGAACAGTATTATTTATTTGTAATTTTCTACTCATGTATAATCATTTATATTTGATCACAATCAAGTTTAAGGTAACGGTGCACTCATGTTACAGTTTAGTGTCATCCGAATTTTGGAAGACAGTAAACCCCCACTTTAATGTGGATCAGCAGTCGTGGTTCCAGTACAACATGGATTTTATCTGAGAGCTGAACTAATAATTGTTCGCACCCCCCATTCTAACACGGAAACTGCAGATATCCTCCACATTTTTTTTGTGACGTCCGGGCCTCTTCTGCAACGCCCCCTCGTCCTGGTGCTGGGTTGCTAAGCACCGCGCCCAAACATAAACCCTGCGGGAGGTTGAGGGGGCGTTGCGGACGAGGCCGGACGTCACAACTTTAAATTAATAAGAAATATATAATTTCCTAATTTTGTAACATAAATATTAACATAATTTCAGCCACATTTCCAAATAAAAAATAACTATACATTTTTTGGTACTGAGGAGAGAAACACAAAGAAAGCGCGTCTTGGGACGGTGAAGTACAGCTGCACGCAGAGGCGGGAGGTTTGAAAGTAGCCAATCCAAGAACGCTATTTATTTCTCCTTGCTGCTGATTGGCTGCTGCCCTGTGACGCTGCAGTCCATAATTTCCCCTGTGGAGCGTCCTGAGTGTTCTCGTGTTTTTCGTTTTGTTCTTCTTAAAGCCCTGTATTTTTATTACTGTGAATTAAATGAATTTATTACTGTATTTTCCTGCTTAAACCAAAGAAAACGACAGCGCATACAAAAGAAAACGTCCATGCATGAATTACAGTACAGTCTATACAGGGGTAACATCGGTATTTACATTCTAGTACTGTGGGAGTACAGTGTAAACTGTACAGTACGGATACGGGTTTACCTTTACATTTTCTTTAAGGGTAATGTATTAAGTGTTTTGGGAGCATATTTTTCAACACATCACAACATTTTTTAAATGCATTTTTAGGCATTTTTTAACACATCACAACAACGCAGTTTTTCACTACACGCGGGTGCTGTTGGAACCTAACCCCCGCGAAAAGTGGGGGGTTACTGTATTTTATTTAATTACTGCATTTTATTTCAGTCCTAGACTACATAAAAAGGACAGAGCCTAGTATGTTGATAGATGGTGGCTGTATCAAGCGTGTAAATCTAAGTACTTTTGTACATCTTGCTGTTTTGTGGAAACATCCTAGTACCATTACTTGGATTATTATCTTATTAAAGTAACAGCACCTATAATTTATGCTCTTCAAACCTCTGTTCACCTTTAATGCCAATGCACCTTCATATCCAGGCCTCAGATTGAAAAAATGACCCAGGATCGACTAATCATAAAATGTGTCTTATAAATGCAGTTTAATTTATTTAAAGTACACATTTACATTTAAAATGTGAAATTTAAAAGATCTAAGAGGCTTTTCCTTGACAAAAGACTGCTTTCATAGCGTAACTCATAATGTAATAGTATAACCTAATGAATAGGTTCACTGTGAGACTAAACTGAGTGAGCCAATCAGCTGCATATAATATACATGAATTAATGAAGCACTATGGGATGGGATTAGTTTTTCATAGGGAGGTGGAGTAGATTTTACCTCAGGATGTGTGTAATGTTTATGACTGATTCTCTCAGGAAAGCTGTACCTCACGACTTTCCCTGGGGAAAAGGGTATATTTGGGCCTTCTCATAGTCTAACGTTTCAAAATAAAATAATACAATAAAACGCCTGGAGTTAAGGCAGGGTGTCAATATAATTTAGTTAATATAATATATTGTAATTAATATAATACCCTCAAGACACCAGTAACATCAGGAGTACCGCTGTATATATATATATATATATATATATATTATTATTTTTTTTTTTTTTTGAGAGAGTGTTCAGCCGCTCACAACTTTAAATCTAATTGTACTTCACTCTAATCATCTGTCTGTTTTAAGTTAGTACAGTGTGTCATTAACCTTGTCATTAGTTTTGAAAATTTCTACAACTTGTTTTATTGCAGATAAAGTGTGTCATAATCTTTACTGATGTAGATTCCAACCAGAGTAAAACCACTGAGAAACGCTAATAATAATTTGACTCAATTTACATGGATAAAAAGAATCTCTGTCCAAGTAATACTTAAAAAGGCCTTTCAAATAGTAGATCTGCAGAAGAATTCACCAAATTTCACTGAAGTGCTACCATCTGTGCACATGTACCCAGGTCATAGCACTGCATAAAGGATGTACAGTTACAGTCTGTTGACTGACAATAAGCCAACCTTCACCTCATCAACAGTGGTCAGTTTCTGACCATAGGGCCACTCTTGGCTGGATAATAGTTATACTCCCTCAACACAACTTTGCCCTCTACATTCACACCAGAAACACTTATACTGCACTATACAGTTGCAATATTTTATTTCTAAATATGGTAGTATTTGTACATTTTCCCCCAAATCAAATGTATGTTTTAATGTCACACTATGGGATTAACTTTGTAGCTGAAACACAAAATGTCAACATGGTTGCAGTGTCATGTCATTCAAGTCTATGTATTAACATGGAGACTCCAGTGAAATGCACTATAAATGAAAAATCACAAGCAACAAGCAACAAAAAACCCCACCATTACAATATTCCGAGCACATTTCCTATGCAGTATATAAGCAATATCTTTGGGATCAGTAAAGATTTCTGATGACTCTGTAAATAATAAAAAAAATAATAAAAACTGTTTAGTTTAAAAGTGAGTATATTTGTTCACATTACTTTACTGAATATCCTAAATACACCTTAAAAAATGAATAGCAATACGTTATACAGTAAATAACGTACAGTATGTCAGTGTCTTCCAACTAGTATTACTTGTAGTTTTCCATCAGAAACGGATCCAACGATCAGTCCTTCCTTAAATTAATTCTCACAAATATCACAAAATCCTTTTTTTACTTACAAACAAAACAATATTGATACTATTTGTTTTTTTCTTGTTTGTTCACATTTATTCTAATGTTAGCTTTGCTAGCAGAAAGACACATTATCACATGTTGAGTAAAATGGCTTTAAACAATCTTCCTGAGTGTCTTAGACTTTTGCACAGTACTGTATGCTTCAAATAATGGCTAGTTACAGGAAAATCCAACAATTCAACTTATTTCACAAAAAAACTGACTTCCAGAATGCTGTATTTTACAGCAAACTGCTATATTTAAAGGATGTACATCAATTCTACAGCAGTCATTTTGATTCTCTGCAGTGAACCAGGTCAGTGTCACTGTCCTGAATCCACCAAATAATCCTGTGGTAAGAATCCGATCAATGATGAATGCTGTAGAGAGAAGCTGTCAGATTATGCATGACAACAGATGGGCTATAGTGTATAATTCTTCACTGATGTATGTCTGCATGGTTAATGGACACTCCGTGATATCCTCAGTTCCACTGAATGCTGTTTAAACTGTAAATGCCTCGAGCCAGAGCCAGTCAGCTCTGACCTGACTGCTATTGATGCTTATGCTGGACACACACATACACACACACGTTAAATTAATCTGAAACTGTCAAGGGTCATTCCTCCTGCCAAAGAGACTCTCAAATCGGATCACGGCGTCCAGCGACAAAAGCCCTTGAAGGAACTTCACATTGCCTCAACCTTCCTTTGGCTGTTTCTCTGTCCTCTCAGCCCCAGAAGAGTGCACTGCCAGACTCCATTTGTCTTCTCAGAGTAATGTGACATTAGCATCAGAGCCTGCATTTCTCTCGCCATTTCTCACTAAGGGGCTAAAGTGCTTTCTTTTTCTCAGGCTCTTTTGCTTGCAGTACCTCACAGCTTTCCTCAAATGGACTGAGAGCCATGAGTGCCCACCCCTCAGGCCTACTATCCTCTTTCAGCTGGAGGAATGAAGGGAAAAGTCTCACAGAGTGGCCCTGACACTAGCTTAGAGTGCCATGGTTATGCAACAGGCCTTGCAAGTCTATTATTATTATTATTTATTTTATTTATTTTTACAAACTAGTGACGTTTCTAATTCTGTGCACAGACACACACATGAACAGATGCACACCTACGCCAGAGCATGCACAAATGCTCTTGTTCAAATGAATGTGAATAGAATACTAAAGGCTAGGCTGTCAAGATTCATTGCTTAAATCCCACTCCTTCAGAAAATGCTGAAAATAATCAATTGAAATCAACTTTTCTCTTGAAGTAAGTATTTTTTGGCCTCATAATGTTTAAAAAAATGTAAAAAATCTTGTCTTCAAAGTATTGCCAACCTATTATATTGCAGTGCACACTCAACTGATTTTTTTTGTTATCATTTGCCAGTGAATCAGATGACTAAATAAACCATCCTATAGATCCCATCAAAGCAAGAATTTAGCTTAAGATACCCACTCACCCACCCTGCTGTGTTTTTTTGTTTTGTTTTAAAAAGGTGACTGCTGACACAGTGGTAGCAGATTCAAACACAATTAGCAAATTTTAACATGGATAAACAGATGAAAACAATGTTTCTTCAAAATGTGTCTTGAAATACTACAAATTCTTTTTGAGGTCCGTACTGAAAAAAATAATAATAACAATAAAAAAGGACCCTGGTAGAGTAATAATCCAGCAACTCTAATTTAACCTGGGTTTACTAGTGTGAGGGATATTTTTCTTTGTAGAGTACAAAGCCTTTGTACGTTGCTCTGGATAAGAGCGCCTGCCAAACACTGTAAATGGAGACACTTGAGAAATCTCCGGAGTGTGATGTTACCCTGTGTAGTTGTAAATATCACTAGAAAGAGTACAAAAGAAAAACACCAGCTGGTGGCCTAGTGGTTAGGGAGCCATTGTGATTAGAAGGCAGTGGCTTTGAATCCCAGGACTGTTACCACTCAGGTTCCCTTGAGCAAGGTACTATCCCCATACACAGCTCCCCAGGTGTCCCTCATTGGTGGCAGCCCCCTGCTTCACTTGGTGAAAGGGTTAAATGCAGAGAAAGAATTTCACATTGTTCACACTGTGTGCTGAGCTGTGGTGTGTTCACGTGTGACTATAAGGGGCCACTTAAATTTACTCACTGACCGCACAGAGAAACATGGTCAAACACCTGAACATGTAGACTCTTTAGACTTTGAACGTGTAGACAACTTTTAGAATTTGATGATGTTTCAGATTCAATTTGTTTGGTTCTGTATATTTTAATTGTTTTTTTTTTTCAAAACAAAATCTTATGTATCTTTATTTTTGCTTTGCATATCTTGCTCATCTTGCTCATCTATATCCTCACAGGCAGAACAAAACCTTGTATCTCAAAAAAAACTCCACTAAAACATTCTTAACTTTCAGTGTACATTAATGTTACACGATTGTGTATTATGTTGTCATGGATCATTTCTATTGGCCCATTAGTCATTTGGCACTGTATAAACGGCAGCTGTCAATTCCAAATGATGTAAAAAGAATGAATAAATTAGCAAAAAAGGTTCATCACTATAATAACACAGAGTACACTTCAATTTGATTGCTTTGCTCAATTGTATTGTGTTTTTTTACAAAATTATATATTATAATAATAGTGTTATATCATTTTTGTGAATATTTTGATACCCACATTGTAGCATTGCCTTTGTACTTATTTGCATGTACATGTTTTTACAATTTTTACATCTTACGTGTGTTCTGTCCTCTATAAAAACAAATTCAAGTCCTTCTTGGTCAATAAAATCATTCTGATTCTGATGTTCATTGTTTGGTAGATAATTTGATTGCTAACATATAGATGAGTATTACTATTGCGTTTCATGCTCCTTTGATCAATAAATACAAAAAAAGAAATATCCTTAAGCAGTTCACCTCCCCCCCTCCCCACATACACACACACACACATTCCAAAGAGCAAAGAAAACAGTATTTCATGTCACAGTGGTGTCATCCAGTTTTTTAATAGAGAATTAGAGACAATTATAAACTAATAAAGTAAAATGAAACACAATTTATATTACACCTTCCAGTCTTTGCTTTGCTGCTCATGAAAGGTCTTGGGTTAATAGCACTTAGGTTAATAACAATGTCGGCACTGCAGCAGTGATGATCCTCAGTAATAATATTACACCAGTGAGGATCTTCAGCAGTATTACAACCACGAGGATCATCACCTGCTCTTCTGGAAGAGTTTGCCCTTAATTAGGATGAATATTTGATTGCTGGTTCCTCACAGCTGCAGTGAGTATGTTTTGTAGGTGAAATTGTTCATCAGTGTTCATACATTCATAGTTCATATAATTTTTGGTTTCAATTTGGTATGAACGTAAATATCAAAAGAATGGTAATTCACTACCCATGTGATATTTTACTGGAAAATGCAAATTGTCACTCGACGTCTTTTTTTTTTTTCCTGCGAGAAATTTATCAAAGTAGGTCATCTTGCTTCTTCTCATCAAAGGAGAACTGAGTACACGGTGTCACATTCTGTACGTGAACGTTCAAAATTCTAATAGAGCACAATTCAGCTGAAGACAGAAGCCTGCAGAGTCTGCTTTCACTAATTAGATTTTCTTCTTTGTTGAGGGAAGCAGGGATGCAGGGGGCACAACCTGACGCAGGCTAAGATGTAGAACAGACTTTTATGTAGTTAAACGGGTTTGAATAGGACACACTTCTTGTATTCCCATAGCAACGGCATCTGCTAAAAATCTTTCTCAAGATTTACCCAGAGGGTTTTTTCTTTTTGGAACCCAACTTTTTTCATTATAATTGTTTTTTTCAATTACTGAGTCATGGAGCTCACACCTACACTACTAATCAAAAGTTTGGACAAGTTTGGAACACACCAAAGCAATAAAATAACAAATGTGGAATCATGCAGTGCCCAAAAATCAGATCTATCCATGCTCCTTCACACTCGTCCCTCCTGTGCAGGGCTGACATTTCACATGATTTTATGAAAATGTCATCCATGTAGATGATAAAACATCAGTAGTCCTGAAGGGAGGTATAGAGTACAGCATTCTGTTATTTTTCATTATTGTATAGAGATATAATAAATATATATTTACAATAAAGACTGTAGATCAGTGGCAAACCCTCTTCAATACTGATAATTTCTGCTTGCAGTCATATGGTTTTCAAGTAGTATTTAGCACTAAGCTAGAAGCATTGGACAATAACATTCTTTTTTCTGTCCCATGTTTGATTTGAGGCTTGTAACAGACATGCTAACATATATTTATGTAACTCACTGGTTAGTCTGCTGCTCGTTGTCAGGTCTTCCCCTTACTCCCAAATAAGGGCAGGTGCGAATGCAGACTTCCGTCTTTAGATCTTTATTGAAACTAAGCAAAAACAAAACTGGCACGAAAGCCAGAAACAGGACTCCAGCTTTAAACAAAAGGAGTAGGGAGAACACAAACCAGGATAGGGCGCCGAGGTCCACCACAAACAAACTTAAGTACATTAACACAAAACCCCAAATCACAATCAAAACACAAGCATTCATTCTCCTGACACACATAAAAAACAAACTCAAACCCAGTGTGCTCAGGAATCCCCCAACAAAAGTACCACGACATGACACTCATATTCACAGTCAATGACGTATCTACGACGTGACATTTTCCCCACCTTGTAACGCAAATTAGGACACATTATGACTTCAGTCCAATTAGAGGACTTCTTAGCTGTATCTACCTTTGTATCTATAGAGAAAAAATCTGATTGGAACATTGGGGCATATTATGAATTTTATTTTATTGTTGCAAAGCAAAACTTAATACTGAAATAAGAGTTGTACTGTAGAACTTGCAAAATTTTAAACACAGCTTGATTTTATTGAATAAGAATTAAGTATAATTAACAGACATTTAATTGTTCACAGATATCATTTGTTGTACAGCCATGTAAATAATCTACACTATATGGACAAAAGTATTGGGATGCCTAACCATTACACCAACTGGGACTTTAATGATACTCCATTGAAGTACATAGACTTTAATATGGAGTTGGTCCCACAGATTCCACTCTTCTTGGAAGGCTTTCCACAAGATTTTGGAGTTTCTGTAGGAATTTGTGCTCATTCATTCTGTAGAGGCACTGGTGTTGGATGAGAAGGCCTGGCTCGCAATCTCCGTTCCAGTTCATCTCACTGGTGTTGGATGGGGTTGGGGTCAGGACTCTGTGCTGCCCGGTCAAGTTCTTTCACCCTAAACTCATCCAGCCATGTCTTTACAGAGCTTGCTTTGTGCACTGGGGCACAGTCATGCTGGAATAGAAAAAGTTCTTCCCCAAAGTGTTTTGGAAGTTGGAAACTTGGTGTTGTCCAAAATGTCTTGGTCTGCTGAAGCATTGATTGACCTTCACTGGAAGTAAGGGGTGACTTGAATTTAATAATTAGTAGATGTGTCTCAAAACTTTATCCATACAGTGTATGTTTCAGTTTTGTTCTGATGATGCTGGCTTTCTGCTTAATAAATAATTGATTGACAGACTCTTTCTCCAGTAGTGCAAACAAAATTAGGTAGTGATAAAGCAAGAGCTGGTAAAGCAAAAAGTTCTGAAAGAAGGTGCATTAATACACATTCTAAGTAACTCAGTACTCCACTGTTTTTGAATTCTACAATGGTTTTGTTTGTCAGTCAATGGTTGTACTTCCTTTAAAATGGTCTAATCTGTACCATGCCCAGTGCTTTTTGGAGTGATTAACTCTAACAAGGCTTTTCACAGGCTCAATAGGGTTCAGGCCCAGAGCTATCACTGATAATCAAATCCACATTCTTGCCTCTCGACGTTTGATTGCTGTTTTGATAGTACGAGCGGCTTTTACTTGAGGCTAGAGACAGTTAAAAGACTCTTTATTTGGGCAGTAGTGAGATGCTCATTAAAGAAAATGGAACCAACACCTAATAATCAAAGTGACTGGTTTGTAGTTGAGAATACAAGGATAGATTTAGAAAACCATATTGAGAAGGGCAAGTTTGACAAAAATAGTTACAGTGGATAAAACATGTCACACTCAAGGATACAGTAGCTTCAGATGTAATTTAATCATTTAAATGATGATTCACTATGTAATAGGGTCGAGGACAGGGTGAATTATTTTGGCCGATGGCCAATTTTTGTCTGATTATATTAGCATTTTCAGGCTATAGCTCACATTGTGTGTGTGTGTGTGTGTGTGTGTGTGTGTGTGTGTTTTAATAACATTAATGAATTAAAATGCTCATCGAAAGTATTAGGCAACAGATTATTTACAACACTGAGCATAATGATGCTGTGGTTCCAGTGTTCAAATACAATGCATATGTATTAACTTTATTATTTTCATCATTCAATTACAACACAGATCAGCAAAAATCAAAATAATAAACTGGATGTTTACTGACTGTGTGTTTTAAGAAATACTTAGCTGATATAAAACGTGACGTGAAGTGAAAGTGACCATTCTGTCATACATGAACACACCACAGCATACAGTGTGAACAGCACAAAATTCAACCTCTGCATTTAACCCATTCACCAAGTGAAGCAGCCAGGAACAGAGCGCCCGGAGAGCAATGTGTGGGGATGGTATCTTGCTCAGGGTACCTCAGACGTGCCTAGCAGTCTTAGGAATCGAACCCACGACTTCCTGATCGCAGAGCGAACGCCCTAACCACTAGTCTACCAGCTGCCCCAGCTGATATATCAGCTGATATATCATTAATGATATTAAAGTGCCATAGATTTATTGTTATTTGCTAAAGTTATACAGATAAAGCAACAGTAAATTATTTGAAACTGATGCCACTGTCTATCAGAATTTCTATCTTCATACTTGTCAATGACAAATATTTCAGACTGGTAGGGCCATAGTGTAATGTACACCTGTCTGTATTTTGAAGAGGGTGTGAGTGTCAGTGTGGTTGGGTCTGTGTTGTTTTTGGTCTCTCTCTTTAATAACATGCCATCAGCAGACAGCCCCGGAGAAAATGGTTTATGTCTCAGACGCAGCAGCACCCTGCGTCTGCAGGCAGGAGAAGCCTGATCCTCATTTAAAAGATCAGTGCTCTGGGGAAACACACATGTCGGCACACAGAGTGCGAATCATCCAGACTGACTCCACATACAAAGGCCTGCACTAATACCAGAGCCACAGACAATCCCTTATGTAAACCTGGCATGGGTGGCTTTATGTATTTCATTTTACGCTGCATAAAACGGACATTAGCATTATGATTGTGTGTACATAGAATAGACGATTAATCCTGCAATAATCTCCTGCTGAGAGAGAATAGGACAGTGAGAGAAGATGTGCAATGCTGTCGCTTGTATTGTGAATGTATGACATGAGCACTGTAATAGGTTTCTTTAGCAGCATTGAGTGAACTAAGAGTAATAGTTCAGGTACAGAACTCAATAGAGTAAAATGAATGCAATTTGTCAGAATGGTTACAGCCAATTGCATTTTTATGAGAGATACTGAAGCTCTCTGTCATTTGAAATTGCATCTAAAAAGGATGTAGATATGTGAACGCAAGCATGAGTGTGTACGTCATTGTAAATGTAAGACACACACATTCTGACATATTGTCTGGAGCGATCTGGCTTAACCCTATTTATTTCCCTAGGCTAGAGGTCCTAAGCATGAATCCAGTTTGTGGTCCTGTGTTTCGTGATTGCCCATAGTTCACCATACTAATGCCACTAATTATCCACTAAATGTGATATTGTATCTACTAGTGATTACAAAATTCCAACACAGCCAGTGGACTTAAATCCAGAGCTGAAGACCTTTTATTAAATCCTAATCTTCCTAAATCTTTATTAATCATCTATCTATGACCATTTGCACATATTCTTCTGAAGGTGCTTACTGAAATCAAACAAATTATTCTCACTTATTTGTAACTGTACATGTTGTATGCATGTACTTATAAATTATTTCCAGCGTTTATAACAGAGGTGTCAAGCTGATTTCCTTCCAGGGCACAGCTCTGCAGAATGTAGCACATTAAACATACTCAATTCAGTTTACTGGCTAATTAACAAGGCCTTCACAAATCAAAGTATTAGAGAGGGAGTCTAATGTAATCAATCAGATGATATTAGATACACCTGGAATTGCACTCACTTGGCATTTTATCAGAAACACCTTATAGGTGCATTTTGTAGTTACTTACTGTAGACCATCTGTGCATTAGTTACCCTCTTCTCTGTCGATCAGAGGAAACAGATCCCAATAGGACCACCTCTGACCAGTTATTAGATGACAGATTATTTGACTAATGGCCACTGACAATGCCAGCATGTCTCATTGTACCAGATGAACATATACGTGTACCAGATAAAACAACATTGTCCTGTCTATTAAAATGCCTCTTTTCATTAAGTCGGATTAAATATAGTGGGGCTAACTCACATTTTATGACACACTTTGTCACTCAAGTTATATGTATGTCTAAGTCATACATATCAGCTTACTTAGGTCCAGCACAGATATTGTAACACTCCAAAAAAGTCTCTGCATAATCACTCCAATAACCTGTTTCCAAGTATAGTACCTTATTCCTAAGCTATTAGCCCAATAAATGCTGCAAAAAATACATGTGATAAATGCATATGTGACTGTTTCACTGTTGATTTCGCTAGCTAGTAAATAGTAATTATGCTGCCAGAGGCCTTCACCATTCTATTTTTTATTCTCAAGTGGTATTTTGTACTCATGTCATGGAAATTAATCCTCCACTCAGCTCCTCCTGACATGCATGGTAGTGTAAAGTGCAGAGACAAGATACACTTCATGGACAGCTCTTGATTATTAAATTTGGGCGTTTAAATATTTATATGGCAATACCCATTGCCATGTAAATGGGTATGAAATGCGTATAAAATAAAGTATACCAAGATATTTTGGACAACCTCAGTGTTTCAACCTTGCGGACACAGTTTGGGGAAGAACCTTTTCTATTCCAGCATGACTGTGCCCCAGTGCACAAAGCAAGGTCCATAAAGACGTGGCTGGATGAGTTCGGTGTGGGAGAACTTGACTGGCCCGCACAAAACCCTGACCTCAACCCCATCCAACACCTTTGAACTGGAAAACAGATTGCGAGCCAGGCCTTCTCGTCCAACATCAGTTCCTGACCTCATAAATGCTCTGAATGGGCACAAATTCCCACACAAACTCTTGTGGAAAGCCTTCCAGGAAGAGTGGAAGCTGTTATAGCTGCAAAGGGGGAACCAACTCCATATTATGTTTTTGAACGCAATATCATTAAAGTTCCTGTTGGTTTAATGGTCGGGCTCATATTCATGAGCAATTGTTTTAATTTTTTTTTAATTTGTGGATTTTTATGGCATATGATACTAAATCTAGTGAATTTACAAAGAAAGTCAAACTCTTAGATATGGGATATCGGATTTATAAATTCCACATATGCAAAACTGCAACATTGTTTTGAGAGGTTTTGAGTATGAGTAGTTACAGGATGCTAAAAAGTAATAGCTAATTCATCATTTAGAGGAGGTGTAAGAGTGAGGTTTAGGGCAGGCTGAGCAGCAACTGGTACATTCCTAAGCCTATATACATATGCTCCACATATTTTGAAGCCCTGCTTCAAGTGCCACACTGGGTGATTGCCTAGCTCACCTATATGGACGCATGGCCTGATCACTGAAGAGATAGATGAAGTATAAGAGATAGATTCAGTATAAAAGACCTACAGCTGTATTCTCTAGAAGCAGTCAGCAGTGTTCCTGTGGAAAATCTTTTCCACTGATGGATGGGATCAAGGGTTGCTGATAAACTGTGCAATAACGGATCTGCTGCAATCAAGGTGCACCTATGGGAAATGTACCTAATAAAATGTCAGATGGTGTAAGTACAAATTAGGTTTATCTTACATACCAGCCACTCACTGTATTTTGACACATTAAGAGAAATTCCTTGTACACCTTGTGCTTGACAAATGAAAAAGCTTTGTGATTGTATCACTGAGGGTTGACCAAGTGTGTCCATTCTTCTCCTGCGCTTGCACTGTTTGACCCTAAGAGCTGCTAATGAGCTGTAATCGCTTCTCTCACATTATCAAGAGAGAAGAATTTCCCTGTCTCTTGGCTACAGTTGCTGCTGTCTACTTTTGGCTCATGTTCCGTCTCTGTCTGCTCTTAAGCAGCATGTGGGTGTTTGCTCAAGCGGAGGCTTTGAGGGACTGTGAGGCACACCTGTTTAATCTCATCCCTTCGTAGCCTATACTATACATGTGATTTAGCTTAACGTGCTTTCAGATAAATCTCAGCAAAGGGGAGCGGATCCACCGTCTGCGCTCATCTCTCTCCGCCTTCTGTCTCTTTGCTTTAGTCTTTAGTCTCCACTTTTGTTCTTTAATCCCTTCATTGCTCGCTCAGCTCACCACCCCCCCCCCCACACTATCTCTCTCTTGGCCTGTTTTACGGAAGCATATTTACACAATTAATATTCATCTAACTGAAGATAAGACACAGAAGGAGAGAGAGAGAGAGATAGAGAGTGAGATAGAAAGAGGGAGAGAGGAAGAGAGGAGGAGGAGAATAACTCCTACAGGCTTGTGTGTGTCAGTATAGCTCCTGAATGGATCTGTTCCACAGTAGCCTGGTGTAATTAAAAAGCCACAGGAACAAGAGCAATCCTTGAACCTTCTGTATCGTGGTCCTCTTGTTGCCATGGCAGTCCAAGCAAGCAGGAATGAGCGTACAGTGCATTGCAGAGGGAGGGAGAGAGAAAAAAACCTCAGACAGTTATTGCTTTTAGTCCATTTCAATCAAAGCGAGGGTGCTCTGGCTGCCAATAATGGCATGTGACATCTCTCTTGGCATTTCAAGTTTGTTAAGTTGTTCTTTCAAGTTCACACATTCTCTCAAATGCCAGAAACTTTCTGAAACCGCTATTCTGTGTTTGGGTATTAAGCATTGCCTTTCCCCCATTTTGTGTAAAAAGCCAGGGCAGAGATGTCTTGCTTAAACATATTTGAGCTCCACTTTTGGAAAAAAGGATCTAAACCATCACTGGAGTGGTACCTCTTGAGCCACTGGGGTACTGTCAGTGATAAGTCCCCAGTATCTTTACTTTGGGAACATTTTACATTTTAAAATGTAAGGTTATGAAAAGAGCACTTTCTTCTGCACAATTGGACCTTAAAGACCAAGTTGTACCTTTGAGGGTGATTAAACTGAGGGTAATTTACATTGCTTTCACTTTGATGAACAAAAATGGGCTTAGTCATTACATTTCTGTCTGACTCATACGGTGTAGCAAGTATGTTTGAAGCAAGCCCCACCAAGAAGATACAGTGGCTGATATATGCTGAGATCCTGCTGAAAACAGCTGAATGAAGAAATTCAGTTCAGTTCAGTATAATTTTGTTAGCATAGCTCTTTTTTTTGCATTAGATCTTAGAAAGCAATTGTGTAGAAATCCAAGTCCAGAACCCTAATGAGAACTATAACCTGAACCATATTCAGAGAGACTCAGGGTGAAGGAAAAACATCTATGTGCATGAATCCATTGTTGTCTGCTCAACACCACAAGAAGATCAAGCTGAAGTGAGACAGAAGTAGCTCCCCCTTTGCAGTTTTCTATAGCTAGAGAAAACAATTCTTAAGTGGTTTAAAAATACACTAGAGCCAGGTTTCTCAACCACTGGGCTGCGGACCACTGATGGGTTGCAAAGGCTTTTGATTGGGCCGCAAATCTAAAATCGAGAGATAGTCGAGATGGTCCGCAGTTGTTTATTTAATATAATCTAATATGGCCAAGTGGGCCTTGTCAACATGCTATGATAGATAGGTGGGCCTTAATGTTGAAAAGGTTGAGAACAGTTGAGTTAGAGGATATGACATATCTCACACCGCTGACATCACATTGTCATTAGGAGTTAAAATAGAAAATACCCATTGTACTCTTTCAGTTTAAGATGCAAATCTAATGCATTCTCTCAGTGTTTTATGCACCTAACTGTCACATGAGGATACATGTGCAGTGTATGGGCAGTGTGCATGAAACACTTGGATTTTAGGGAGGGCTGTGTAAAACATGGGAGAATAACCAAATCGAAGGTGGAGCTTTTACTCTGATTCCATATTCTGCTCCATTTACTGAAGTCTGAGCAACTCTTAGCACCTGGTTTGGTGCATATTTTCCTCTGCCTTTTAAAACCAGGTATAAATTTGTGGTCCTCAAAAGATCAGTCGGTGAGAGACTTCCCTTAGCAACACCAGCAGACACTGTGGCTACAAGAAGAAAGAGCCTTAAATACATTCTGATAGAATGTTTACCATATGAATAACACTATTTAAATTCTCCGATGTGAATGTGTGAGAACAGGTGTTGCAGAATATCCAGTGATGTAGCCACAGTTTGCATCTGCAGTCCATGTTCTTTTAACAAACTCTGTTTTCTTAGCTGGCGTAGAATAAGACCCCTGAAGAATGTCTTGATAGGAAGGAACTTATAGTTATTAATGCCGCTTAATCTTTTATGGCTTTTAAAGCCAGCACTACTCAAGCATGCAGTCATCACATTTAACACTATGTCTGCCCTTGAACTTCCAGCCCATAGTGACTGTTACAAAAAAAAGAACAGTTAATGGCAGTATGCAGCTATGCAAATCCAATAAGTTATTTTTGTTACTTTTTATGAGCATCAACATTATGTAACCATTCCTTAACATTATTTAACTCCTCCTATGATACAAAATGTCTACATGTGGATTATTACCTTCGTCATCTTAAAAATGATTGTTGTTTATTATTGTATAGTTTTCAATTATATTCATATTCTTCTTCAATGATGTGTTTGATGGCTGCTGTGAATTATAATATTCACAACTTATGACTTAGAGCAGTGTTATGATTTTTCCAGCTCCCAACACACTCGATCCAACTAAACCACTAATTAAAGTGTTAATGTTAATGTACTGGACCTGGAAATATTAAAATCTAAGGCTGGAAAACACTGGCCTAGAACTTAACCTACTATGAGTAGTGGCAGAAGTACCACAAAGGTAGCACATATGTTTGTTTACTAAATCTAGATACTCTAAATCTAATATCAGACCAAAACAAAACTTAATCCTTACAAAAGTTCACTATTATTTTCAAACTGAAGTTTGTATTCTCACCTCAAATGTGACTGACCTTTGAACAGCTTTTTACTTTATGAAGCTTCCTTCAGGCCTTTGTGTCTGCAGCTTTCTCCTCATCTCTTCTCCTCCCTTGCTTCCCTCCCTTCTCTCAGTCTTGGCCACGTCTGGTGAGGCCGTTAATTGAAAGCGGGGAACATATTCTCCCTGGCCACCTCTCCTCTCCGCACTCTTCATTATCGCCACTCCATTTGTCTGGCTTCCTGGCCCACTGTTGTAAATCCTTATCTATGTGTGTGTGTGTTGGCTCCTTCAGGCCGTTTAACATATAGGTGGGTGGAACTGAGCTGAGACCATAGACTGCAGAGAAAGAAGGAGAGAGGCTAGAGAGGAACAGACTGAATAAAAGATATATGGGAAGACGTAGATCCTTTTGAGTGCTGGACATGTGTGTGAGCACCAATAATGAGGCTGATGAGAGTCTAAAAACGGAAAGAAAGAAAGAAAAAGAGAAAGAAAGAAAGGAAGAAAAAACGAAACTCATGACAAACAGCTGAGTGTCTGCGTTGGTCTGTCTGGCAATAACTGGATTTCGATTGATTTGTGGCTCTCTGCCTGTCTCAGCCATTCTAAGCCATTGGTTTGTAGAGATGTGCACGAAGTAGTTTGTTTACTCAGTTCCGCATGCTTTAATAAGGATGATAATTTATGCACATAAGTATGCACATAGTAACAAATGGGCTAATGCTACTAATTGTAGACCAACAAAAAAGATACACAGAACAGATCTTACTGAAGGAAACAGGGTCCTTGTAAGAATGAGCCAAAGGAAAGAACTGTTTCCCCTTTTGTAGAGTGGTTTATTTTTTCTTATTCTGGTATGTTTTGTACATTGTACATGCATATTCTTCCAAATACAACTAGCCCAAAAACATAAACTTTGGCCACCATCAGCTTTGAACAAAAAGGGGCAGCTTGGAGCCTGGTGGTTAGGGAGTTACAGAGTTGCCCCTGTGATTGAATGGTCATGGGTTTAAATCCCAGGACTGCCGGTGGCACCACTGAGGTTCCCTTGAGCAAAGTACCGTTCCCACACACTGCTCCCCGGGCGCTGCGGCATCAGCTACCTGACTGCTTCACTCATGTGAATGGATAAAATGCAGAGAACAATTTCAACCTGTTTCAACTCACATTGTGTGGTGTGTTAACATGTGACAAATGGCTACTTTTACAAAAAGACTAGTAAGAATGCAACACAGTCATCCAAATGTTACAAAAACACTCATCTGCAAAATCAGTTGATCCTACATGGAAAGGGGTAAAATAGTGATTTTATTGGGTGTTGCTTGAGAGACACTAAAAGAAATGCAAGCCTCTATAAGTAAAATCTCAACAAGAGGCATTCCCCAATATGAAACTGATTAAACTGTCTCTTGTCTGCGAGGGCATGATTTGATCTCTCTAACCATTTTGTCCTATCACTTCATTAAGTGGCAGTCTATTTTTCTCTTGTACATGTTTGACTATCTGCATATACATTGTCTCTAGCGAGCCCAGTCTCACGAGTTTTCGTGAAGCCATCACGATACCCAAACTATTAAAAAATGTGCTGCAATCGATTTTCTTCGCTTTAGGACAACGCTTCTTTTTTTTTGTGCTAGGACACCCTATGTATTTTAATGTGCACCGCCAGTATCAGCGCTAACTGGTGACTGAGGGACAGTAGGAGAGAAATGATGAGTTGATTCCTTATCATTTTTGTTTGCAAAGCGGTTGAAACAGGTTGAAATGCTATGAGACGGGGCAAGTCCCTAACACTAACCCTAAACCCTAACCCTAACCCTCGCCGTAACCCTAACCTTAACCCTAACAGTCACCAGTTACCGCTGATACTGGCGGTGTTACACAGTGCGCATTAAAATACATAGGGGTAGTGAAGCGTTGTCCTAGCACGAAAAAAAGCCCTAAAATGTGATTGCAGCATGTTTTTTAATAGATTTTATGTCGTGATGGCTGCAGGAAAAGTCATGAGATCGGGTTGCCCTAGCCCACTTTATCTGTGTTTCCTGTTTGCAGAGTGACTTATTCAGTTTAGTTTGTCCCTCACTTACTTTTCACCAGGGTGTCCAATAGCTTTTTAGTGCCATTTGTTGTACACCAGTTTGCCTGAATAATAGCTTGGTTGACACAAGATGTCATAGGTTAAAGCCTGTAGAGGGTGTTTTTCTCTCTTTGGAAATTTCAGCACACTCACACCTTCATCCTGTTCACTTTCTGCAGGGATCTTTTCTTTGTGTATCTCAGCGATTCCCTATCCCGTTCCTTCTCATACATGTCATTTCCACCTCAGATTCATTCTCTTCACTTTCCTCAACAGGTGGGACTTCCACAGGAACACCCTCCACCTGTTTAGTATCAGCCTTTACAATGATGTCTTCTCCTTCAGTATTTCTTGTTATGGAGAAACCCCAGGTAACATCTCCCAGTCAACAAATGCTCTTTGTGGGTTAAAAACTGGGGCAGCTGGTTTATAGGCATACTGGGTTTCATGTTTACGTTTACGGCATTTAACAGACGCTCTTATCCAGAGCAACGTACATCAGTGCTTTAGTAGTCCATATCTGTTATTCACACCTCTAAAGCTATACTTAAATTAACATCTACTTTTACTAAGTTACTGCTAGCTAAGTTACACACCTTAACAAACCCTGTCAAGGAGAAAAAAACAAAACAAAAACTATCAAAAAAAGAAGTCAAAGGTGAATACACAAGTAAGGAAAAACAGTTAAGGGGGTAAGTTGGGGTGATGACCACGTTAGGTAGCCAGCCAAGTGTATTTCATCACAATCAGACTCACTGGATGACCGTAGGCCTCACTGGATATATACTGTGTACTGTACATTCTACTTTAGCACTCCTTCTAACCACTCTGTCAAAGTCACTTTTTTTCCCACAAAAACATCAAAAACTGTCTTCCAAAAGTGAGTGAATATTCCACAGATCGCTACTTTTTCATTTCTTTGTATCTTCTTATCATCATGTGTTTTACCTTTGTTTGCTGACTTTGCTGCAGACACAATCTGATATGATTTGCCATCCTGCCTTTACATTTGTTTGTGTAATCTTGATAAGATCCTGGCTGGATTTGAGTCTTCATCCCAAACAAGAGGGAAGCTGGTAGATTTAAGGGCCCGCTGAACAGCAGAAAGAAGGGCGAGTAACCTGTTGCATCATGGGTGGTGCAGTTATAGGTGTGGAGTGACATGGACAGTGAATTGCTAGTAATCTTCTGTTGAATCTCTCCAGCTGCTCTCCTTGCAGGTGGTATAAAGTGGTGTGACAGCTTTTGACCTCACAAATCTCTTTAAGACACGGCAGACTATCAGCTCTTATTCTATTCTGTATCTATATCAAGTTCTTGGCCCACATTGTAGTGATTTTCTCAACAAAAAAAGAGGGTGAAATTGTACAACTTCTCGGGACCCTTTGCTGACTTGTGGTTGTGTACGCCTGTGCAAAATGAGCGTAATGGTCCATGAACACAAGAATATACTCATTACCATCTTTGCACCCCTCCAGATGGAGGAAGACTACTGAAACTAACTCAAAAGGATGAACTGTCCTAATGCGGTACATAGATCCTGATGTGGGTCTGTTTTTTTTTAAAGCACTCACAAACCTGTGTGACAAAGGATGCTAAATCATGGTGCATTTTAGATCAGTAAAATCAATCTTGGATGAGAGTGTTCTGTCCATGCTTCTGTCCTTGATTCACCGATTTGTGAAAATAATGGCTGGTACTGTTTTGTAGTAAAGACTGGTATTATTCGTTTTGTGATGTAGGATGCCATTAGCCTTCATTTCCAATTTGTTCTTTCACTTCTGCATTTTCAGACTGACACATTATTTCGCTGGGCTAATAATATTAACCTTCCACCTCAAGACCCTTCCTATCGTAGGATCTTTTTCTTGCCCCATTCTGGGAAGGGGCTGTACTGAATTCAGAAGACTGTCAGCTAGGTATTGCCTCCCTGGTACTGATTAAAATGGAACTAAACAATAGGGCAAGGTTCTCTTGTTGGGGATGGGGTTTTGCTGTGGAGTTGGCTCTTTTTTGTTTTCCCTGTTTTTCCCAGTGGTGATTTTGAGAATAAATCATAAGGGGGGTTGGCAGCACATTAGAAATTTCTAATACAGGGCCTGTATCACAAGATCTTCTGTAACTCACCCACTGTTGCTGTTTTCCTCTTCTTGAGAGCCTGCATGGGAGCGATCTCAGCTGAATCCATCATGTAGCCATCTTTCTGCCCAGAAATACATCCCTTGCTTTAAACAGCTCATATTTCTTTGCGGAAAGATTGATACCGAGCTGCTATCACTGGAGCTCTGTCTGCATTTGCTGGACATGTGCTGTGAAGGTTTTGCTGTGTAGCATCAATGTGTAGCTGGCATATGTCATCTAACAGACCCTACAAACATGGCTCTGTGCTCTGCTGAAACTCAGTACAAATGGAATCCACATCCACTTGTAAAACCCCTAGAGTGTTACAAAGGCAAAGACCCAGTGGCACAGTGGAATCACTTGTGAAAGGGTTTACCTTGATCCAGGATGGTAAACCATGAGCTACCACTCTGAGTGTCTAACATGTCTTGGATCCTTGGGATTAGGTTTCTGTTCAGAACCTACTCAGATTCCAGCAAAGTATTGCAAACTACCATATTTTTTCCTTTACAGGCTATACCAGAGCTAGGTAGGCTTTGATTGTAGTGATGTGGCCCAGACAGGAACAAGGCAGTGTGGCTTGTAGGTGTTTGACAAAACGTACCTCTTTAGATAGTGGCTAAAAAAGAACATACCCCTAGTAATGAAATAAATCAATTTCCACATGATGCTGAGTAGTTGTAATCTGTCCAGAAGGGAGGTCAGTTTTTCATCTATCTTTCACTTCTTTTGGTGTGGTATAACGTGTTCTGTTTTATATATTACTATTTATTATTAAGGTCGGCTTGGGTACCTTTATCGTATAGGGTTGTATGTTATCTAAACTACTCTACACCCTGCGCCTTTTCCCATTCAGGTTTAGAGTACTGTCTAGTTGGAAGATAGTACAGCTTGTTTGAGAATGTAAACTGCCCTCTTCTGATTCCCTCTCTTACTGACACAGTTTTCTGCCTGAAGGTTGGTGCTCACCCAAGTTTTGCTCTGGCCACCTTAAAATGAACATTACACAGGTTTACAGCTTTGACCTTTGTTTAACATCTTCCCACAGTTCCCACTCAATCAGAATGTTTCTGCTGTGTGGAGGCTGGTAGTTGCGACTATAGTTCACAGGTCACTGACAGTAACTCTCTTTTACTAGACAACTTTGCTGTGTGCATCTGCACCCATGTGATACTTGTCTAACCTGTCTACACTTAAAGCAGCGCTCACAGCTTTCACCAACTCCTTGACCCTCCCATGACCTGCACCTTTTTTATCAGTGTTGTTTCTGTTTTCCTCCCCCTTACATTTCTTCCAGACAAACATTTTCTTCGTTTCTGTTATGTCTGATTCTTTTACCATAGCACAGAATCAGAACTAGAATCAGAAAACTTTATTGATTCCAGAGAACACTGCTCATGTTATGGCGGCAAAGACACATAGGGACAAGAAAAAAGTCAATTAAAAACAAAAATCTGTAGAAAAAACATCAATATGAAAATTCACCATGCTATATACACAAATGCTGGGTATAAATACTTTGTAAGAAGAAGAAGATTCTTTATTTGTCACATGCATAGTCATGCAAGTACAACACACAGTGAAATTCTTTCTCTGCATTTAACTTATTCTCCAAGTAAGGCAGTGGGCTGCCGCCAACGAAGCACCCGGGGAGCAGTGTGTGTGGGGATGGTACCCTGCTCAAGGGTACGTCAGCGGTGACACTGGCAGGTGGGATTCAAACCGCAACCCTCTGATTGCAGGGCCAATGCCCTAACCACTAGGCATTTAGAGTATTTAAAGCGTGTTATTTCACATAGTAGAGATACTGGTATAAGTAATATTGATGTAAGTAGTGATGTTCACATGGTAATACTGACATAAGTAGTGATATTTACATACTGCACATAATGAAGTGATTCAGCCCTCATTTAGAAAACTTGACATGATACTGCACGTGGTAAGACAACTGCACATAAGATATTGCACATAATGATAATGTTTTAGCACCTGATAAGAATGTTGCACAATACTGCACATGGTAGACTATTGCACAAAATAGCTAAATAATGCGCATAGTGGTACATATAATGATAGTAATTTAACCCAGTAAGAAATTACACAACAAGAAGCAACAGGCTATTGCACAGATCATTGTGTGGATGTTTGATAGAGAGAGGAGCTGTGGAGTCTGATGGCAGTGGGAAGAAAGGATTTCCCGTGGTGTTCAGTGGAGGACTTTAAGCTGGTGAATATGTGGCTAAAGGTACTTCTCAGTTCTCCTCACCCATCACTGAGCCAGCTTTCTTGATCAGTTTGTTCAGACTGTGATCTTCTCAAGTCAGTCATCAGTTCTTTGGTCTTGTTGATGTTGAGGTGCTGCTGATTCAGCTCACTCTAGTCTACGAAACTTTCCACAGCCATTCTGTATTCTAAGTTGTCCCAACAGTTGACTACTGCTGAGTAATTTGAGAAGTCAAAGCCTGTAGAATATTTGGCCGTTTTCATTTTTTTAGGATCTCATCTGACTTATTTCCTTACATGTCAGAGGGATTGCTGCCATGGTAATGTGAGATCCTCCAGGTAAGACTTTATTTGGAACTTAATATTGTTGCTGAATAAACCTGTGCCTACCAGTCTCAGAAGCTTCTCTTATGATTAGTTTGGGGCTGTACTGTTCACCTGAGTCTCTCTCTGTAAACATGTATAGCAGCCTGTTTTTCAATGTGTTTATTGTTTATTTTTTGCTTCTGAACAGGACATTTTCAGCAGATCCTCTTGCATCTTGTGATTACTAGCCTCTGGTACAAATCTGAGGTTTCTCTTCATGAGTCCCCTTTGAGATAGCTTTAAGGTTTGGGAGAGTTAAGTCATATTTAATCTCTGGGATATCTTTCAGTTTGAGACCAGTTGCTTTGATGCCCACTTTTACATAATCCTGTATCAGTTGGGTGCATTAGATTTGTGTGTGTGATCGTTTGTCCTCTCTGGCCACCTTCACCTATCTGTCTACAAATACAAAGGTTTCTACCAATAATGACTTTTCACCCTGTGTGCAATTGTGGTGGTTTAAGATGTTAAAAAATGTCTGTTGAATTTGGACTATTGCAGCTAATTCCTCCTGTTTGACTCACTCTTAACTCTCTGCTCCCCTTGCATCCCTTTCATCAGTGTCAATTCAAGTCCTGTGACGGCTGCCTCGTCCCCACCTCGTAGAACCCGGTCCCCGTCTCCTGAGTATTAGTTTTCCTTTCTTTCTTTGCCTCCTGTACTCCCTTTCTCCCTTTATTTTCCCTTCGTCCCCATATTTATGTCCAGTCTCTGTTGGTTCCCTTGTCCCCTACCTAGTGTGCCTGTTCCGTTTGTATCGCGTCCTGTTGATTAGTTCCACCTGTTCCTCATTTCCCTTGTCGTCACCTGTTCCTTGTTTGTTTCCCCTATTTAAAGCCCCAGCCGATCCCTGTTCCTTGAGTCAGTATTTGTCTACTTTGTCTTACCTTGTCTGCATTTGCCTCGTCCTGTGGTTTGATCTTGTCTTTGCTTGTTTGATGATTTGTCTCCCCGTTTTGTCTTCCAGGCCCGTGTTCCTCCCGTTTTTACCTGAGGTGGTGCATGCTTTGCACCCTCTGCCTGTATTCACGTTTCCTGGCCGTGTGAGCTTGTGGGAAGCTCAGACCTGAGTCCTTTTTGTTCTTTTGTTAGTTTGAGGAGCACGGGTCTTGTATGTTCATTGTCTTGCCCTGTTTTAGTTCAGTCCTGTTCTGTGTTTTCATTTTTGGGTTAGAGCCGGGTTTTTTTTTTTTTTTGTTTTTTTTTTGGGGAAGTGTGTTTGTTCTGTTTCTTATTTTCATTAAAACTCATACATAGTAACCTCTGTGGCGTCCTCCCCTTTTCCTCTCCAGTACCTACCGTGACAAGTCCCCTGTCGTATATCACCCTCGTTTGCTCCATCTTGTGGTACCCCAGTGCGTTCAGCATCATCCAACTTCCTTAACAGCTTGAATGAATTCTTCAAGGTGTAGATACACAGTTCCAATGAATGAGTGCCCTCTTTGCTCTCGACATAACCATTCTTCCAGTGCCTGTTCAAGGCCTGGGCCTCAGTCTAGTCACTGTCCCCTGCCATTGTTAGAGGAAGTCTCTCAACAATGTGTCTTTTGAAACCCTTAAGCAACTTTACACTTGGTTTTGAAAGGCTGGAGAAAATCCATGGAAAACCGGTCACTGTATGTGGCTCAAACTCGTAAATCGAATGTGTAATATCTTCATCCACTATTGTGCACATTTTAAGCTTGGGTGCCAGTTTCATACATAACGCACCGCCAAAATGCATCCGAATTGTGCCTGAAAGTGATGCAAAAGGCTAAGTACATCTAGAACTAACATTGGACATGGAGACTGTCAAATCTCCTTTGGTAGCAAGGTGACTCTGTGTGTGTATGTCTGAGAGAGAGAGCAAGCATACACGAAATGCAGTCAGAGTGCATGAAAGCTTGCTCCCTGAGACTTGATGCTCTGCTACACTCGACTGTAGGAGCAGGTGTGCTTTTAGGGAGGTTGATAGAGCATTCAGCAATAGCACAGTTACAGGAAGTTCAATGCCTTCTACAATGTGCTGGGATCTAGATTAATATCTGCTGATACATATCAGAGAGGAGGCTTTGCTTCAGAAACAGAGGTCAAACATAGGTCAGTGTAATGATATTTTCAGTGTCTGTTGGTTGTCATTTTAAAAGTTCACATCCATTGAAGAAATGAGTGTGCAAGTATACTTTGCTCTTTCCATGGTTGGTTGGTAGAGGAATCAGTTATAAGTGGGCCAGTCTCACCATGCTCCTGATTTGACTCATCCTTTACATTTATGAGCCTTCACTGAGCCATTTTAGACCTGCAAATTTCAGAAGGCTCACTCTCCACACTTTCTTTTCACCATAACCTCTCATTGCTGTATCTAACATACTGTTTGTGTCTGATTGTATCTATATTATATATGTCCTTTCTGGCTAGCATCTGCCAACTGCCTTTTTTGCATCCATAGTTCTCTCTTCACATATTTCCATCATTGCTGCATAACGTTTTGTAATTTTTTTTTCATTGTTTATTTTTGTATGCTATATGAAAACTGACTTTAGTTATTTCAGCATTTTAGCATTGGCTTTTCTGTGCTTGAAGAAGTTGGCAAAAAGGAGAGTTCGAATATCTAAGAAGTTGTTAGATGTAGTTGTTTTGCCTTTACTGTCTGTGATTGTTAATTTCACCAATTATCACACTCTGAAAATCAAAAGTTTATATTGCAACATGCTGGCTCAGGGCAGAGTCCTCACAGCATCAGTTAGAACTGGGATCTGCTGCTTATTCAGACTGCAACTCCCCATTTTATTGACTAGTACAATCCTCTCACATTAGCATAATGTGTTGATTTTGCATATCGACATTTAAACAGGCCAAAAAATATGCTTAGCAAAATCAAGCAGGAGCTAAACAGCCCTCATTTACAACAGAAAAACCTCCTGAAAGGAGCATAAGTTTCTCTTCATTTGCAAGTAAAATCAATGGGAGCAATATTAATTTTGTAAGTGTGCAGCATGTCTAACCAGCACAGGGCATTTGTTGTTAAAAGGTTGATCAGAGTATCAAGCAGGTTCACGTAGGACAAAGCAAACCAGCACTCCAAATTCTCATCCTTTGAAAAACTTATTGGGCTTGTTTTGCTCTTTTTAGATTTACAGGTATGAGTTAGTGATGAGCTTTTTGCCTCACAGCAAGAGGCCCTGGGTGTCATCCCTGGTCAGAGGAATCCTACCTATGTGGAGTTTGCATGTTCACCCTGTGTCTGAGTGAGATTCCACCCTGATTAAGGATAAGGGGTTTGAATAATGGATGGATGGGATTGTTGGTGATATCTACTCTCTTGCAAGAGCAAGCAGCTTCAACATCACTGCTGGAGAAGTACTTTAGATTGTACATGCCTAGCTATGTCATATGTTATAAGTGTGAGTGAGTAGCTTAAAGCAACCTGATCTCACAACTTTTCATGCAGCCATCACGATATACAATGTTATCAAAATACGTGCTGCGATCACGCTTTAGGGCTTTTTTTCGTGCTAGGACAACGCTTCACTACCCCTATGTATTTTAATGCGCAATGCGTAACACCGCCAGTATCAGTGGTAACTGGTAACTGTTAGGGTTAGTGTTAGGGTTAGTGTTAGGGTGAGGGTTAGGGTTAAGGTTAGTGTTAGGGACTTTCCCTGTCTCACGGCATTTAAACAGTTTCAACTGCTTTGCAAACAAAAATGATAAGGAATCAGCTCATTATTTCTCTCCTACTGTCCCTCAGTCACCAGTTACCACTGATACTGGCGATGTTACGCAGTGTGCATTAAAATACATAGGGTATTGAAGCGCTGTCCTAGCACGAAAAAAAAAAGCCTTAAAGTGTGATCGCAGCACGTATTTTGATTATATTGTGTATCGTGATGGCTTCATGAAAACTCGTGAGACCGGGCTCCTTAAAGATTCTTCGGAGTGACCAGCATTCCATTACCTACCATAAACACATTAATAATAAATACAGACATGAAAAATTTCACAGGTAGTCAGAGGCCATCAACGTGAGAAGCAGCAGAGATTAAGAGTCGGATGAAGAGTAGAAACAGTGACTTCACACCCTCAGACTGTGTGATTTGTCATGCTTTCTCACTGACCTGCAGTATGCTAACTAATGGAATACAGTAGTTTAGGTGAACCTTAAGCTGACCACATTGCTTTGCCAACAGCAATGTGGCATCAATACTACCCACTTTTGCTGGATGGTAAAACTCTTTCCACCTCTTCAAAGCACTGTCTATAGAAAGAGTGATAATTAACCTGTCAGTCAGGCTTACACTGGAGTTGTACTGAATTAAATTGCTTTGCATTGCTCTCAGAAAAGAACTGAACAATAAATAAAATGCTTAATTTACTGTATCCAAAAAGTGAACACTACAAATAAAGAACAATATGTACAGAAACCCTGGAAACAGATGAAGAAGAAACTGCGGAAGTGAAGATGGTAGAACACGGTGTTCGGAAAGAGTATATATGTCAAACTACGTTGTGTAAGTAGTCTATAGGAGAGAGCCTACAAGGCCTCGTTGATCTGAAGCTCGATTAGTTCACTCTGAATGAGTGGTGTTCCTAATAATGGCAATATGGAGAGTCATTGCATAACACATAAAGGTAAAGGCCCTGATGTATGGCCACTCCAGAGTGAAGTCCTCTTGTTAATGTGTTGCAGTCAGTTCAGAGTTTTGTACTTGGCCTTGACTCTCCAGTGTCTTTCAGTCTGTCAGAGGCTTGTGTATGCCATTCCTTTATGAGTCACTACAGCATGAGACTTATGTGAGTCACCATGGAACAAATCAATACACCCGCATGATGACTTACAAGGTCTTGGATCAAGGTCTAGATGTTTTTCAGCACATAGGAAGCCATGTGACTTGTTTTGGCAGTGTAATCTATGATAACTGTGTTAAAATGAGACTGAACTCACATCAAGCTTCCTAGATAAACTTAGAAATGCAACATCTGTAAAACATCTGACCATCACAATAATTTATTTACCATGTTGCAATATCTCTTACCCTGTAAAACCATAGTAAGAATCATTGCTTTCTTTTACACACAAGGTAATAAACATATATAATATATAAGGCCATTATATCTTGAGATGTATTTGAATGGACTTTTTTACCCCATATAACTACCTCGTAATTTCTGATTAAGAATTTTCATTTTACCATGCAGTAAAATGTTTAATCATTTTGTTACCTAATATTATGTGTTAAATAGTATGTTACCTGTTATCTGATTGACATCTAAGATTGCAGATGAAAGCATGAAAGTGACCATTCTGTCATATGTTAACACACCACAGCACACTGTGTAAACACCAGGAACACAGCGCCCGGGGAGAAGTGTTTGGGGACGTTACCTTGCTCAAGGGTACCTCAGAGGGAATCGAACCCACGACTTCCTGATCGCAGGGTGAACCCCCTAACCACTAGTCCAAAAAAATTGTACGTCCACTTGCCAAGTCTGTAGGTTAATATGTAGTTATTTCTGCACAGCAGTAATGTTGACATGATAGTGTGTGGTGCTGGTTTTGAGTGTGTCTGGTACAGCTTATACTCATTGTCACCGCTAGATTGAGAGTGGTCCACTGCCTAAAGATATCCAACCAAGAGCAATACCATCGTCAGAAAATGACCACTGGTGAAGGGCTAGAGTGTGGCTGACACAAACTGTGCATCAGCAGATAAGCTATTGTCTCTAACTGTGCACCAGCAAGTCAGAGCTGTAAGGTTTCTAATAATATGGTCAGTGAGTGCATATTCTGGTTGCTGGTTGCTAATGTAAGCGGCTACACCCCTCAACCTCCTGAGCAAATTCAAGTAACACAAACACTGATTTAATTATTATAAACAGAGAACAGATTGTGAAGTAACTAATCTTAGTCAGCTTGATAAATGGTGTTATTAGACACAGGGGTGAAATTAGCTTGTGTGTGTATGTGTGCGTGTGTATGTGTGTGTAAGTGTTGAGTGTGTAGTCATTGAGGCCTGACATCGTTGTGCTAGGAGAGGGCCCACACCCAGTCCACCCCTTAAATCAGTGTGTGTGTGTGTGTGTTAAAGCTCCACCATGCATCTTCATTATACTGTATGATAACTGTGTCTAACCATTCACTAGAACTCCACTTCTGTGTACATTCCTACACATCAACACATATGCTAATAATGCAGGACTCTCTCTCTCTCTCTTATATTACTGCAAATTGTACATTAAGCATTTCTGTGAGTCTATACAGTTATTGTGTACATTTCATCAGAAAATCGTTGTAAAATTGTATTATGTCAAGCAGTGGCTTATGAGGACATTTAAACAATCGAATAACTAACTGCCTGGACTAGCTCGAAAAATGTGTAGTTTTCTCCCAAATTCTATTAGGCTTCTTTGTTTGTGCTCTTGTGATTTCAAGAAGTCAGCAAACACAAACAAATTAACTTGTTGCTTTATGTCTTTGTCAAACTACATTTATTTGCATTTAGTGCTAAAATATTGATTTCAGCTTGGAAATTTGTAAATCGATTGCCTGGTGTATTTAATTGGACTATTGGATTTGCCGCATTTGATTAAGTTGTATTGTATTGTATTATGTCTCTAAGTTGTAATGAGTCACTGCACGGTCGGTAGCTTCTGCAGCTAATGAGACAACACGCCATCATTGCTCCCCTTAGACTGGCAATCTTTTAATATGGCAGACAATGTTCCCATTACAATCTATCACGATGGGAGAAGGCCTTTTAAATGCTAAATTTGCTGTAAAATACACATTTGTAGTGCTAATAGTGGCCCATTTGCTAAAGCATGTCCATAAAGGTGCCTTAATGCATGAGAGAAGCGGCAATTTATTTATATATTTAGCTGGCAAAAAAAGTGACTCTTAAGTAGTGTGTATGCGTGTGTGTGTTTGTGTGTGTATATGTGTGTTTGTGTGTGTGTGTTTGTGTGTGTATCTGTCTGTTTCTGTGTGTGCTCAGTGGGCAGTTTGCAGAGTTTGCTGAGAAATTCAGCTGAAATGCAGAAACACCAAACACGCTTTTATGAATCTTTTACCCTGGTTGCAGTCCTTCCAGGCGAAGTCTTTGAGGCCTGTTGGTTCAGTCGGAGAGCTCAGTAGGTCTGTGTGAAGGGGGAATATGGAATGATAGGGACCTCTTTGAAGGCTGACACAGCCTTCCTGTATCCTGTTAAAACTTAATGGCCACAAGGAGGAAGAGAGTGAGGGCAGGAGAGACGTTTCTCCTCCTTAGACTAGGATGTATCAGCAGCAGGCTAATGCACTTTCTTTGACATCTCCCATTTGCGTAATGCATCCATATTAGTAATTGATGAATAGTTCTTTTTGAATGACAAGGAGCTAGTACCGATGGCCACTTGTTACCCTTCGAGTGTCATGTAAGGCAACACAACCACCATGAGATCTAGATCAATGCTATGTGAAATATTATACTCTTTATGAAGGGTTTGATGATAATACTGTAAATTATAATAAGACCTTCTAAAATGGTTGTTTTGTAGAAGTTAGACAAACTCATACTTAACAGCTGTAATATACCTTAAAAATGAATTTATCCATGATCCTCTTACCTTAACTGCAGTTGATTTGACATGATCATATTGTCTGAAGTTAAGTTTCTTTAGTTTTTACATTGGAAGCAAATGCAACAGAGAATGGAAACTGCATGCATAAATCATTCCACAATTGCTTCAAATGTATCAGTTTACTGTCTTGCTTAGCACTGCAATGAAATTTAGTCAGTCTGTTCTGAAATATACTATCACAATACATTTTTGTTTGATACATTTTTTTGTACTTTGGGATTTTTACCACTCTCTTACCTGGTTAATATAAAGAACCCCCCTTTACTATAAAGTGGGGGGTCCCGCTTTATAGTAACTGTCTCCAGTGTAAGCTCATACAGTGCAGCTTGTGTACATACACATGTTTATAATCTGTTATAGGGCATCGGCCTTTGTGTTTTTGGATGGTAAGGTGGAAATTGAACTGCTCGAAATAAAGAGCCCACCGCGCCTGCCTGGGGTTTTGTTGCCTGGTCAGACAGATGGTGAGGTGTACGCGCTCCGGAGGTCCAGTTTGGTGTAGATGCCGGCTCTGGACAGGGCATCGAGCGCGGTGTTAGTCAGGGGGAGAGGGTGATGGTTCTTGACGGTGATGTCGTTCAGCCCCCGATAGTCGACACAGGGGCGGAGACCACCGTCTTTTTTTTAACGAAAA
>JBBPCX010000135.1:18960142-18980347 GCA_037974365.1 Hydrocynus forskahlii
TGTGTGAGAGAGTATAGTAGTGTGTGTGAGAGACTATAGTAGTGTGTGTGAGAGACTATAGTAGTGTGTGTGAGAGACCAAGTATGGATAATGTCCTATACGGCCTCTCATATGCGTGCACACACACACACATGCACAGATAGACGACTGTATCACTGAATATTGAAACAACAATATGAAAGGCAGTGTTCCCTTGACTCTTGCACCATCTTACACAGTTATCGAACAATTCAAATGTTTCCGAAGCACACAATCAGATACCACAGACATTCATTTTACTGTACTTAGAAAAGAACAGAAACTCATTGACTCAAAACACAAACGCTTCTGCACCTGCAGTATACTTCAGTTATAAGTGTGTACTGAGTTAATGGGTTTTCTGTTCATTTACTCAGAACAGGGAAGCACAATTATCATCTCTAGTAATTATAGTTTGCTAAAATGTTTTCCCTCTCAACTATGAAACCATCGATTCTGTGTGTGAAATGCTCTGCCTCTGTGTGGAGCTGCTAGTAAGCAATGAGGGGTGAAAGAAGACGTGTAAAGCCCCCTGCTGTGAAAAATGGCTCACACATCTTTGCAAAGATGGCTGTGTCAAGATAAAATAGACAGAAAACAATTATAGAAATGTTGACTCTGTGCTCAAGTAAGAAAATCAGTTTGCTTCCAGTTTGGCAAATAATCTACATTTACAATCAGGTGTAAATGAATATCATTAAAATTCTGTAACATTACTTAAAATCATATTTGTGATCACTGCAGTCTAAATAGGATATCTGTAAAGGTTGTATTCACTGTGTATAAGGCTTTATGCAATATAACCAGTATTTGCACATCATTTGACATTTAGTATGCAAAAATCAATAAAAATCACATTTTTAGTTGATGATAAAGGGCATACAGCGAAGAGTTCCAAGTTTACCGGCATCTGATTTTCAGTAAGTGTTTTGCCCTTGTGGAGACTGTCCATTAGAAGATGATTTCTGAGCGTGATTAGATTTATCATATAAAGCAAAGGTAATAATGCTTTAATCTGTGCCAATTTAGCCAGTGTTTATTTGTTGAGTGAAATATTATTGAATTGATCTAGCTTACAGGAACATTGTGATTGCTAATGTCATGCAGTGGATGCCGTTCTGTTTTTTTATTATTATTTTAAGCTTTGTAAATGGGCTTATTACTGGCAGTCAGAAAGCACTCTGCAAAACATATCTGAATGAGTAGCAAAAATAAATAAAAAATAAATAGTTTTATTATTTGATAATGCCTAAAAGGCATAATTGTGTCTTGAGCTGGTGAATGCAATTATTAGACAGTGAGTCATTCAAAAGAAACAGCATTCAAGAGCAACTTTAAGTTTGTGGGTGTGTGAACCGCATGCTCTTCACAGAAGGCTGTTTATGGTAGCTTCACGTGAACTGTGGACTTTTCACAGCACAGTAATGATGGCGCACCACAGACATAAACACACATATGAAATCAATCATTCAGTGGACTAAAGAGGACTTGTCAGTGTGCACTGCAGTAGGAAACTGTGGGTGGAAAAAGTGACACTATAATATCCAGAAAAGTGTCTTATAAGAATGTTTTATTCCCACAGTGCCTTGAGGCAATGCTTTGTGGGGGGTCAAAGCTTGGTTTTGAAGTCAAATGAGAAAGTTGTAATATATAGTATGTGTATTTGTCTTAGCGTCATCATTCTACCCTTCTTCTTTGTGTGCAGTGAAGTAATCTTAAGAAACTTTGTGATAAAGGACAGTAATATGGCCAGTAAATCACAGCCTGTTTATGAGGAACCCCCACCTTGTACATTAATTCACTGGCCATTTTATTACATACAGTATGAATACCATATAGTTGCACTTTGTAGGCTGTTGCTACAATGAAAGAAGGTGACCTGGTGTGATGAATCACACTTCTCATACATCATGTGGGTGTGCGTCACACAGAGATGGTACCAGGATGACCAGTAGGAAGAAGGAGAGCTGTCAGTGGGATTCATGTGAATGTTACTTTGATACAGTATGTGCCACATACCAAAACATTGTTGCAGACCAATTACACCCCTTCTCAAGTCTCAAATCTCAAGTTGACCAACATCTTTGTGTTGTGTTCAACAAACTAGTCCAGTCCATGGAGGCCCCACCTAGCAACTTACGGGTCTTAAGGGATCTGGTGCTGTATGTCATGGAGCCAGATACCTTAGCACATTTTCAGAGGTCTTATAGAGTCCATGCCGCAATGAGTCAGAGCTGTTCTGGCAGCACACATAGGACCTGCTCAGTAACGACAGGTAGTTTTAACGTTATGGCTGTACAGTGTATATCTGCTATTGCTGGACATACATAAGATGAGAAAACTCAATCAGAGACTAGTAGAGAATGAGACGCTCTCATTGGGTGTTTTTATTCTAGTATTCTTCTAAAAACTGGAATAAGTAACTGTGCGCTGAATACTGTCTGCTCAAATGTACAATAGCCTCGTGCGGACGGACAGTGGACCGCACCATGCTGGCCAGCCTCCCACAGGCGATTAGCAAAGGTTCGAAAATCCGCAATGGTCTGAAACTGCGACTGCCGATCCGCGTGAAGGTGGGGGTTACTGTATATGTATTTTAATGTCTTTTGTATGTAATTTGTTTGTATGCTTTTCTGTAAAGTGACCTTGAGAGCTGTGAAAGGCACTTATAAATAAAATGTATTATTATCATTATTATTGTTATAAAAGTGATTCATTTTTTATATACCAAATCTGTATTCCTAATACTTGCATTTCCTTATATGCCAATCCTGATTGTATCAGCCCAGTTTATTACCTTTTTATTACCAGGTTTTCCTCAGTGGTCACCATCAATTTGCAATCAACCAAGGTTTTGTAATGCATTTGATGAGTATGCATTTCATGCCAGGTTGTTTTGTTTGATTAATTCCATTCTTTTGCTGCTCATTTAGCCTCCCTTTATATGGAAATACATCAACATTAAGAGACAAGAGAGAGGGTCTTGTTGTCGTCTTCTTCCATTGATGGATAGTGTAAAGGAGGCTGAAAAAAACGAAGTAGTAGTACATGGGTTTCAGTCAGTAATGGTTAAGTTCACCTCTATGGTAAGTTGGTCCAAATGACCAGTGAGTGTAGCTACTAAGTACGTGTATACTGGTCCAGATGCAAAGAGAAGCTGTTTTCTGTGAGTGCCATGCATCTGTCCTTTGGGCATGTGGCTGTTAATCTTCAACTCATTTGAATATGGAATAAGGGTCACTCTGAGGTAATTCATTTTGCTACTGTAATGGCCTGGCTTCTGACCAACTCATTTAGTTCATTTCTAGCATTAGAATGTGAAGTCAAACAACCTATTGTATCTTTCCCTGCCAGATTACTCATGAAAATACCATCCAAGCCATCATAAAGCTATGGCACGTTCATTGTGATCATGCTACACAGATTGGCAAAGCGCTCATGCAATCTTCCATCCTCCAGGCAAACAAAACCAACATTATTGCCTTGTTTCCACATATTTATTTTAAATTCCAGCATGTCCAGGAGGCCTGCTGTCAGCTGAATGAAATGAAGTTTAACATAGACAGACGGCAGGTGTCTGCCCACCGTGGCCTCTGGTCATACCGGCCAGCCTGCTCCCTTACGGGGAAATTAATGAGAGGCGTGTGCTAACAAAGGGCCATATTTATTTTCATATTTGTTCAATGAACCACTAAATGATAGCACTGAGCACTATCAATATCACTCTGGAGCACTCAGAGTGGAGAGACAGCACTGATGGCCCCGGGCACCTGGGTTGGGAGCCTCATGCTGGTGAGACGTCCAGAGACCTGGGCAGCCTCATCATTATCACCATCATCATCATCTTCATCATCTTCATAACAGTTATCATCAACACAGATCGACACACTCGTCAGCTTGAGCCAGCCTGAGCAATAGGCATCTGCCGGGTTGCACGGCCCTGTCTCTGCAGGGGCGGAGGAGTGTGAGGGCAATTTATAAACGATGGCTGCCATGCTTCTGCTGTGGCTGCAACTTCTGCCAGGGCCCATTTTCAGCCAGCTAGATTTAATCAAGCTGACATGTGAATTGTTCGGATCTCAAACTAATTGTGTTGAGGCAGATGTCGCTTTTTGGAAGGGGGCTAAAGCCCCAGTCCTGGAATGTGATATAGTGTTGGGGAGTCAGAGAATAAGGGGGAGTTTTGCTTGGCAAAAGTCCAAACCTTAGCTGAGAGGTCAGATTTAGGACCTGACTGATATGTATTTGTTGGACGATAAATATTAAGGTTCCACAGCAGTACCTGCCAAAAATGCACCAGTATCCACACATCTAATTATATTTTGGAAATGATTATATATTTTTTCTCATCTAGTGCTTTAAACATTCTTATGCTAGCCTGCTGGATTAAAAGTTCATGTTTGCCAATATTTTTTCAGCAAGACACAAGAATGGAGCAGCACAGGATGTGACATTCTAAACCTGCAAGTGCAGTAGCATTTTCCAGCTTATTTTGGCACAAAATTGAGATTACGCAAGCACCTCCTGAGAACCACTCTTACTGACGTTTTCTTACGACTAGGTTGTGCTGATTGTATGTATTTACATTACGTACTTCAACATAAACAGGCAATTTCACCCAGATTACTGACTAGACACCAAATACTATACTAACTGACTGAATTTTTTATTCATAAAAAATGGGGACCAACTTAGTGGTGACTAATTGGGAATCAGACGGTAGATATTATTATTATATCATGCAATCATTTCATTATTAGAATCAATAGAATTTCTAATACATTTTAATTGTTATAAAGTGAACAACTGAATTACATATCACTGTGAAACCATGGTACTGTTAATGGAATATTTAAGTGTAATGTTGCTTCACAACAGTAGCCTATTGTTCATATTATATTATATTATATTGTTTCTTCATTTTTTCAGTTATTAGCAAAAATGTTAACCATGAGTATGTTTTTATCATATTGTTTTTTTCTGTTTAATAAAAGCAATGCAAGGTCACCGTCATTCATGTACCATCACTGATTAAACCTAAGTGAGTTTTTTTTTCAATATTAATATGTTAACAAAAAACTAACCTAAAACTGTTAAAACACCAATTTTTCCCTTTTCCATGAAAGCACAGGAACACAAAGGTGGTGGCACACAAAAAATGGCACGGCATTGTCTTACCATTCAGCTCTTTAAAGGAATAAGATGGATTTGCTTGGATATCACTGCAGCACACCTGTTGATAATGTCTTCATTGTAAGGCTGCCCCAATGCTCTGTAGCAGGTTGGTGTCTGCACAGCTTGTTTGAACAAGCTTCATTCTTTCTTGTTTTGTCCCTCAGCTGGTTACCTTTCGGTTGCGTCTCTCCCTTCTGCTTGCCTTGTGCTGCAGTGTAAAGAAGGAAAGACCTTGTCCTTTTTTTATTTCCTCTCCTGTCCTGTCCTTCTCTCATTTCTTACCAGGACAAAGCTGGATAAGTCTGTGATTAAAAGCCATGGGTGGTTTCCCACATCACTTTGAATCCTTTCCTAGGAGTAAGCAACCTTCACGGATATATCATAATTTTCTGGGCCGTTGAGAATGTGTCAGTGAAGGTGAACCACATTATGGGTCCGCAATCAAAGTTATTCAAAAATGGTCTTTTTGTGTTGTACATACACACAGTTTAGAAGTCATTAGAGGCTTTTTTTGTTGGATGCCCTTACTGACTTGGCTGACTTCTGACTCGTTAACAGGGTCTGTTTTTTTCGTCCACTCTGAGGGATGTGCACAGCTGATCCCAGCACATCAACCGCTAACCCTCAGCAGTAGCTTAGCCAAATTCATCTGCATATTAACTTGTGTCTGCTTTGGCCTCCACGTCCTGCTTCCAGCTGAGCTATTTAATGCAGCTGTCAGTCTTGATCTTACAATGTGCTGGGAATGGCAATATTAAATCTGGAGGAACTGAAAGGCAAATAGACATTTCTATAACACAAATCTCAGTTTAAATAATAATACGACAACTTTAAATAAGACAAGACACCTTTTTAAAATAAAAAGAGTCATAATGAATAGCTACATTAAATAAGAACTGACAAGTTAAATACTTTTTAAAAAGAAGAGGCTACTTTAGATGAAGACTGATGTTAAAAAATTAAAGACATTTTAAAAATCAAGTAAAAGTCACAGCAATCAAGAAAAGGCACAAAGCAAACAATCATTTTAAGCAAAACATACAATAATATTTGTATTGCTGGCATAATACTAACCAAAAGGAGATAAGGGAAGATACAGCTAAACTCAGCATGGCGGTGGACCGACGCTGAGGTCCACCACAAACGAACTTAAACACAAAACACTACAGATCACTACAGATCAAATACAAAACACAAAACACTACAGATCAATAGAAACACAAAGCTTTTCCTCTGAGCACAGCTGAAACACATAATAAACAAACTCAAGGCCGGTGTGCTCAGGATTTCATAATAAAAGAACAGAAATCTAAGTACAATGAACTGAAAATGGATGGCCTCTAGAGGCCTCCAACCGTTACAAATCCAAACTAATAATATATACCACATGATCAAATTGTCCTTAACAATCAACTGTAAAACATAAAAAAATAAATGTATAGAAATATTGCCATAAAGCAACACTGCCATTTTTCTGTCTGTCAAACAGTGATGAAAAAACGTATTGTGTATTTTAAAAGAACCCAGTTGTCCCAGTAGGGGAAATGAACAACAACAAGACCTACAGTAGGGTCCAAGAGTCTGAGACAACATTGAACATTTGTGATTTTTCTTTTTATTTAAACCTGAAAATAAATAACTGAAAGTTTTTGAATAATGCTAAAGTTTAAAACAAAGTAAAGTAAAATGAAGATAAAATATTCAAGATTCTGAAAGTTCACTGTGACAAAATCACTGTTTCTACTTAATATTGTGACACTGACAATGTTCAGGCCTATAACTATAAGGAGTTTCATCCTTTCACCGAAGTGTGTATCCAGATGACTCACATTTGGATCTGATCTCTCCTTTAAAGATGCTTCTACATAACCCTGTGCAGTCTGAGTGTGTGCTGTTGTGAAGTAAATGGGGAACATTAAGAAATTCTGAAATTCATGTGAATATTTCAAAGAATCCATTTTTCACTCAAATTGCGAAAGTGATTCCGAGCAGAAAGATTTTGACGCATGCCCCCACCCAGTGAAGAGTTAAGATCAAGGTCTGTGCCTCTTTCTGTCATGATTGAAGGCCTTGTTCATGTCGATTCGCTTTAATACACAGACATGAATATATTGATACAGCTTGGTATCAGAGCTAATTACTGCGCTGCGGTGTGACCTTTTATCATGTGTATCTGCAGACAGACCAGAAAGTCATGGCACATCCAAGGGAAGCAATTTTATCAAGCAGCTGAACCTGTTCTATTATATAGCATTGTATTTATAATTTATTTATAGGCCTACATTCCCTTGACATGCTGAGCTGTGAGAATGAGGGAGATAATCATTTTGGTAATGATGTGATCCCGGTGTGTGCTGACAACTCTTTTTGTTGCCAACTCTCTGAGCTCTCATCTCCTATAGTACTTCCTAAAGCAAAAGGTTTTACATTAATTAAAAGAAGAGCATCTCAGAGATTAATGAGCTTGATAAAGAGCAAAGGAACGAAGGCTCGTGAGCATAATAAAAAAGACTCTGAGATTTTAAGGGGAGCCCTCCGGAGAAGAAAGCACAGTTACCCATTGACCAGATCGAAGCAGCCATTCAGCATTTTAGATCTTCTGCTGTGAATGTCATTAATGTTTTAGAACTGTCCTGGAAAAATTACATTTAACGCCCACAGAAATGAAGCTAATGACAGCAACGTTAAGCACCAAAGGACAAGACTGATCGGCAAGTCACCCCGCTTGGCCTGCGCAGAGAGATGGCATAAGATGAAGGACTTTGTTTGTTTTTCCTTCCTAGTTCTGAGCTCTGTAGTCATCCACATGCTCGAGCACACAGTGTACAATCCATAACCCCGGCCTGGAGAGCGGAGAGTGCTTGTGATGGGAAGTCGATATGGATCCTCTTTTTGATTGCAAACTCTACAATGCTTGGGAGGTCAATGGCCATGAAAGATGGGCATTCTTCAAAACTCCTGGATACTGGAGTCATTACTGTACAGTGTGAAAGCTGGCCCAGTTCTTTATCAAGAAGAACAAAATTTCTCTGAGCACAATTGCTCATACACACGCTCATCTCAGTAATACTGTTGCTGTAGCTTGTGCTTTGCTACAGTGGCGTCCATGAGAGAGCAAAACAGTCTATGTGCAGTTTACCTACAGGACAAATGACTGGCTGTAATGATTAGGAGGTGGCAGGATGCATTTGCAGTGTACGTTTATATCCATTGTCACTGTCATTACAACAGGAAATTACATGTACTCTCATTACAGTACCTTATACTTTAATAACTGTTATAGCGTAAAATCAAATGCTTGTGTTCGCTTGTATGGCAGTTTGAAGAAAACCTGGTTATATGTAAAAGATTCTTAAAGACAATCAAAGCTCAGCAGTGCTCAGCTAAAGAATGCTAACTCATTTTAAAATGAACTAAAGAAAACGGCATCATTTTCAGCTGCCAAAAATGGCTCCCAATATCTGTGGAAACGGTAATTGACCGTTATTAATCAAATAAAATGCCTTTGAAAGCTTGACAAATAGACTGAATTAAAAAGTAACAAGCTATGCAAAAAATGCCTTACACAGAACACAAAAATATGTGTAAATGTGTGCAAGTGATTTAAGACCCAAATTAGGACTCTAAATTTACTCTAAACATTTTTTTTCAGTCGAGCCAACTCCTTTATTACTACTTTTACTTGTACTTAAATTATAACTGTAGTAACAGTGATGTTATATAAGCCCACATGTACACTGCCTAAGCTGTGTCTGGCTACAAATGTTGCAGCAAAGGCAGCGAATTCTAATTTTGATTTCACAATTTTTAAGATCAGTCTTCAACAAACAGCAAACATTGTATCCCATTAAATACTATTTTTAGGATTGCTTCAGGAAATCTGTCTTTGAGAAGAAACACTGTAGAAGCCAAGTGCATGCTGAGAGTCTATTAAAGTAGGGGCATTTACATGAGCCCTCACGATCCTAACAATTCCTTCTCTGTAGTCTTACAAAGAAAGCAGATGTAAAACCTCATAAAGTGTCACCTAAATGCACTTTCTAAAGGTTGGCTCTGCAGTTCTTTCTCAACCAGCTGTGTCATGACACTATTAGCTCATGCAGAAGAGTAAACAAAGTTAACAAAGAGAGTTAACAAAAGGTTAATGGCTTTCTACATGAGGAATTTGCACCTGGAATCTGTATATATCCCTCCTCAGTACAAAGACCAAAGACGTGCTGATACCAGTAGAGTTGACCATTCTTTGTAAGCCAATTCTTTGATTATGATTTTACCCTGGTCTGTACTGGAAGGTCAAATCTCTAAACATCCAAGCTGTGTTCGAAAAGTGCACTCATTGACTATGTAGGGCACTATGTAGTGAATCAGCCATTTTGTAGTGTTGTTCGAAATTCCAACAGTCAGTTTCACCCACTAGAATGTTAGTGCATTACGTCTTCTCCTCTGTCTCAGCAGCAGTATCTTGACAAGTATTATCAAAATTAATGCTCGAATTGGATCCATATCTCCGGAAAGTTAGCAAGCTAGGATAGCTACTGAAATAGCTTTAGGGAAAAAAAAAACTGGCATGCGAGATACAAGTTTTTTCAGTTACATTGTTATATATAGCTACTTGTATGGCCACAATTTATGTGTATTTAAAATGTACACTGTTAGCATAATAAATGCTGCAATCCCCATCATGTTAGTAGGCTACTCCAGTGCTGCAGAAAAAACAGATATGCACGGATTTTAAACGTTGCTGTTTATCACAGTTTACACAAGTAGAATGCAACATAGCCTTGGTATAGGTCCACATGGAGAGACAAGACGTGTGTTTATGCGACAGAGATAAATTGCCAAGATCCGGCGCACTATTTAAGCAACAGTGACTAAAAACAAGTGTCCAGAATGAACTAAACATCGCCTCCCCTTGTTCACTAGTTAACCCCTCTGTATAGCAAACAGTATGTAGTAAATGCGAGAGCGAGTGAACGAGTGAACGAGTGCACTTTTCGAACACAGCTCTAGTCTCTAAATGTCCCATGTCATCATTCATATTGCAGTGTTGAATGTATGTTAGTGTTTAGCTACCACTATGTGTTCAAAAGTATATGTAAACCTCTATTGATCGAGATTGAGTGCTTGAGCCACAACCATTGTTAACATGTATAAAAATTAAACACAGAGCCATGCCGTCTCTACAGACTAACACTGGGTAGGGAATAAGACATAATGAAGAATTCTGTAGATGTGGCCTTAGTCACAAACCAGTTTAGGAAATATCTGCCCTGTTAGATCTGCCCTGGTCAACTACAGTAAACAATACAAACTTACAGATGGGGTCACAGAGTGCTGAATCACCTATCCTTATTCACTTCACTTTAGGGCACGTGTGTAAATTTGGTCAGAAAAGTGGTGGGAACTACACCAAGCAAATTTGTCTAACGGGGGTGTTGGCAGGCGTATTTTCTATCAGAAGGTTCCTGAAACGGGTTTCCACAGTTAAGCAGCTGCACACAAGCTTAAGAACACTATTGGAAACATGCCACCACTGGACTCTAAAGCCGTGGAAAGATCTCTCTGGAGTGATGAATAATGCTTCACTATCTGGCCAGCTAACGGCCAAATCTGGGTTTGGTGGATGCTCTGAGAACTCTACTTATCAGAATTCATACTGCCAAGAGTAAAATGAAACCATTAAGTCTTTGGCTTTTTTTTCTGGGCTTGGGCTTGGCTCTCTCCAGTGAGGGGCAATGCTAATGCTACAGAAGCCAAAAAACAGACTATATGTTTCCAACTTTGTGGTAACAGTTTGGGAAAGGGCCTTTCTTGTTCAAGTGTGATGGTGACCCAATTCCATACTATTTCCTTTAAATAGTTTGGAAAGCTCCTAACAAGCTTGGATAGGTGTGATGATCCGGTTACAACATGTATCTAGATTTACATCATGACATCATGGAATCCTATAGGGAATGAGCAATTCATGTGGGTTTTAGGAAACACAGATAGATTTATTAACATTGCACAAGCAAATTGTTAACATTCTACAGCTAGGAAAACACAGACATGAGCCTACAGAAAAGATTCCTAATGTCTAGCACTGTTTGGTTATGTCCGAACTGGACTCTTGCATTCCAGGACCAGAGCTGTGCAACCCTGCACTAGATGCATCCTCTAATATATACGTTAATCATGTCCAATTAATTGGGCGATCAAATATCACGGTGGTAAGAGAATCCAGCCCTCTCTTAGGGTTAAGAGAACCAAATTAGCCACCACAAAGTTACTAGTTTGAAAGATTGGATACTCTGTTTCCAGTTTGACCAGCCTTCCATTGTCCTTTGAACAATTGGCACTGACCTAGGTAGCACAGTTCTGCTTGATGAGGCTCTTCCCAGTATGAGTGTTGTCAGACTACAAAATGATGAATTTCCTTTGTAAAATGGAACAGTATAGTATACATTAATTCATTTCATGCTGCAATGGCCAACGGAAAGGGAGTTATGCATTCATGAATAGGCTGTGATTCCTAAGGATCATCTATTACATGTCTTGCTACCCTTCAATTAAAGCCAAAGATGACTACAGACTGTAGCTTAGATCATTAATATGCCTCTTACCCTCTAACACCATATTGCATGTTTATGTGCTCTTTGGACCTTTCAGACACAGACTGCTTTTTAAATAAAAATTATAGATTTCCTTACAGAGTGAGTATTTAAGCTGTTTTGCCAATAACAATTCATTTTTGCATTTGGACTTTCACCAAAAAAAGCCTTCATTTTTTAATCCAAATTAGACATGGACATGAAAAGCGTTTAGTGAAAAAAATGAAGTAGGCTTAAAACCGCATTTAGAAATCATTGCAGCTGGCTGGCAGCACCAAAAACTAGCCACACCAGAGGCTTTTACAATGCAACAATGGTACAAGAGCCCTTGTAATACAAAATAGTCTACAGTGTAATCTCAGTTGAGACCCTGGAACAGTGGTGGAATGCTCCCATTGTATGATTACGTCTGAATAATTTTGGTGATTTGTGGCCATCCATTAGCATAACTAACAAAACAATTAGCATAAGAAAAAAAGCTGATATGCAAGAGAAGAAGACCTCTGCAAAGTAATTTCACCTAATTTTATCGGTTATCAGAATAAGGCTGATAAAAATGCTTGGATGCTGTTGTATCTTTTAGGGTGTTCTTTTGTAGGCAAAAACAGATGTTTTTTTTCCGATCTGTTTTTTCTTTTGTTCTTTCTGTAATATCAGGTTTCATTACTGAAAAGAGGTTTAATCCACGTCTGGCACACCAGCCTATAGTGTCTTTAATACACTTTAATACTGTTAATGGTTTGTGCTACCTGCAAGCTATAAGGTCACTTTTCTATATTCATAAAACATTCTCAGTTTTGTAGATCCAACACAATTTCCTACAGCTGGCTTAATCGGTTATCGGATTTAAAACTCAACTCATTAAAGTTCCATAAGCTTGATTCACTAGTGTTCAAATGTATCAGACTTCACTTATTGTAATGAACTACTCTGGAACATGGACCATCTTGCCAAATGATGTTCATTAACATATGGACAACCATAGACACAACTGTTCAGTCAGTCTAGCACCACACTCAGTAACAAGAGACATGATAACCTGCCCCAATATCAACAACAATGAGACTAGGAAATCTAGAAGAAAAATGAGAATATCACAATAACACAGTTGCAACACTACAGTTCATTGAGCTGATTCATCTCAATAATCCCATTTTAATGTACAAAATGATAAAAAAAAATGGCTGAGTAATGTGGGATGTACCCTGTTTTAAGTACACAAGACTTTTATTGGGTTTTCTTATTGCAATAGCAAGAACAATTATTTATGCATAACAGAAAGCTGAATGGCTCAGTCATATTTAAATGTGGTGAGAATCATCTAAGATTTTCCTGTGTAAACTTTTCATGTCCTTACCAGTGCAGAGGCTAATACAAAATTTAAACATTTTGCCTTCAGATATATTTAGATCATAACTAGAAAAAGTGGTTTCACTTTCCTTCTCAAAAATGAACATATTTCATCCCCACTCTCACTATGCCTACCAGAGTTAGAATGCGCTGCATAATTTGTGCCAGTGACAGGCTACTGTCATGAATGCCCAAGAGCAAGAATTCAAGAAAGTTCAAGACACATCTCTCTGCTACACATATAAGGAGTTCTATCATGTCCACAGGAAACAAATGGCTCTCCTAGCATGGGCAAAATCACTCTCCGCTAATGGCACTATTACCCTTCCAAAACTTCTGCAATGCCTTGAAGGAGTCATTACAGAACAGCGGGAAGAAAAAGAAAGAAGAATCCCCCCGCACAATCTCCACCAGATAATTACATTTCCCTTCCTCTCCATCTCCTGAAATGAAACTATCATTTCTTTAAAGCTCCAAGAGTCGACAATTCCCCGACGCTCAAGCCCCTGACATGCAAACTGCCTCAGAGACTTTCACTCATTCATTAAAACCCCCATCTTTCCAACTTTCTGTCTCCAGAAAAGCCCCCCCTCGACACCCAGATGCAAATTTTAGACAATTGGGTCCAATTTGTAACTCCTGCTCAACTTTCATCTGAATTAAATTCTGCTAACAGCCATACTCACATTTTATAGATTGTAATTCCTTAAATACAAAGCAGCAATCAAAAGTAAACTAACACAAGGGATCTAAAAATGTCACCCTATTGAAACTAATGCACACTGTAAAAGACTTTTGTACCCGCTCAGGGCATAAACTGCTTATATATAGCTTCTATATACAATAATGTATTTTTACACTACCATTTCTGTTTCTTTATATCTTTGACATATGTAAATGATCCGATCTGTCTTTCTGCCCTTTTCACATTTTATAAAGCAGTTATTTATATTTTCAGACTAGACATAACAACATAACAATATAAACCATGTCCCTTATGATTCATCAGTTCTTAATTGAGCATGCGTCACATTCATGAGGAATCCAGCCTGTAGAGCGGAAGCTCTTCATTTGATGTGTTTATGCCTGTCGAAGCTTTCATAACTTACATCTAACAATAACATGACCATACCAAGTTCAAATAAGTTTGACCTCCATTTACCATGTTTTTCTATTTATATCATTTTTCCATTTCATGTAATATTCCGTAGATACTTACTTTAAATTGCTGTCTGTGGAGAAAATAATCCTCTATTTATTTTCAATAACCCTCTATTTTCACCTGAAGTCAAGTTGACTACAATGTGTTCATTTGAGAACTAATGTAATCTTATGTCTGGCAGTATTTGCCGGGGCTCTGAGGGACACAGCAGAATACCTTGAAGGCTGACTGTGCCAGAAATTAAAGACTCTGAAGAGGGAATGGGATGAAACTTTGACAAAGCTAACATACTACATCAGGCTTTTTGATGTATTAAAAAAGTATAGCCTTAGTAATAAATAAATCAATACAGAAGGCAGTGTATTCTGCATTTTCCTTAGAAGTCCTTGAATTGCTTATACCTTGATTATGCTTCCTCAGGCACCTAAATACATTGAAGTCTGCAAATGTTAGCAAAGAGTGAGTTAATTATGAATGCCAGAGCTTTTTCCACTGAACAACAGCAGCAGCAGCCTGAGACACGGTAGAATGATGATGGAGCTCGATGATCAGATTGCTTAAGACAGCTTTATAATCATGAGAAATATGACTCAATGCACCACAAGAACAAATGCCAGGTTTTCCCAGCCAACAAGCGACTGTATTGAAAATGAGCGACTAGCATATGGTTAGGGAGACGGATGGAAGTCTTTTTTTCTTTTCTTTTTCCAGAGCTATCAGGTAAACACAATTCAGATGTTTTGTTTCCCCTTTCCCCATGCCTTTTTCACGTTGCAGTTCACAGATGCAGATCTCTTTTGTGATGTTATTTTAGGAGTCAACAACACCTCCAGAGGCAGACATGCTGCAGACAGGTGCGCTTTTCTACCAAGACTGAATGTAAGCATTTCCCCACTGTTGTGCTTACATTAGAGGTGATAAACAGAGCGCTGTTGGGAGGAGGGCGGGGTTATGTATGTGCATTCCGATGTTTATAAAAATGTCAAAATGTCAAGTCTTGTGTTTACTGTGAGCATGTACTGAGTTTACTGTTATACACCATACATACAGTTGTGGAACATCTTGTGCTCCTTTCCCCGTGCATCTATATTTTCTTGCTTTATAATATTTGATGGATAAACTGTGAAAGCTCACGGTGAAGCAAGGCCAGGGTATAATATTAAGCTCTTCATTTGGATATCCAAACATTATTAAAGCTAATACAGCCATCTGGTCTGTGATAATCCCTTATTTCCTTGGACAAACATTGCCTGCAGATCTCTGTCTGACTTCTAGCTGTATGCCAGTGGTCACTGATGTGTTGGTCTTTTTCCCTTGACAGATAATATCAAATAAGGCCACTGGGGCTCAAATGTCATTCTTGAACAGGTTTCAGAAAAGAGATGTAGGCCATAGTGCAGAGATATGGAACATTCTTAAGAAATGAGACTATTGCAAATAAGAAAATATTGCAAAGAAGAATGAAAAAATTAAACTTCCAGTTAAATACTGACAGACATTTCCACTGCAAATTAAGTAGGATAATGTTAAGTTTCTCCCAATCTTCACAAAAGTCCCTGGCTACCCCCATCTTATCGTATTCAGTTTAAAGTACTTCTCATTACCTCACTGAATTGCTTCACTCAGATGCTCCTACTCCTGTCTTTACATTTATCCAGTACTGGCTAGTGTAATGTCCCTAAATTTAGGCTGCCTTCAAAGGGTGGTAGATCTTTTAGTGTTATGGCTCCCAAACTATGGGACTCCCTCCAACAGAATCTTCACAATGCTTCATAGCTTGCTTCCTTCAAAACGCCTCTTCTTCTAACTCTTGATTGTACTCTATTTGTTCTTTCCTGCCACTGCACTCTGTGTTGCTGTTTGTTATGTCCTGTTAAATTGGCCTTGGTGCCAGTACTGGCTTTATGAAACACAGAGAGAAGGCCTAACGATTTCTGGGAACTAAAAGAATACTGCATCTGTAATTTTTTATTTTAGCTTTTTTTATTCCATAGAATAATATTTGTTTGTAAACTCTGTGGGGCTTCTGGAATTTCTAGATATTTCACTCACTATGAAAGCAAGAGGCAACCAAACTAGTGGGTTTCTGTCAGATGGTAAATAGCAGCAGCTCCATGTTAGGACTCTTTACTGAAGGACTCACTCCAAAATGCTAAATACATGGTAAAATGTATGTTAACATGTAATTTACAACCTTTCAATATAACATTATGTCTTTTACAAGCTTCAGAAGTATGTGTTTAATCTAGAATGGCCAAAAGTGTTCATGTACAATGGTGCTAGTCTAGGATTGCATACTTCTTGGATCCCATACAACGGACAAAAAAACATTACAACAGAGCTGTGTTTTGTCCTAGCTGTTTTGATATTTATATCTCAAACTGAACAATTAAAATGTTGTGATTCACAGATTTTTGAAAATCACAGATTTTTGTCCTGTTAACTTAATTAAAAAAAAAATAATAATAAGTTATATTTATATAGCGCCTTTCACAAACCCAAGGTCGCTTTACAAAGCAAGCAAAAAAAAACCAACAACAACTTACTCTTAGAGGTTGAGTTACCTTAAAATATCCAGGCAGCATGAACTATGAAGTTTGTATGAGGAGAGAAAAGGGCTGATTCTGTACATCCCTTGAAGAATCCCAGCATTTCGGTGCCATTCTTTTATCTGCTGAAAAAAAACAGTAACCATGGGGATGAAAGATGTTACTAAGAAAATATGTTATTAAAAGTGTAAACCATCTCTCTCGGTTATCCAGTCTATGATCATGCCATATATTTTCACAGTCAGGCTGTGAAGGAGTCAGCTGCCTTGATGCATGTTAATCTTTCTCCACTTATTGCTTTACTAGCGTGAAATGCATAGATCCATATCAAGGGTGGCTTTTGGCTTGCTCCACTATAATTAGTGAACGTCGCACAGCTTAATCCAAATGAACTGAGGCCACAGCCCCAGTCTAGATGAGCATACTCAGGCTTAATGCAGGTATAGTCTCAGCCAGGTCTTAAGTGTTTGATTGACAAGCGACACTAAAGCCTGTCATTAGCGATGCACTGTGCTGAGGATGAGCAAGCTTCTTCTGACTCAAGAGGGATCAGACTTACAGCTGAGGCAGAAATGGCGATGGGATCTCCACTGAGGACCTACCCTGTCTTAAACGGAGAAGTCAGACTGGAAACCCTGCACTTAATGAGAGGGGAAAGGGCGTGAGGAGTAAAAGAGTAGGTATCGATGATGCCCCGCTGCTTTTCAAGGGCAAGTTAGTAGGAGTGTAAACATGCGTCATAATACCGCCATCTTAAAGTGCCAGTTCAACTGCACTGATTTTGTGTATTCACATTTGCATATTCAGTATATGTTAAACATGATTCTACTGCAGAAAATTGTGGTTTGAGTACATGGTGCATTGAATCCAAAAGTGTATTGTTCCAACATATAATGAGTATTCCACACACCACAAACATCTACATGCTTGCCAGTTTTTTGGGAGTTTTTTCAGCCATACTATGTTATATTACACCCATGGGCAACAGCAGACTTCTTGTCCATCAGACAAGTGCACAATTATCCTGAGTCCTGGCAAGATGAGGGATTGAATTGTTTTAGAAATCACATACTCACTTTTTCTACATTAACTTTAACCTAAACTCTGAAAACATAGTACAATAGTATTGTTTCTGTGTTAGCTATGTTTTTTTAAACCTGAGGTACCTGTTCTCAGACCAACTACAATTCTGTTATCACAGTAACTTTTATTAATACAGAGCCAGGGTCCACACTGACCAAGTGTCCATCAGTAATTGTGCGGTTACATACAATCCAAACTCCATTTATTCACCAATCTTTGCTGCTCTTTGTGAGTATAGGGTTTTTATATATGAACGTTAGATTTATATATGAACAATTCTTCATAGAAATATCAGTTCTTCTTCTGTAAGTAGTGACAGTACAGTGACAGAAATGAAGATATTCCCTTACACTACCAAGGACAATCTGAACTCTCTAAAGATATGTTCAGCACAGATGTCCTTGGACAAACGTTGCCTGCAGATCTATGTCTTCCATCCAGTTGTCTGCCAGTGGTCACTGATGTGTTGGGCCTGTCGATAGTTCCCTTGGCAAAGAATACAAAGCCACTGGGACAGAACTGTCATTCTTGAATTCTGGAAGGCTTCAGACCCGACAGCATACAGCGGAGATCTAGGGCCTGGTCTGGAGATCTGGAACATGCTCAATAAATGAATAGGAGGGTGATGACAAAGAAGAGTGAAAAATATGGTGGGGTTTTTTTGGTTTCATCACTGATATACTCAGCTTGTACACTCTCACAAAAAAGATACAATTTTTTTACTGGTTAGTAAATACCATTTATTCAAGCTTAGTTAAATAAATGGTATTTGTTCCATTATTTGTTCCATTGTGAAAAAAGTGTTATATATATAAAAGTGTTATATAAAATATTATAGACACCTATTGAGTAAGTAGGTTAGATAGTGTTAGTATTGATACTCAGTACTGGCACATACTCAAGAATCAGGTAATTGTAAACTAATGGTTTAATTTCAATGGTATGTCACATATTATTGTTCCCTTACTAAAATATGTATTTGTTTTGCAAAAACAGGTAGTATAAGGACTCCATACATTTATGGTTAAGCCTTTAAGGCCAAGGCAAAAAGAAGTTTATCGTATTTTTTCATCTACTCTTTTCTTTGAAATGTGACATTTCTCAACGCTGTTGTCACTTTCGCTTGTAAATAACATTAACTATTTATAATGAATGTGATATTTTCACATTTATGTAATACGAGCTAACACGAGGAAAGTCATAGGAATGTTACTTAAACAGATTTTAATTCTGTTCTGAATATACAGCAGTAACAGCAGCATTTAGCCACTTCATACAGCAATAGGTGCATGATATCACACATAAAACTCCAATTTAACATGTAGATCCATTATATTATGGATAGTGTGGACAAGCAAGTAGCCAGGCTACTCTGGGGGCAAATTCTGGCAAGTTAAAGAGGATAAAGCCGAACCTCTGAGTGTATTGCTGATGTATAGGTGTCTGTAAATGTTAGAAATCTGAGAGAACCAAGGTTTTTTTCTCTACAAATTAATCTACTTTTTCTCACAGATGATAAGATTAAATTCAGTGCATGACATTTTGTAACAGTGTTTATTCATTAGCATATCAGGATTCATTTTCAAAGTAACATCCCCTGTGCCATACATATGTGTGATTTATCCCACCCATCTGCACTACATTCCCTCTCTCTTTCTCTCTCTCTGTCTCAGAACTGGCAGATGAGAGTGGGAGGCTGTGATATTAAACCACTTGCCAAAGCTACACCATCACTCAGCCACAAACCAGAATTGATTCCTGCACCCCAAATGGCGGCCTTTGTTTCACTCACAATCCAGAGTGGAGAGAGAAAGAGAGAGAGAGAGAGAGAGAGAGAGAGAGAGAGAGAGAGAGAGAGAGAGAGAGAGAAAGAAAGAACGATGGAGTCAGAATGAGAGGGAGGTCAGAGGTGGTCCAGGAGGGTGTAGTGGTGATTTATTGAGAGTTGGAGGCTGCTCACAGCTCTAAATCCTTTTTCATTTTCCTAATTTAAGCCGCCTCTGCTAGATGTGCTTAGAGGTAATGGTTGCCTTCGCTGTCTGCAGGCTACCAGTGTGTAATCAGCAGGGTGAGACACTCTGAGGGAAAAAGAGAGAAAGCAATAGAGGAGCTTAAGAAGGTAGAGAGGGGTTGACAGTAATGGGGGAATGTGACAGTGCAGTGGTGTGTGTGTGTGCGTGTGTGTGTGTGTGTGTGTGTGTGTGTGTGTGTGTGTGTGTGTGCATAAGAGAGAGTAAACCTGTGTTTAAACATGTAAGGGTGCGTCTTTTTTTGTCAT
>JBBPCX010000135.1:18980447-18991381 GCA_037974365.1 Hydrocynus forskahlii
TCTATATATATATATATATATATATATATATATATATATATTTAACAGTAAAATATACAGAAACTTCCACAACTAAATATAATACAAGACTGATCAGTGTTTAATGCGTCCATTATTTTTGCATTCCCAACAGCTTCTGTTCTTTTCAGGAGGCTTGCTTTCAGTTTCAGGATGTTTGTTGAGGACTGTTGTAAACACCTCCAATGTTAAGCCTATGATGTTGGGTGCATTTTCTGCTTCTTGCCATCAAAGCACTTTGAAACACATTCAGTGATGCAGAGGTCTGGGCCTGGAGTGGTTCATCCACTGTTCTGAGAACACCAACAGCTTCTTTGTTTGATTTGTACATGCTGTACATGTCCCCCTCTCAGTAACAGCTTCTTAACAGCTGCACATCCTTTCACATCCATTATACTGAGCTGTCACAGCTGAGAAACACCTGTAGATTTTTTCATATCTGAAGCAAGAGTGGAGCTTGAATTTCCCCTCTCTTTCAAGGATGAAAGCTTTAAGTGCTGTTTATCTAATGGGGCCAGTTTTGTAAATGACCTCAATGCTTTCAGTGCTAGTGTTAACACTGTAAGCCAACTTTAAAGGGGACTCAGTTCTCTATCTGGTTCTCTTTAGCGCTGATGAGATCCCAGACCACTTTAAAACTCGAACTGTAGGTAGTGATCAAGTTTATTGAATAAGCCATGGACAAAGTATTACAATAGAGAAAAATAATGTAAAATGATTTCTTTAACTGTATTTATTATTCTATGTATAAGTGTGTTTTTATTTTCACTCAGAAGACAATAAACCCCGTGTGACTGTGTTATAGCCAAAGCGGAACTGTGTTGTGTATGTGTGTAGTATTCTTTAATTACAAGTAAGACCATATGGGTTATTGTGGCTTATGGCTTTAATCTGATAGCACACAAACACATGGGCAGTCTAGCCATAGTAATTTGTTTTACTCATAGATCAACACGCATATACCTACAGTCTTATTACTAAGCACTGTGAGAGGTGGTCTAAGTTTAGTTTGTGTCTGGGACTGTTTAGAGGGGTCTGAGTTTGTCAGCCATGTTCACATATCCACAGAAAAACATGACTCATTGGTCTGAGACAACTTGAAACACTGAAACGGTCCAAGTGTGAAAATGCCCTTAGTGTATGGCATTGTTAGCTTGGCACTAACATGACACAGCAAATGTCACAGAGCTTGAAGTACCACACTGACTTGAACCCAGGATATTATTGTAGAAATGGCAGAAATTCTTCACAGTGTATCAGTGTATCATTTTTTAAACTCCAGTTTTGGGAATTATTGTCTTCTAATGTATTTTCCACTGATTCTCCTTTGACTTCCTTAAAGAATTTCTTCTTCCTGGTCTTCTTGGAAGTATATTCTTTTGTCAGTGTAGAACACCATGGGCTACATGAGGCAGGGGGTGTGAATGGTGGCATCAGACATGTTCTTTTATTTTACTTTCAACACTTTTAAAATGAATCTATTTCCTTTTTTGGCAGCATCAACAGCACAACAATGCATTCCTCTTCAATAACACTTTTTAACCCCACTGTCATCCTCTGGTGCTCTGGTGCCAACCACAACTGTTCGCTCCACTCTGCTCTTTGAAGGTGCGCATGCAGCCTTTAAACAAACCCCAGGTGTTTCCCATAAAGCACCAGGTATCACCTATGCCAGCTGGTGTTCCCAGAGATCAAGAGCTTGGAAGTGGCGATGTCTCTGCTGACACCTCTGGCTGCTCTCTGAGGCCCACAGCAGCTTGATGCCTCTCCCTGGCTTTTCTTCATGCCCATGGTCAGCGTTTTTTGGGACTTTTAATTCTCGACAGTTGTAGAGCTGGATATGGGGCACACAATGGCAGAATGGAGCGTTTCCTTTTCTTGTCGAATGGAATCTCATCTTAAGATTTAACATCTTCAGAAAAAAAATAAATAAATAAAACTAACTAACATCTTTGAAAAAGTTTAAAGTTTTTAAAGAGAGGTGCTGTTACTTGTCAACTATGCAAATAAAATTCTTAAACAACAGCTACAACAGCACTACAAATGCACAGGTTTGTCTGCCAGCTGTGGCCAACCCTATTGTCGGTGTCACTGAATGTTTCAAAAATCTCTTCGAACATGATATCAGTGAGAAAGCAGTGTAGTTGGAGGACACAGCTGCGACTGCCTGGGTTTAAGTTTGAAAAAATGGAGTGCAAGAAGGTGCACAAAAATAAAGACTGAACTATTTACATATTGATAGATTTAATATTATTTTTACTTTTTAAATGCTTCTGTGTAATTCTGCTTCCGTACACTTGTGCCTAAGAATAGTTTAGACTGGAAATACATAAATATGAAAAGAAATGAAAGGGTGGCCTCTGACTTTTGCACAGCACTGTGTAGTATATACCATGAGTGGCTAATGTTGTGTTCGATAAGGGGTGGTGGGGGGACAAACTTGATAGAGGGACAAACCTGACTGTTTTGAGTTTTGGAGGCATTTCCAATAAGCCTCTGACTGTTTTGAGTTTTGGAGGCATTTCCAATAAGCCTCTGGCTGCAGTGGTAAGGGTACTAAACTACTGACGGTACAACATGCTAATTAACTAATGAATGATGAAAAAAAAATAGACGGTTTTAACTAGCAAGAACACATTTATATACAAAAATATTGGTACCCTTGTAAAAAGCATATATTCTTCTATATAGAGTAATAGCAAATAACTGAAAAGTACAATAATAATGTAAAATTACTCTCTAAGTAAAAAGATAAGTAAAGGAAAGGGATTAAAATCAGGATGCAAATGAAGTAGTAGCTTAACAATATGAGTTTTAGTCAAATAGAAATCTGGCTACTGCCCAGACTTTGAAGAATGGCTGACTTGTATTTGTTATTGAGCTCAAACCACAAGAGAAATAGAGGAAAATAAGCACTTGCTTCTTTTATTTGCTGTTCTCCTCTATGTACTGACATTATTAGAAACAACTGACAATCAGCTTTCTTCAAAAGCACATACCGCATAGAGAGAGAGTGGGAGAGAGAGACAGAGGGAGAAAAATAGAGTGAGAGAGATAGATGAGGGTCCAGGCAGGGAGAGATATGCCCGTGCTGTTGTTAAAGAGAGTAGTCCCGCTGGTACTGCTCTTTCAGGCAGCGCACTGGGGACTCTGATTGGCTGCTAATGCCCAGCATGTCTGCCCGCTGTCCTTCAAGCGGAAGGTTCTTTTGTTGCGCTAGAAAGCGAAGCGTGGAGACAGAGGTGGAATTATATTCTGAATCACACCCGGAGCACAGTCACAGGAGCGTATCTGAATGCATCATTAGGTCTCACTTGAGTCAGAAAAAGAAAGAAAAAAACGGCAAGAGGGAGAGAGATAGGAGGATTTCAGTACTTGCCTGTGTTTGGTTTGAACTTACTTGTAAAATGTCCAGTATATTCAGTGATGCCCCACAGCCCCCGCTGCACATCATCACCACTGTGATGTGGTTGCTGTGGCAACAGTGGCCATGGTGCCATGTTGACTAGCGTGGGAGTGCAGCCCGATTTGACCTCGGTCCAGAGAGTTCTGTTTTGTGCAAAACTACAGTACTGGGCAAAATATCATTATTTTAAACTATTTGGGAAGTAAAACTTGCAAAGTTAAAATAAACATAAATGAGCATTAGTTGAGTCAGTACTCGTTGCCACATCCCACTCTTAATCTAGGCTTCTCTCTCTCACTATCAGGCAAAGTTATTGGACAGGGAGAGCGGCAGACTAAATGATAGAGAAAAAGAGGAGCAGTACAGTGCAGGAGGAGAAGGGCAGGGACAGTTATGTCATCTCAAGCTAGAGGTTACAGAGGGCATCTCTGGGATTCAACTTCCGATGATGGTGTGAAACATAATACAGTGACGCTACTTGGGAGCCATGAATTCTACAAATTTGTACCCAAGTGGGGAAATTCCACACAGTTTCAGTTCCTCTTAACCTCAGTCCATATTCTGCTGTTGCTTGGATTTGTTACAACCACTACCAGAATTACTCAAACTTATTAAAGAATGACCTAATGAAGAATTAGATTAACCCCTTAAATGAGCCTGTTGATGGGAGTAGACTTCCCCCATTGTCATAACTGCATAACTTATATATTAATTTCATAGCAGTTACTGAAAAGACTTTAATAATATAGTAGTTTCTGCATATTAAGTCTTGGGATAGTAAGGATTAGCATAGTAATCCCTGAACCCAATGTTCATAGGATTAAGCTAACACAATAAGACACAAAATGACACATTATAGTATTAATATATTTAGATTATAATGTTTGCATTTATTCTGATGTTATGTTTTTAAGTCTGATGCCCATGTTAAAACGTTTTAAACACAATATAGTCCAGTGCAGTACATGAGGCAGGATGTAGGGTACGACAAGCTCAGCAGGCTTTTACTAATGCCCCAGCAACCTTGGCAATGCTGAGGCAGGAAGATCTCCCAGGGTGTGGGAAAATGCATCCCCAGCATGGGGTCTCAGGGGGCAGAGAAAAGGAGTGAGAAGAGGAGAGAGTGCTTCTTCCTCTCCATCACATCTCGCTAACATTCCTGGGGCCCATGTGTGTCATGTCCTGTGGAGTGGCCAGTGTTAGACCCACTACGCTTTGACATTTGCAGACAGAACAGATCAGCTCAAAGCCTGTGAAGTGACTACTTCAACTCATCTTCTCTCTGTCTCTGTCTCTCTCTCTCACTGGTTCCTTATATTGAAAGTATATACCTTCATTCATGCATTCATTTCCTGTAAACACTTAATCCTTTCTAGGGTCATGGGTACCCAGAGCCTCTCTCAGGGCCAATGGGTACGAGGCAGAGAAGTATATACCTATTTTTTTTTTAAATCTGAAGAATTAAGAAGAAATATCCTACATCTTGTGGAACAGTGGTAAAAAATCAGATTACAGCACAGTCTGTGCAAAACCTTTGGCACCCATGGTCATGATTCTGCAAAATTACTGTTTATTTCCTGCATTTAACATGAAAGAAAATGCAACAAAAATGTGGCCTGTGTTAAAGTAATGGCATATTTTATGTTTTTATTTCCAATCTATAGTGGATGTGTATTTATTTTCACTACAATTTTCCCTTTTTTCCTTATTTCACTTATTTTCACAGTAAACATGTGATATGACCATAGCTGTTCAAATTTTTGCATACAACTGTACATTACTTAACATGTCCACTATTGATATGGGACCATCCATATTCGAGCTGTACAGACCAAGTTGCCTTTGATATAGAATATGTCCCAGAGTCATTGTATTACCCAACATTCGTTCTAATACAATGCATTATTGCTGTCTGTGTGATCTAACCGGAGTATAAGCTCAAAAATGTCTAAATAGGCATTTACTTTTTCATTTACTTGAAAGTAAACAATTAAGTAAACCTGCAGTTCATATCCACAGCTCAGCTGGTCCCATTTTTACGATTCCATTGCATGTTCTTTTCAGACAAGGCCATAAGGATAGAAGACAGATTTGGCCAAAATCAAACTATGCCAAAGATGAGAGGAGATACTGGCAGAGCTGAGAAGAATTAGAGTGTTATCTGTTTCTTGTCAGGGTCTTTTGCTGTGGGAGTGAAATATAAACAGAAACCCAAGACTATCAACCAGAACAGTGTTCAGTGACCCAATAACATTACAAAGCGATTACAGCCCTAAACACATTGTCTGCTGCTTCATAAGCTAGAGCCATTTCAGTCGTCTGTATCAGGTTTTTATAGAAAAACTGCCTCACTGAAGACCTCCAGAATTATTGGCACCCTTGTAAAGGAGAATTTTGTGCCATTTATTGGCTTAGTCAGGAACACTTCAATTAAATAAATACTGGTTACCTCAAATCTTCTCATGGCTTCGATCCAGGAGCAAATCCATGAGCCGACATGACAATCACATAATATATTTGATGTAATATTAGCAATACACAATAAGTATATTGTTAAGTTAAGGCCTTCATATGCAAATAGTTGTGGGTTTTTATAATCTAAAATCACATCTGATCACTGTAAATTGGAAGCATTTAATTCCCACTGGTTGTAAGACTTTAATAAAAAACAGATTCTTCACAATGTGCCCTACTTTCCAACATGCAATTTTAAACATCACTAATTAGTTAATGAGCACATCTCATATAGACAAATATAAAATATATATGTGCATATATATATATATATATATATATATATATATATAATAATTTTTTTTTTAAAGAAGGTACTTCAGTTTTGTTAGCCGAAGAGTTTATACATAATTTATGAGGCTTAAACTCTTTAAACTCTTATTAGTGATGACTATAACTGCAACTAGATCAATACATTAGATACTACTTACAACCGATAAGAATTAAATGCTGTCAATTTTGCACAAATAAGATGTGAATCTAGATTACAATACATGCCGGACAATTTGCATAATATGGTTTGATAAACTTAATTCCTCAGTAAAATCTTGCCACCAGTGTTTAGCCTAATAATTGTGAATAATTTACTAGGGCTTTCCGCTCCTGAAAAATATCTGTTTAACCTGAGCGTCTTGTTTATTTAAATACAAACTAAATAAAGGTAAACAAATAAACAACAGTGTTTTCCTTTTTCTTCCGAGGGGAGAGACACTGGTGGTGTGGCAACAGCTCTGAGGGAAGCAGCAGCCGTCTTTGATGTAATGTGGAGATTAATCTGCAACTCGTATCGGCTCGTTAATGCTAAATTGCATTGGAGCAGCTGATTAGGGGATCACCCTGGAGGGGCTTAAAGCCATGTGGAGGAGAGCAAACAAAAACAAATGAGACGCTCCTGCCCCCTCTGTCAGGTCACATGTTCTCCGACTGGTAAAGTGGTAGTTTAAAACCGGGTTTCTCAACCACTGGGCTTCGGACCGCTGATGGGCCGCAAAGGCTTTTGACTGGACCCTGAATCTAAAATCGAGACAGATTATTGGTTATTTAATATCATCTAATGTGGCCGAGTGGGCCTTGGCAACATGCCATGGTAGACAGGTGGACCTTAATGTTGAAAAGGTTGAGAACCATTGGTTTAAAAAATCAGATTTTCTAAATTTAGTCCGATGACATGTTTGGAATACTAGCTTTTCTTCTTTAGAGTTGCACTGGAGCTACAAAGCAATTATATGCGTGTATCCTTTGAAACACATTACATGGCTAAGATGTATTTTATTTTATTGTAAGGCTTTTATTTCCCAGATTTGTCTGCAGATTTGTTCATTTTTATAGAGAACAGAATGTCAGAGTTTCAGAAAATACATAGTCTATTAGTAAGACCTAACAAGTTGACATGCTTTGAGGCAATTATGCAATTTTATGGGCCAGTACTTTATAGAGTGCAAATCCATTATGTGTTACCTGTTGGGTGCATTAGTTATGTAGCCTTAGTGCAAAACCTAAGAACACCAGAAGCACTGCACTGTGTTGCCCCATTGTCTTTAATAAAGGCGGAAACATGGCCACCAACTTTGGCACCGGCACGTGAGGGTGCTCGGCATTTGGACATAACTGCTTTAAAGTAAACCCAGCCTGAGACACATACAGCCATAGTAGAGGACATGTGGGCCTCAATTTTACACCAAGGAAGACAGTAAAAGCGTTTAGATAAACAGAAAAATGCTAATGGTGTTATCTCAGCTACCTTTACAGCCAAGTCTCTTTCCACCTCATTTCTAGCAGCCAGATACCAAATGTGAGGAATTCATTAATTACGTAAAAAAAGTTTTATTACATTAAATTTATACAAAAAGAATAGTAAAATAAACTTGATTTTGATGTCTATGGTCGCTCTCACTGTTATACATGCTGTGTGGCATGCAAATTGTGCTACTTGTCCAGTATGTGGTGGCCTTCAAGAATCACAGTATAGACACCAAATATGTCTTGGTGGAATGATTGTATTTGGAGTAAAGGGCATATTTCCTCAAGCTGATTTTCTGCTGAGCTATTTCTTTAATGTAGGTGCATGATGAACGGCATGAAAAGATGGCCTTCGCTGCAGATGGAGCTACCGCTGGGACACATATAGCTTTAACATACACAAAAACATCAACAGCGCCAGGGGGACACCTCACACTTTTACACCCAGTAGAGAAGCATGTCTAGAATCCTTTTGACCTTGCCTCTAACATCATGAAATGACATTTAGGACAAAGCTCCCTCTATTTTTACAGCTTATTCACATAGAGCGCTTATATGGTGCTTCTACTTTCACAAGAACCTTGTAATAGTGCAGATACTGCACGGAGCTGGGTCGCATACTGTCGAGTGACATATTTTCAAATGAAGCAGGTCTATTTGGAGTAGTTTTGAATTTTAAGTGTTATCCTGTGTGTTGAGGTCGTATTCTGACTGCATTGTTGCTTCAGTGCGTTATCATCCACAATTATCACACTGAGTTCGGTGAGTGATAACAGCACCTCCTCACAGCCTTATTGATACACAAGCTCCCTGTAGTCCTGAACAAGTCTTTGTGGCTGAGTACATCAGTGTATGTGTATGCGTGCACACGTGTTTGTGTGCGTTTGGTACAAAGTCTGGTATCACTTGTCTCATCCGTTACAGCCCGCTTCTATTCAATCAAAGCGCTGAGTCTCGGCGGAGCACAGATAACGCTCTCATTATCTAAGCAACTGAATTTAAATGGCTGGCGTGGGCATTCAGGGGCCAAGACTTCAGAGCCTTGCCGCACTCCCGCTGCCTCATTTGGCCTCTCTGATGCCAACCTTACACGCACACACCGTTTCTCAGCTTTTACACAGTGACCAGCCTCAGCACACCAAGTACATCATTGTACATCATTTCCATCAACATACATAACAGAACAGCATACAGTGACCCAGTCATAAAGACCTTATAGCTCTGACTGCCCCAAAAAGGATAATACAATAATTCCCTCAGTAACAACATGACCTCAGAAATGACACCTGTTGCTAAAGATGAGCTAAGAAGTCAACAAAAAACTGTTTTGTTAGAAATCTAACGTTCAGTATCCATGTTTCCATTGGTTTTATGCCCAAATTGCACATGCTAAAATTAAATTAATAAAACAGATGTTGGTGAGTTTTGCTGCTGTTTCCATCTATCTGTATAGGTAGTGTTAAAAATGTAATCAGGTCATTTCCTGCAAACCTGTACGGTGCACCGTAGAACCTGCATTACATCTTATATATTTAATGAATATACAGCTCTGGAAAATAAAGAGACCACTGCAAAAATTTTCAGTTTCTCAGGTTTTAGGTGCAAGTGTTGAACTGAACAGCTTTGCCCTAGTTTTTAAAAGCTGCTGACAATATTTCTTCTAATTTCCAAATAAAAATGTTGTTCTTTAAAGCATAATTGTCATACATCAAAATAAGAGAATGATGCAGTGTTTACACATTTCTTGTTCACTCAAACAAAATGGCAGTAATTGCTTTTGACATACTTCTAGTAGTGTTTTGCCATCCAACTGGTCATATTGCAAGAGGAGAGTGTTGATTACAGCACTCTCCTCTGTTGATTACAGTTTTTATACTTTTCCTCATTAAATAAGATTTGATTCAGGTGATCACTATTCAGTACCTCATGAAGCAGAATGAGGTGCTTGTGTGGGAATTTAACAGACACTGGCATGGAATGGCTGTCATACTCGAATGGTTGTCATACTCATAGAGATGCTGATTTTAAAATAAATTGCAGTGGTCTCTCATTTTTTTCCAGAGCTGTATAAAATACAAATTTATCTGCTTATGAAATTTATTTTTCCATATGTTGTTGTCTGACTAGTACATGCTGCCCAACTGCATCTCTCATGTTTATTGGAAAATGACTATACTTCGCTCTAAAAGAGATGCTTCCAAGCTAGAGAATTGCAGAAGCTATTACTTTTAGTGAAGGAGCGGTTAGCACAGATGGGCACACCCTGCGCACTGTCAAGTTCACCATAGCTCTTCAAGTACTTAAACCTTACGTATGCAACGATTGCACTATACATGCACTAAGTGCTTGAACATAGTGCTTGAACACTGTGCTTCGTCTGAGAGCACCATTGTTTCTGACATTAAATACAAACTGACTCACTCTCTGAATTGAAAGCAAAATGTGACAATCTCAAAAGAAGACAGACATAATCCACATGTACTGGATGTTTCTGAAGGCCCTGAGGGACAACGTCCAAACGATCACTCAGCTGCCATCCTGTGCCTAGATGAGATTGAGCACATCATTCAATTCAAGCCAAGCTAAAGTAAGGAAACTACTGTGACTTTTTGTGATAAGGGTACATTATTTTCATGTCAGAGACATAAAATCTCAGATGGGCAGCCCGATGAATCCACCTGTGCAAGCAGCTGCTTATATTCCCAGATTTCATTGCTGAGCTGGTGAAAAATACACAGCAGCATCAGGCAGTGAGTTCAAGAAACCAGTTAAACCTTGCATACACTGGTTGAACTGACTGTTTCACGTGCAGCTGTTAACAGCCGAGATATTCTGTTTCCCACAGTAGTGCTGCTTTGGTAAACAGGTTTTCAATTTGTGGCAGACAGTGTTGTACCAGTTCACAGTGAAAAAGATCTAGTTCAAAATACAGTTCATTTAAATAAAAATGAACTAGTTCATGTTAAAAGTTCATTTCTTAAAATTTTGAACGAAGTTCACAGCTCAAAAATGAACTAGTTCACGTTCGGGTTTTTTTTGTTTTTGTTTTTTGTAACATTTTCAATACAACGTCCTTCTATTATAAATAAATTTTGAGGTTGAGAATAGATCTTACCACTTAAGCAATGCATCGTGTTATGGTGAACGTGGAAAAAATGAGGTGCAGGTATACTGTATATAGAATTTTTATTCAGAAAACATTAACACAAAGACATATCTTTTAAAGTGCTCAGAAAAGAACATAACTAAAAATAAA
>JBBPCX010000135.1:18991481-19016036 GCA_037974365.1 Hydrocynus forskahlii
GGACCTGTCATCAGGTACCTAGCAACCCAGATAATGAGCTACTTAGATTGTGGTGTGTCTGTGGGTTGCTCAGGCACCTGATGACACAAGCACGCACACACACACACACACACACACACACACACACACACACAGACACGTGCCCAGGGCTATGACCTAATACTCCGGGGAGGGACTGCGCTGGGGGCGTGACCGAGGCGAAGCTGACATGACAAGAACACACCAAAGGGGAGCCATGCCTCAGCAAATCTAAGATTGTTTTTCATTTTATTAACCCTCATTGTATGTGGTTGTTCTTGTTCCTGATGTCAGATGTTTAATCATAAATGGCCACTCATTTTGTTTCTGAATAGATGGACACACTTTGCACTGAAAAGAAAAAGTCTATAAAGAATAGAACATCCATTTTGCCCGTTCGGATGAGTACATTGTAAGAAACAGAGAAAAGAGTGTCGATTTTAATTAACCAGTTCCCACAGGAGACTGTGTAGGGAAAACAATAGTGACTAATGTGAATAGCATCCAAGAGTCCATGATAGTCTCATTCATGGGAGAAAAAAATGCAATTGGGTTTAGAAACTCTTGCAGTTATGTAAGGATGTAAGAAGGCATTTATCATTTGGAGAGATGATACCTCAAAGAAATGTAATGAATATAGGAGAAAATATCCATAGGAAAGTCTTATTTGCCTTGAATTGTTTTGTTTCACACCACACATATGCAGAATCATTTCCCCAGGTACAAGTCCTCAGGCCTGTAGCTTCATGGGTGTACATTGTGTAAACCAGAGCTGACAGACAGGTGTGTACAAAGTGTGAGCTGTGTAACCTTGACTTTCTGAAGTGGCCTTGGCTCATTTCAAGCAGACAGATAATGTGTAGTGAGAACAATTAGAGTCCTTTATGATCATTTAGGAACCCTGAGCAAAATCATACTCCCTCATCTCCCACCATATTATAATTGTGATGTTATCACCAGCATCGCAACTAGCCAGCTAACAAAAGAACATAGCACTGGGTCTGCTGTTCACATAAAAATAGTCCTCTGACATGAACGCTAGTCCAGTACAAAGGACAGTTTTGAAAACCTGAACATGTTTAAGTTGTTAAAGTCAAAGGGAAAAAATATATTCCACTGTTCAACCTACATCAATCAGACATAACTATAAAATCGCTGACAGGTGAAGTGAGTAACACAGATTATTTAATTACAATGGAACCTGTCAAGGAGTGGGATTCATTAGGCTGCAAGTGAACAGCCATTTCTTATAGCTGATCAGTCAGAAGCAGGAAAAATGTAAGAATCGGAATGACTTTGAAAAGACCAAATGGTGATTACCAGACAAGCCATCTCCAAAACAGCATCTCTAAAACGGCTGGTATTGTGGGGTGTTCCTGGTATGCAGTGGTTAGTGCCCAGCAAAAGGTCAGTGATAGGCTGTTAGGCCTGCAAAGCTAAGGGGAGTGAATGTCCCACAGAAGAGGTACAGTAGCACAAATTACTCAAACAAGTTAATGCTGGCTATGATTAAAAGGTCTCAGAACTCAGAGTGTCTCACAGCTTGCTGTGTATAGAGCTGCATGGCCACAGATTACTCAGAGTGCCCATGCTAACCCCAGACCACCACCAAAAACCAGGTGTGTGTGTGTGTGTGTGTGTGTGTTCCTTACCTGTGGAACAGAATGGCAACAGTTTTTCCTAATTGCAGTGATTTCTTTCAGAAGGATTATGTGTCCTGCCACACTGTTTTATTCAGGAATAATTTAAGAACATACCAAAGACTTCAGTGTGTTGATTTGGCCTCCAATTCCAAACATCTGTGGGATGTGCTGCAGCTGTTTTGGTAGCTCAAGGGAGACCTACAATATTAGGCAGGTGGTTTTAATGGTATGTCTGATTTGTATAACATTTCATGTAGTCTCTGACATAATCTTTAGGCTGCTGGTTTCACAGAGGGGGAAAATTAGGTGCCAGTTGGTAAATTAATGCAAATACCTCTTGTCTAACATACTAGATGTCCACTTCAATGTAAAAAACAGTATCGTGCCCAAACAGCGAATGACAGGACATGCAGTTCTAGTTCAAATTTATTTTCCACATGTTTGAGGAACTTTATAATAATAGCAGCAAACAATTTTATTTTCGTTTTGGTATTTTATCCCACTCTAAATTGGCTAAGCTATCTTGCTAGTTAGCTCAACCCATTAACACTGAACATATCAATGTTGAAACATTCACAACATGTTTAAACTTTGTGACCATTTGAGATTTAAATTCTAAATCAACATGCCATATGTGGTCTTGTGTGTCACTGTTTCTTCTAAACCTCCAGAACTTCAGAAGCCATTTTTCCTTGCAAGTTTTTTTTGTTATTGTTGTTGTTGCTGTCATTGCTTGGGAGTCAGTCAAAGGAATAGAAATGCCATCTGGCAGTTCCAGTCAAAGCAGGGATTTTAGCTTCAGAGACCATCCCACACTGCTGTGGTTTCATTTTGAAAAAAATGACTGCCGACACAGCAGTAGTGGATTCAAATGAGAATTCCAGCAAAACTTTTAAAAACCTCAAAACTTTTGACATCAGACTTTAGAAAAGAGACATTGTTAAAGATGATCGTCTCCAGTAATAAAGAGGCTGGAGACTCTGCATAAATGCTAGGAGTGTGATGTGGCCCAAAACAGCTATGTAGTAGTATGCCACTACTAAGAAACAAAAACTATTCAAATTGTTTCTGTATGTTTTGTTGTTTACTTCAGTAAAAATATAAAAAAAAAATAAAATCTGCTTTTGAATTTTTGTGTTCTGTGAGACTAATAACAAAGTATAAATCAGTTGACAATAGTCTCATTTGTCACCAAATTAATTTCTCATAAGAGTGGGAACTGACACACTACCTTGGCTTACTGTATAATTTTGCTTACTATATCTTAATATTAGTTGTGCTGAAACATAGTGCACTTTTGTATATTTACAAACTCACAAATACAAAAGTCTACAATTACACATTCCACATGTTTTAAGTTAAGCAAAGCTTGTAGTTTTGTTGAGTGTGAAAACAAGAACAATATCACTCTGTGTGGAGGCTAACTAGATGCTAATAAAGTTAGCATTGTCTTCCTAATATGAGGATTTCGCATTAGTGAACTCTTTAAAAAATTAATTCTAAAAATAGCAATCAACACATCAACATACAATGGTAGAAACATTCTGGTCCTTCTGTTGGTAATGTAACAGTGCTTGATGACTTTATCTTCACCTGGAGTAAAGAGTTTACCTGTAATCAGGTACCATTAGATCCTGTTGAGCAAATATCAAAAACCATTAAATTAGAACCTTTAGTACTTACTTGACAGCACTTCTCTTCCCAATGGGAAAAAAAATTCAAGCATTCAGCTTATAAAAGTTTGCTTCAAAATTGAGTTTTTAGCCTGTTATTCCTCTTCTGCCTCTTTCTTTTCCATTTCTCAGCTCCAGGCTTCAGTTGCACCAACAGGGCAGATACCTGGTTGAAAGTCAGTTGTAACTTTCGGGCTGTAACTCTTGGTTTCAAAACGTGTCATGGATGATCAGATCACGACAGGACAGTGATACATACAAGTGGAAACAACCACCAAGATATCGCCAACACTCGAAAAAATGGAGAGGAGCTGTATAAAATAAAGATTTTTGCTTTGTTGGTGTCTAACTGAAGTGACATACACAGTAACAATATCTGAACAATGACCAGCTGGACATCTTGGAAACACAAAATAGACACAGGTGCAAATGACAGTGTGTCTCAGTCATCCACACGTGATTCAATCACCCAAGACGCATTTTAAAACCTAATGTGAACATGGCCATTAAGACTGTTGCACCTGCTGATCGTGAGCCTAATTTTCTGGGTGTGACTTTTACATATACACGGGAGCAGGTGTAAAATCATATACTAGGCATAACGGACCATATAAGATCATAGAAGCAAAGCTAGAAGTGTACCATGTATGTACAACAGAAGCAGACTGCAGAACTAGCAAATTTACCACTTGTGGGACTAATAAAGGTTTATCTTAAGGTTTATCTTAACTATTCTTCCAGAGCTGAAGTCCAGTTTCCCTGAATGGATAAATGGGTGAGTCAAAGGGAAAAGAGCCACAAACCACAAAATACATCTCTATGAAATATTGTTCTGCTGTGTGTTTTCCTCCCGAACCCACCCATATTGAACATTTTATTTTTAAGCTGAAATATTTATCCATCAGTGCCCACTCATGATATCAATTTGTGAGTTTCGCTGTTGGTAAAGTTACTTTTGCTTATTTTTACTGTGGTGGCATCATCTGGCAAGCAGCCATTAGCAGGTATTGACATAGCAATTTGGCTTCGAAATGTGGGTTGCTTAGCAACTGTCATTGCTACATATCTTTTTACATGAACACACTCCACTAAGATTGACCATAGCTGAGCCCATACTTCTGTGGTTTGTGCATAAAGTCTACTCTCAAAAATGGTCTTGGCAACAAGCAACTTAGCAGTTATGACTGTTCGTGAAACCATCACCAGATGGATTAGCACACTTCATGATATTCTCTTGACTCTTGACAAACTATCTGGCATTTTTTTTTAAACTTGGGAACCCCTGAGATTGCCTGAACCATGGACTTATTGTTCTGCTTTCCATTTACATATAAATGTTTTTGGCTCATTACAGCTTACAAATGCATAAACTGTAACTGGTCGCATGTTTAAAAAATATTCACTTATGTGGTGCAACAGTCCAGAAGGCAGCTATTTTACAGGTGTAAGTAGATCTATTCAAATTCATACCATTTACCACTATGCTCTTATGGCACATAGCATGTGTAATTAGTGTAACTAGGTGATTACACAACCTGGTTCCAATAGTGAAGTTCTTTTCGAGAAGTGAAAGGAAGGAACCAAATTGGTATACTTTTGCATTTTTGCAAGACATTTCTTGCCTCTTCTTTGACAGACATGTTTCATGGATCACGTTGAGTTTCAGGTGACAGTCAAGGCATTTTGCCTCATTAAACCAATTATCAAATGAATCACAATTAAATGTAGCAAAGTATGAAAGCTTATTAAAGCATCTACTAATAGGTCAGACACAGATAGTGTATGACACTGAAGAAGTGACTGAATAAAGTAGAGAAATATTATATACAGTATGTGTAGAAAAGAGGGTGCTCTTGCTGTAGTAGCAGACTTTATGCTTCGTGGACAAATTTGCACCAGATGTTGGTGCATTACTGCGAGGATTTGATTGCATTCACCAACAAGAGCATTTGTGAGATTTTATAAACAAAAGATTTGACAAATATGCATGTTTTAAGTTAATTTAACTTTAATTTAGCAAAGATAAACAGGCTGAACTCTAAGGTTATTTAAATAATTTGAGACTCCATCAGACTTTTATAAGACTTTTAATGTTTCACAGCAGTGACAGACGTCATAGACATATGAACGGTTTAGTATATATCACAAAGACAAGATGAGAGAAGGCACGTACCTGGCCAAGAGGTCACCCATGTAACGTGACAGATAAGCCCAAGCACGGACAGACATGAGAGGGCTGGAAGAATCACGCGAGTTGTTCTATGAATGCTCAAGACACAAGCAAAGATTCCCACCTGAACCCACATTCACACACACACAGAGGTAAGTAAACAGAGGTGAGTACTCACGCTACCAGAGAAGATTGACGGGAAAGGGCAAGGTGACGACTCAATGCATGAGTGACCGGAATCTACCTACTTCCTGTTTATATACCTTGTGATGCGCATCATCTCCGTCGACCCGTGCGCATCACGTGACTGGTGTACATGACAGTATATCGGAATCAGAACCAGAATAAAAAACTATTGGATTAGAAATGACTCTTAAGGGCAATAGATCTGTTGTCTTTGGTTGAATAGGTCTAAATCTCTGATCATATGCTGTCATATTACTGTTATCTAATGTCAGGCTGAAGTAAGCATTATGAAATACACTACAGAGATGCAGCAAACATAGCAGCCCAAATGCCAGGCTAAGATAAACACTGTTTATTGAAAAAGAATAAATTATTTATCAATCTGTGTTGCTTCACCATACATTTAGTTTGGTGCTTCCTCGGATATGCAAAATAGAGTTTCACTCATCAGTGCATTTTTAACATTTCAGAAAAACACATCAGTTTTCAGCATCAGACAAATGACTGCGAATGCTAATCTTCATTTGAAGCCTAACCTCCATGAGAAGTATCTCTCCCCGGTGTTTTATGCCTGTCTGAGTTCGTTCAGCCCAGCTATCTGCGATCAGTGTCTGCAATCTAAAAGAGATCAATTTTAATATCAGACATAATACTGGAACTTGTACCATGTAACCTCAGATGTCTTCTGGGAAATATTGTACGGATGTTTTAAAAGTGGGGGAAATCTGTAGTTGAGTTAATCAAAGTGTCAGGGTGACCTATGAAGTTTCCAGAAATACAAAATATTCTCTATTAAAATATGAGATTAAGAGAGCAGCTGCTAAGGGCAAGATGTTGTTTGTACTCTAGTGATTTCGCATTCCTCTCAAGTCCCAAGTTCTAAAGAGAAGAGTCATAAATGGGCTGGTTTCACTTTTGCCCTTTCAAAAGGTGTTAGAACTTGGAATTATCTTTTGCATCTTAAGTACAAATCTAAATCCTGTCACTGCAGCAGCTACAGTAATTCATTTGCAGACAGACTGAACTAAAAATAAAAGCATTAGAACAAAAGAGTGGGATTACGAGCAATGCTCTCTGTGCTGCCACAGAAACACCTACAAAACTTCTACAAAGCAGCAACTTCTCAGGAAACGTCTTGGCCTCCCACATTGTTGAGGACTTTCAGGGTGTTAAGAGTCTCAGAGGAAGATAGAAGAACCTAAATGAAATCAGGCCTTAAAACTTTGAATGAAGAAATTGCATGAATTATCTTAAAAATAACAAAGGAAAATACACTTGATAAAGAGTACTTAGCCTTTTGCTTCATTCTACCTGGGTGTTCTGTATGAAACCAGTGCACAAGCCTAAACTAGGGTTGTAACAGTGCGTCAAAATATTGCAATGCAAAATTGTGACAATGCATCATGGAGAAAATAGTTGTGCTGATAAGTTTGCATACGCTGGCAGAATTTGTTTTGTGATTATGATTTAAAAAGAGTAAACGCAGTTCTTTGACAATAAATGGCTTCAGCCAACCACTAACCATGAGTGAAAGAACATTTTTTGTGTTATCTTTCATATTCTCTGAAAAATGGTAAAGAAATCATAAATTCTGCCATGGTATGTAAACTTATGTAACTGTAAGAATTCTGTTGATTATAAACCAGTGTCAATCAACAACCCATTCCAGCACATTCATATCATACATACCCCCCACCTCCACCACCACCACCTTCCAGTAAATTTTGCCAGAATTTTGCCATGGTCATAATTTTTCTTCATTCTGAGTTCATTCTAAATATTGTGAGAATAATTGAATCTTGAGTCGACTATATTATTACTCCCCTAGCCTCAAAGTGCTGTTCTTGGCCCGTGTGTGTAGTGAAATGCAAATTGCACTTCTCTCTCAATTAAAACACTGGACGATTTCGCAAAAAAGTGGGAGAAGATCTCACACGTGATTAAGTGTTTTCCTATTATCCCATGCATTTAAAAACAGGTAAAAAGTAGTGCTAGGGTCTCAAAGATGTGTTGTTCAAGGACCTCCTTTAATAAAAGTAGTAAACACAGCAGTTATATGGAAGCATGAGCCTCTAACATGTATCATGATTAAATGAATGAAAACATGCAGTATATTATATGCCTTAATGCTGCCACAGTTTGCATGTCATCTGTGTTTTCTTAGTTTGAGCAGAATTATACCACTAGTGAACGTTCTGGGGAAAAACATAACTTATTAACACTACCTCTTCGTCACTGAACTTTCATGCTTTGTTTTGTCTGTTACTTCACTGTGTCATTTAAACCCTCAGGTAGTTATGGGTTATGTGTTGTTTGTATGACTGCTTTAGATTGCTTTTTAACAAGCGTTTTTTTTATTTTTTATTACAGCCTTCCATGAGAAACGTTGTGGTTTTGCGTAAAGATTGCTTGTATTGTTTTAAGCATTTGTATGCACCATTGTTAGCATCAGTTTCAGCATGGCCATTTGAGGATTGCAAACACATATATTGAAGTTAAGCTGAAACTAGCCCTTGAAGGTCTTACTCATTTGGTCTGCTTAACTGGCAGAAGTATTGATATGTTAATATAAGCTTGCTTTTGTTTTCAGAAATGTGAATTGCCAATGTTCAGCCCATGCTCTCCCCATGGAATCATCTGGAAAACAAGCACAGATGAGTGTTTTTTTCCTAAAGGCCTTTCTGGTATAGATCCAGCAGAGATAAACATGCATCCCCCAAAAATAGAGAACAGGTATAAACAGAAAATTGACTACAGCAATGCAGGAGAGTATTTGGCGGTTTAAAATCACTTCCTGAGCCCATTTCCAATGCAGCCTTGCATGACTCCATCCCACAAATCAGCGAGGCTTTCTGCCCTTTAGAAATAGGCAGAGAAACTTGTGTTTACGCCGTAAACCCAAACTGCCGGGGTCTTTTTGCAGCCTCCATGGGCTGCGGCTGGTACTTATCCGCAGGCAGTGGTGGTAATATCCTACTGGCTCGCTCGGCCCATCTCCCACACTCAGTCTCCCTAAATGAGGCAGTTACTGGCACAGCTGCGGCCTGCACCTAAAACCAGTTACCTGCAGGGGGAAGAAGCAGGACTCTCTGGCTCCTCATTGACCCTCTGCTGTCATTTAGATTGCCCAGCATCTCTATGTAGCTTCAAACCTGTCATCATCTGTCTCTTTACCCCTAACAGTCCTGTGATTACCACTGCATTAGGCTCTTCTTCCTGGAGAAAAGCTTTGCCTCATGGCCTTTGTTTCCCATAAGCAATTCCATCATACTTCTTATTTACCCACCCTTTAATCCAGGAAGCATTTACAGATGTGTGTGTGTGTGTATGGGGGGGGGGGGGTTGCTGCTACACTGGTACATATATAGAGGTACTTTTATTAGAAAGGCAGCCTAAACTCTTAAGACCCCACTGCCGAATGCTCTGCAGTTTATTGTAATTTACTGATACAAAAGACTTTAGATGTTAGATTACAGTTTTAATTTTCCAGATGTTCATTTATAATACATTGTTTTTCACATTTATACATTTATATTTATAAATGCAGTTACTCATGTATGCAAATCTTTTTAAACCTTCACAACCTATATTAATCATCTAAAATAAGTAGCCAGTTATTTCTTTAATGTCCACTTTACAGTCAGTCTCAATCTCACAGCGGTACTGACCAAACAATTTATTTCCGATGTGCTTAACATCCTGAGTGTCATTCAGCACTCACAACTAAAGCCAAGTGGAGCAGTGATTACCATGCGGATAGACTCCAGCACCCTCTATAACCCTGGTTAATGATAAGTGTCTTGGATAATAAATGAGTGAATGAATGAGTACAAACTCAAGTCAGGTACGTAATCTTACTTGATGTAAAATCTTAGCTGAGCAAACTAGTCGTTTGGTTTCTTGATCACTGTTGGTTGTGTAAGAAGTGGTTCTAGTGTCATGTTTAAAATGTTTCAATAGATGAAGTGCATTTATCAGACTATAATTTGTTATTGCTGTATTTATTATTGGTGTGTTTTGTATGTAATGAATCATTTGCATTGCCAAAAAGATGAATTACCTTTCTTCCTGGGACGCTACAGGGTGTGCTCTCAAGTTATGATTAGTTCACATCCATTTGCCTTTATCAGTCCTGACCCTCCCTCCCCACAGCGCTGTGCTCCAAGGCCCTGCTTTACTAACGGACCTCTCCACTCCACCGCCCCTGCTGAATCCTGAGCTCCTCTCCGCACCTGTAAGCAGGATGTGCCTAACCAGGCTCGTCCTGTCTGACAGTCATATCTCTCTCCTCTGAGGCCTCCATCTCTCTTCAGCTCCCCCTCCTCCACTCCTCTTCATGCCTGGCTTGTTCCTGCTCTCGCTGGACCCCCTCAGCCTGTGCCTGAGGCTGTTTGGCAGGAGCTGGTTCCACTGCCTGTGGTAAAGTGTGGAGATCAGAGAAGTTGGTCCTCTGTGGGCTGGAGAACATGATCAGTGCCTATATGGACCAAGCTGAAGAGGACAGCATGCTGGGCAGTTGGAAAGGAAAGACAAATATTCCAAGGGTAAATTTCCTGGACATGAACCCTCACAAATGAATGTTCTTAAATGTTTCCTGTCCTTGAAGTATTCTAGGAAAAAACGTTTCTAGGAAAAAAAAAATTCTATAAGAAACCAAAAGCGGTTCTTCTGTGGCACTGCTGCAAGGAATCCTTTAAGGCAATGGTGAACTGTGGTTATTAGAGCGACACCTTCAGGCCAAGCCACTAATATCAAAACTCCCTGTGGAGTTTTAGTAATATACTAGCAGTAAGCTAACAGCATGAACATTTATTGGATGGTCTATTATAAACATAGACATCTGAAGCATGTACATTTAATGATTTATTTGAAGCATGTCATATACATAATAAGATATGTTGTAACTGAACATATTTTAACATATATTAATTATACATATTAAAATATATTTTATAGTGTACATGGCATTTGTGGGTTTTTCCAAAAAAAGAACTGGTTAGACTGCTACTAGCTATAGCGGTTTACCATCTGTTAGCTGTTAGAAACCCATTGGTTAGACAGCTAGTGGCATTCACAGATAACACATCTGCAACAAGCAAAACCACCTAAACTAATGTTTTTTTCCATAAAATTAATCAGTCTTGCAAATGTATTTGTATTGCTCCAAAGTCCAACATCATTAAATGTATCTCTTTGAACTCTGCTAACATCAAAATGTAAAACTATGTGATTTACAGAAATAATAATGTTATGTTTGCTGATACACATTCAGCATAGAAATATTCTATTTCCATTATGTCACTGAAATTGTTAATCAGATAAGTATGTTGCTATAAATATTTAAGGAAAACTATATTTTGCAAACAATTACATTTGTAGCACACAGGCATGACAGTTTTGTTTCTTTTTGTTGTTAGTGACAATAAATGAAGCAACAATCTATTTCAGTTTAAATTACAGTTTTATAGTGTATGGGAATAACTGCAAGTATCTAGCAGCTTTTTTGCAACACTCTTATTAAGAACAAAGAGATATATGTATTAAGTGAATATCATCAACAAACACATTCCCATAGGAATTATCTGAAGGGGCTGCTTCAAACAATAGACTTGACAGAATACATTTCAGTGTTGATAGACAATATTAATGTAATATCAATATAAATAAAAGGGAGTAAAGTTATCTGTTATGGTAAATGCTTGGCTAAGCACTGATTCAGACTGTCAGAGCCAAACCAGTGTGTGACACTTCCACCCACTCAAACAGACAATCTGTTTTAGCTTGTGATATCACTGTATGGGGCACCGTTTGTAAAAACAGCTTCACAAATTTAGAGGTGTCATTTTTTCATCATTTAGCGCAATGTTCACACAATTTCTCACACATTTAGAGCTAAATGTGTTAAAAAAACAGTGTTAAGTTTTGGTACATTTTCTTGCTGCGTAATTGTTAAATGTTAAATTTAAATGTTAAATCTAAATCTAAATGTTAAATCTAAATCTAAATGTTAAATGTTAAATCTAAATGTTAAATCTAAATCTAAATGTTACATCTAAATCTAAATGTTAAATCTAAATCTAAATGTTAAACTCGCCAGGGCTATTATGTTAAACGAGGGATCGTTGGAAAGATGTCACCGAGCCCTATCTAACTGTGAAGTTTCACATTCAGAGTGCAAGATATATATTTCATATTTAACATTTAGATTTGAGATCATTAAAGGCAATTCCTCCATGTTGGTGAGGGGAAATCACAGCACACAGTCCAGCCCCCTGCTAAGTAACAGCCAATTGCAATCAAGGGGTGTGGCCCAGTAGCATATCTTCTAAACATTTAGAGCTCAACATTTAGATTTAGAATAAGATTTAACATTTAGATTTAGATTTAACATTTAGATTTAGATTTAACATTTAGATTTAACATTTAACATTTAGGTTTAACATTTAACATTTAAATTTAGATTTAACATTTAGATTTAGATTTAACATTGAGATTTAACACTTAATATTTAGATTTAGATTTAACATTTAGATTTAGATTTAACATTTAGATTTAACATTTAACATTTAGATTTAGATTTAACATTTAGATTTAAATTTAACATTTAACAATTACGCAGCAAGAAACTGTACCAAAATGTAACACTGTTTTTTTAACACATTTAGCTCTAAATGTGTGAAAATTGTGTGAACATTGTGCTAAATTATGAAAAAAATGACACCTCTAAATTTGTGAAGCTGTTTTTACAAACGGCGCCCCATATCACTGGTGTGGGAAATTTGGTCACCCTTTATTGTAGGGCACTGTAGACTATATAAACATTTTTAGTCTTATTCCAACAGGTACCTGTTGCCATAACACTTTCTGGTGAGAAAATGACCAAAGAAGGCTTTATGCAGGTGTCATGTAGCCTTATGATTGCTCACCTTCCGTAAGACTATGTTATTCATTTCATAAGATATGTGCTTTTTTTCAACAAGCCAAATATTACACATAATGCTGCAAGCGCTACATATTTTAATACCTAAAACCTAAAATACCTGAATACACTAATTGGAAGTGCCATTTGGATACTTTTGGACATACACTATACAGACAAAATGATTAGGACACCTGACCATTACATAAACAGGGACTTGAAGTCGGTCCCCCCTTTGCAGCTATAACAGCTTCCACTCTTCTTTGAAGACATTCCTCAATATTTTTGTTGTGTTTTTGTGGGAATTTATGGGGTCAGGCACTGATGTTGGATGAGAAGACCTGGCTCACAATCTCCGTTCCAGTTTATTCCAAAGGTGCTGGATGGGGTTGAGGTCAGGGCTCTGTGTGGCCAGTCAAGTTCTTCCACACTGAACTCCTCCAACCATGTCTTTATGTTACTTTGTGCACTGAGGTACAGTCATGCTGGAATAGAAAAGGTTCTTGCCCAAACTGTGTCCATGAAGTTGGAAGCATGGCGCTATCCAAAATGTCTTGGTACACTTGATTTTATACACCAGTGTGAATGGGTATGATTGAAACACCTGAATTCTATAATTAAGAGATGTGCCACAATATTTTTGTCTATATATAGTGTATAATATATATGCCACATTTCTCTTGTCTCCTTTTTTCTCTGCAACACTTTTTCATCGTTCCATTTTCTGTCCTGGCTTTCTATCTGTCTCCTATTTTCTCTCTGCTCCCTGTTGCATAGTCCTGATATTTTATGGTATTTTTTCTTTTTTCAGTGTCTCTCTCTCTCTCACCCCCTGAACCTGTCGAGCTGAGAAACGAGGCATGGCATCTATCTATTTCTGTGCTATTGTTTTTTCTCAGTGAACGCTTGTTTTGTGCGGCTCCTGAGCATGGTGGCAGGCGGGAGTCGTGGCAGGAGAGATGACAGGCAGGGTCGGCCACCCCGTTGGCCGGCCTCAGATGTGATAACTGCTTTTTTGGAAAGGTCTCACCCCCAAAGTCACTCTCAATCAGCTTCTTCAGACTGTCAAGCTTGTGCCCAACTCCCCTTTTCTCACAATCCAGGTCAGAGGAAGCTCCTACTGTTACTCTGGGCCCTGCCAATTTGAGTCTGTTGATTTTCTCATGCCTGAAAGACTGCCACTTGCACTGAAGGTCCTAGAGATATCGGCACAAAGTCACTTTGCTTTAAAGGGTGCGATGATAAATTGATGGCCAAGCTGTGCCATGATTCAAATTCAAGCAGCATTTTGTGTTGACAGATTAGACCTATTTTTCTTAGTTCCATCTGTTACACAGTGAATTTGCCCACTAAGACAATGTGATGTTACAGCAATAATAAACAAATCGAATGAAGCCAGAAGACACAGACTTGTGAAAATGGCACTTCTGCAGGTTCTGACACTAAGGAATTCTATTTCATGCATAATAAAACAAAGCAAATAATGTTATATTGCCATTTCATTTGGGACATTTCCAGATTCCTCTTTCTGACAGGTAGCTCTCTTGTACCACTCTTAATGTTACTCTTCCTGTCTTTTAAATTAATTAGGGAGATTTCCCATCGCTACTAGTCTATATATTATATTGACATATATATTATGTCAATATAAGAGAAATATTACCATTTCATCCAGTGTTTCTTCTTAAATAAAGGGTATTAATTTGCCCACTTTAACGGCAGAAACAACCTCTGCTCTTCTGGGAAGGCTTTCCATTAGAAGTTAGAATCTAATGTTTGAATTTCATTCCATTCAGACACAAGAGTAACGGTCAGGTCAGCTACTGATGTTAGACTATTACTTCTGCATCACTAACTAAACTCCAACTCATCCCACAGTACTGGGTGGAGCTTCACTGTAAAGATTACAGTTCCACTTCTGCAGAGCTCACTGATGGGGTGGCTTTTTATCCCTGTAACCAACACCTGGCATCAGGCATGGTGACATTAGTCCCATGTGCAGGTGTTCTCCGTAGCATCCCATTCTATTTGCAGTGCTTTTCTTTGGAGATTTTGCAAGCTGTGTGTTCATGCAGCTGAACACCTGTGTGCTGGCAGATTGCCAAGCTATATTTGCCAGCCATGGTCACTTGAGCAGGGGTGAAAAGTACTTGAATGTTTGTCACTATACTTAAGTATTAGATTTTGGAGGATATCATAGATAACAATAGTATATTTGAATAACTATTTAGTATTGTAAGTGATGCTGTTAAGATGAAAGTGTGTCTCCAAAGTGCCCCAAGTTTCACGGGTCTTTCCTCCTTCTCCTCCTCTTCATATTATCCTGTCTGCTGTATCCTTCTCTTTCATCTGACCTTCTCCGTTTGACCTCAGCTCAGCTCTGACCAATTTAACCTTGACTAAATTGTTGTTTAAACAAAGTACTTCTTTGTTGCGACCAATTAAAAGTGACCAAATGCTGGAAACATTTCCAAGCCTGAAACAGTACCAACAGTGGATGCAGAGGCAGAATTTATAGACCTGCTATTGGTCCTACAGTTACTGACAACTCACTTGATTAAGTAAATTAGGTGCTCATCTGCATCACATCTTCCACCCCGTTCATCAAAGCCCAAGACTAGGTTTTATTAAAAGCAGCACTCTCATCATTCTTGCTTACACAAACATTGCTGACATGTACAGTCCTGCCTTTACCCAGGCTACTCAGATCACATCTCTGTTATTCTATTCCCAGCATACAGACCACTCATCAGGCAAGGCAGGTCTGCTCTTTAGCAGGCAAAAACTGGCCCCCCAGGAGACATTTCTGCTCTTCAGCACTGTTTTGAGCTCACTGACTGGGATATGTTTAGGAAGGCTTACGGCAACTATACTAACCTGGAGGAATATAAAGCATCAGCAAGTGCCATTACAGTCTCCAAAACCATCACCTCATGCCCCAACGAGAAACTGTGGATGACTGCAGGGTGCACATACTGCTGAGAAACCAAAACATTGCCTTCAAATCAGGTGACAAGGCAGCCTTGAGATTTGCCTTCAGAAGGGCCAACCTATCCTAGGTAATCCGAGCAGTGAAGCTCTCACACGTTCAGAAAATCCACAATCCCTTCCAGGACACTGGATTCATATGGCACAAGTTGGAGGGCACCAGGCCATCACCAACTACAGATATCTCCACCTGCCAGTAATTGTAAGGCCTCTCTTCCAGATGTACTAAATCACTTCTACATATGGCTTGCTGCACTGAATGACATGGCAATAAGAAAGACCACCCCTCCATTAAAAATCAGGTACTCTGCCTGGCCATGGCTGAGGTAAGAGGGCACTGGACCAGACTTTCTGGGCTGATTGCTCAGGGGATGCACAAACCAGCTGGCAGATGTTCTCAGGGAAATCTTCAGTATCTCCCTGAGTTCCACTATCATGCCAATATGCCACAAAGCAACCACCATCATCCCTGTGCCACATAAATCTTTTGTGTCCTGCCTCAATGACTAGCATCTTGACTAGGAAACATCAGTCAGTCATGAGTGGGAGCAATATTTCTAGAACCATCAGGCTGAGCACAGGAACCCCATAGTGCTGTGTGCTTAACCTATTGCTGTCCACCCTGATGAACCTCAACTGTGTGGTAATATATGGCTCAAACCATATCATCAAGTGTTTTAAGGACTCTTCTAGGCCTGACGCCCCTCATCGAGCTTGGAGAGAGTGAATCAAGGCGCCAGGAGTTCGAGTCCTCGGGGCGTCGGCACCGAAGCCCGAGGGCGACAGCCATGTCATTTTTGTGTTTCTCTCCTCTGTTTCAGGTTCCTGCCGACTGCTGAGGTGGGGGGAGATCAGCTCAGAAACCAATGGTGCACTCAATTTGCCATTGAGGGTGGCTTCTACCATTTGGGGGTATGTGTGGTCAGGCATTTGGGGCCGGGTTGGGTGTGGGTGTTTGAGCGCTTGTTTCTCCCCAACAGAGCTTGTACCACAACGAGTCTGGTGGAGGAGGAGAGGAGCAAAGCCATGAGACAGCAAAGTGACGATTGGGCATGGAGTGGCAGCACACAGTCAGCGCGTTTGGGGCGCCAGTGGCGATGCGACGAAGTTGGACGACGGCAAATAAAAATCTCTGGACTTTTTTGGACTTTGGGACGTGGGTTCTTTTGGTGTTTGTGTTATTTTTGGTTGGGCCACACAGGGCAGCATATTGGCCCACTGAACAGTTTGCTTTGTCTGTTTGTATTTTTATCCTTTGGTGGGTTTTTGGGGGACAGGGTTTTCTTTAGTTTCTTTCACTTAAGTGGGTGTGTAAGTGTGAAAATTTTCATCAGACTGCTGTGTACAGAACTGCTCGCTTGCTATGTAGTGAACTGCCTGCTTTGCTGTGCCTGAAGTTAAATCTTAACTGAACCTGTATCACTCAGGGTGGGGGTTTACCTGAGTTGGGAGGGAGACTTGAGAGCGAAGTGAAAAACTGTTGAGCGCCAAAAAAAACATTTGGAAACCTCTGGAGATCCTAAAGTGTGTATTGATAGCCAAGGGCTGTGTGGCTCAAAACCAGCGAATAGTTCTAAAAATAACAAGCATAGCAGAAGAGGTCTTGCACCCTAGGCAACCACAATTACTCTTCACTGAACATGGCTCCTTTGTGGAGACTGTCCAGAGCACCAAGCTCCTTCATGGAGAAACTCAATACCAATGGCCCTCAATACCAGCTCCATAACCAAGAATGAGTAGCAGCATCTTATTTTCTGTGGAGACTGAGGAGTACCCATGCCTCCATCCTTACCATGTTCCACAGAGGGACTATACTGCAACACCCTACAGAGCAAGGCCCTACAGTAGATATTCAGGAGTGGATAGTAAGGAAAGCTGAAAGGATCACAGAGATCTCTCTCCCCTTTGCCATATAAATAACCCCACTCACCCCTCTCACACTCTTTTCTCTCTCCGTAGCATATATGCCAAGATAGGAAACAGTTTCTTTCCCCAGGGCATCAAACTCCTGAATCAGAACTTAAGCAGAATTGTATTTCCCATGCAGAAACACTCCTACACACATACACACTTAAACTGTTCCCAAATAAACTGTCAACCTTAAATAAACAACGCGCACTGTACCAGTCCCTTTATTTAAATGCTGTTTTTTTCTCTCATTACTGCTATTTTTGCTATTTATGGCTACTTTTACACAATAATGTATTGTTATTACTCGTGCCACAAATCTTTGCATTTTAATGATTCTGCTGCTAGAATACTGTAACTGACACAATACTGTATTTCTTCACGCTAGTAGAGGATGTGCTTTGTTAGATGTACCGAATGCTGTTCTGTCCTGTTTTATCGAATTGTTTACTCTAGTGATTTGAGGTCTTACACTCTATTTTTACACTCCAGGTAGTCCTGTCTGTACTTGTGTAGTCTTGTTTTTGTCTTTTACCATGGTCCTGGAGGAATGTTGATTCATTGCAGCGTGCTGTGTAGACGGTTGAATTAAACACCTACTTGACAACCTACATGACAACATGTACATGGCAGGTGGGACAAAGGCCTCACAGATAACACAGAAAAAATGCACTGATTCAGCTTCCTCTTGACCCACTAGTGATCACTACTTAATGCCAAACTGCATCATGTTACGTCCATTTTATTATCATGCCCTAAATTATTGTGCTGTAGGTTATTGACAGTAAATCTACTGGAGAATTTTTGTTTTTCTTATTGTGTGTGGCTTTCTTCTTGCTGCCCCTGTTATGTTTTGTTTTGTTTTTTTTACCAACACCACTGAGTCTTACAAATCTTTTTGCACTTTTAATTACATTTTATATTTTAAACTGGCCATAAGCATGATGATTTAATTGTGAAGGGACGAGCATTCCCAATTACTTACTGCCTCACTCACAGAACTTGCTAAAAAGGGATACATCAAGGCAAAATCAGTAGTCTGGGTTACACAGAATGTAATTAGCTTGTGCCCAGCTTAATAAATATATTAAGCTGTGTGTGGAGAAACAATCTCTTTTCACCAGGCGTGATTCATACTGTTTGACCACTGGAGCTAAACAGGTACACTTGACCAGTCATATAGATCATGGGGAATGTTTAGTAGTAAGTCTTGGTGCTATTCATTGCCTTTTGGTGGAGTGACTTCATCATTTCAAATCCATTTGTCTTTTCACCATTTGGACAGGTTAATTAAACACATTCAAGATTATACCACTATTCATTGACAATTGACTAGACATGTCTTAATAATTTCTTCATAATTATTCTTAAAATCAGAGTTATGTAGCTTTTTCTTCCAGTCTGTGGTCAGTTTGCACCTCATGACCCCAATAAAATATGCCTAAATAATCATGGTAATAAAATATGAATCAAAATAATCTACCAAAAGGTTACTGTCATTCATCTGTGGAAAAGTTAGGGCCATGTTCCTTCGTTAAGTAAATTTCTGACCTTTTAGATGGCCGTACCACATGGTTACCTGTGCTGGAGGTGCATCAATGCATTAGCCACACTTCTGCTTTGTACCACTTAGCTTTGATGTAAGCGTTTCACCCTCACAGGTCAGTGATGCTGCTGACCTTAACGGCCCACAGAAGCATGTCCTCTCCAGCCACCTTTCATCCCATCCGCATCGTCCCTTTCACCATGCACCCCTACTTCCTCTATTTTGTGGATCACCACGCTCCCACTGGTGAAGAAAAGTCAGTTGAAAGTCATAATGTACATCGACCTCATTAATGGCAGTGAAGGACGCTGAGGTTCAGCCTATGATTTACTTTAACAAACGCAGCCAGTTAACACAGCTGCTTATAGATATCCGATTTAAAGGCCCAGGAAGGAAGTTTGAGCACAAATGGACTCCCTGCACAGTCAGCATCCGAAAATTCAGCCGCCATCTCTGCAATCAAATGTTGCCACCATAACTCACGTTTGCCATTCAGTCAAGAATCGTTTTTTTTTCACTCATTCACTAGGTTTTTAATATTCACTAACACTGATAAATGACGGCCTATAAACATATTTAGGATTATGAGAACGGCTTTACATGTATTACATTCTTTCCCTTCTCTCGCCCGTCCCTTATAATATGCCGTTATCTCCTTGACAGTTATGTTCCATTCATTTTTCATTTCGCATCACAATGGTGAATAATAAATGTCGGAACAGACACCGCAGGCTGCTTTACGAGAGCTGTGTGACCTGACTAGAGAAATGAAGGCCCAGCTTACAGCCACTGATTCTCTAGCTTTTTACTGTTAAGGACATGTGCTATTGTGCGTCAGTGAGAGAATACGCCACTGTTTGAACTGAAGTTAGGAGAGCTTTGCTAGTATAATGGCAAATATTTGAAGAACATCAAATGGGAGACACATCAGCAGCAGCTTCTGAATAAGGGTTGGAAGCTGAAGCTGTAGGTCCTGAGGGTTCTGTGGGACCTACATGCCTTTGAAATTGATTTACAGAAGTCCATTAAAAATCCTCAAGTTAACTTTATCAAACCAAATGTCTTGCTGGCAGTGTCTTTAAGATCTTTGGTTCTATGCTCTTACCTCATTTAAATCTTCTGCCAGAGCAATTATGCTGCATTCATGGCTATGTTGGCCACAGTAATATGCAGTAGCCCATTCATGTGGAGCTTTTTGTCTTCTGTCACTCTATAAAAGCAAAAACAATTTGATGGGCCTTTAGTAGTTTGGAGTCGCACTACTACTAAAGAAGGTTTAAAAGACATTGATACTAACCTGACTCAATTTGATGTGAATAAGACGAAGCAGGACAAATGCTGATTTTCCTCAGACACAAAGTGTGGCTTCACATAGCATGGTTTTAATAGCAATGCCAGGGAAACTTATTGGGCTGCTATTTTTTTGCATAAGTTTGGCTGGCTTAAAATATATTGCGGCGTGTGTGGCAGGTGTTGAAGCAGACAGTGTGTTTTCAGAAGAAATGCTCTTTAATGGCTTATCTCTAACTTACCGCGCTGAAAAGTACTAGGTGGAAGAAACCAGAGCTGACTCTCAAGAGTGATTATAGTAGATAGCTGACTACTGATAATAGCAAACCACATGATAGTAAATTAGAAACAGTGTGTTACATCACCACCATAAACATGTCAGAATACTGAATCCCACAAAAATATAAACAATAATGAACAAAACAATAGACACAACAATAAACACAATTACCCATTAGAAAAGAGCCAGCAGTGCACCATAGGGGCTGTAACACTGGCCACCACTGTCTGTAAAGCGTAAACCTCAAAGCAGCCACTTCTGAAGTGGCCCAAGTTTGTTGATTATAATTGGTCAGTTGATCTAGAGTGGGTCTCATAGAGTGAGTAGAAATTAGCCTGTTAAAAGTTACAGCAATCATGGAGTTTGCTCAACAGAACTGCCAGAGTTCTTTAGAAAGCATTACTCCTAGCAGTGCTTACCAGTGTAGCTTTTTACATGTACATTATGGAAAGGTGGACAGTGGCTACAAAAAAAGTAAAAAAACAAGGCTGCACCAAGAAGGAAAAAAAGCAGTTAAGGATTTGATGGCCTGGGACAAGAAACTGTTCCTCATCCTGGTAATGAAAGACCGGATGCTGCAGAGCCTTCTGCCGAATGGTAGGAAGGAGAAGAGGGTGTATGAGCAGTGTATGGTGTCATCCACTATGCTGGTGGAGGCTGAGCACACAGCCCTGTGTCCTCAGTGTGATGATACTGGAGATGTTGCTCCCAATCCTGACTAACTGAGGTCTCCAAATCAGAAAGTCCAAAATCCAGTTGCTGAGGGAGGTGTTCAGACCCAGCAGTCTCATCTTTCCTATCAGATGCTGAGGAATGTTGTTGTTGAATGCTGTACTGAAATCTATGAACATGTAACTGTCATTTTTGTTTAGGTGGGTGAAGGCCAGGTGAAAGGTGGTGGTGGTGGTGGTGGCATCAGACGCATAGTGCTGGTGGTCCAGTGAGGGGGCAGCTGTGAATTTTTGTGCCTCATGATGAGCCTCTCGAAGCACTTCATGATGATGGGTGTGAATGCGACGGGATGATAGTCACTGCGGCGCAGGGACAATTTTTTGACACGGGGATAATGGTGGTGGCTTTGAAGCATGCTAGAACAACTCTGGTGCTCAGACAGATGTTGAAGATGTCTGTGAGAACACCTGCCAGCTGGTCTGAACACCCTCTGAGCACAGGACCAGGAATGTCAAGTCTGACAGCCCTTTGTGGGTTGACTGTAAGCAAAGTTTTCCTCAGCCATGGTCAGACAGAGCACCTGGTCGTTGGGTGGGCAGGGTGGTCTTCCTTGCTCCAACATGATCAATCTGATCCATGACAAGATAAAAAGCATGCTTGGACTATTATATTAGAAGTCAAATTTTGTATTATTTGTGCCGCACAAAGGCCACAGTAACAGCAATTTTATGAAGTAACATTTGCTGTGTGAATCATGATGATGCGTACCAGTTAAGCTAATGCTAAGGAAGTAAACAAGTGACTGCTGTTACTTATAAAGTTACATTTTGGTACAAAGGTGGACAGATGAATGGAGAGAGAGAAAGAGAGAAAGAACATATTAATCCCACTGAAACCACTTAACATAATACAAACACAATAAATAACTATCTAAAAAAAATTATAATAAAAAATACATTTTTTTTTGTATTTAGAGTAATCATTAATATTAAGATAAATATTAATATTCACAATAAATAAATGATACATTTTAAAGAAATTATTTCTGCCGTTTTCCTGCCGTACACTGAGATCTGCTTTCTTGGGGCAAACTGAGTTTAGAAAAAAGCCGGCTTGTCAACAGACCAAACCTGCGAAGGTCTCTGGGTCTGTGTACCTGGCAGGGGAAGGGGGAGGGGAGGCTTTGGTTTGTATCGTCACCACTATCACAAGACTGACCCAACCACTAATCCAACAGCGGGGCTACACAAAACTACCCAGCACTATAGTAGTACCCCAACAAAATGACTCCATATTTTAAAGAGTGCCAAACCGAAAAGTTGATAAAGTTTTAACATACAGTTCTATTGTGTCTGTGAATACCAGTCAAAGGATGCGTACAGATTAAGTTTAACTTGTCACTTGTCACTCTCTCCTTTCCTGCCTCCAGCTTGTTGCAGCCATTCAGCCACTGGCTCGTGCTACTCAGGCCTGTGATCAAAGCCAGTCGCCTGGTGACAGCACCGAAACAAAGAGTGTGGAGAAAAGCGAGCTCTCAGCGCCGTGGTAATTAAAGATCAGTCGGGGGAAGACAAAGACATCCCTCCGACAGACATTTGTGCATCAAGAGAGCGTGAGTACTTGGTTCTGCGCGGGTATGATAATCATGACATTTTGTTTTTAATTGGGGTAATTGTCTCTATGAAGTCGCCTGTGTGTGTTTCTGGCTCAGGCTATGTGGCATTGTTTTGTCCCAGGCTACTGTTCTCTAGGCTACTGTTCTCTATCTGTCTTTTCCTATCAATTTTCAGTTTTTGACTTAGTATTTAGACGCACGAGATTCACCATAATCTCTGATGAACAACTGTGCATCCATAGCTGTGCCTTAATAGTTAAATGAAACTTCTGGCAACATTATAACAAGAAAGAAAATGATATGTCATTCAACTATTTGGACAAAGCCTATCAGGTCAGAGATCAGAGCCTGACGTAAACACCACCTTACCAAAATAAAACCCTTTTCTAAAACAAAAAAGTTGGCAATTCATTTTATTCCCAGTTGTGATTGCATATCCTTCTTGAATATAATAAACCAAAACAGTAAATCTATTCAATATTATCAGGGTATTGTTGTTAATTATTCATACAAATATTTTTTTTTAAATCCAGTTGAAACAATTAAAATACAGATACAAACGGTGGCATTGCATTACACCCCCCTGCAGAGAAAGGGCACCATTTACTCACCTATCACAACAAAAAAATTTTGTGGCCTTGGTTGTAAATCTGTAAAATGTTTCCAAAATATCTACGATAGGCGACAGGTTGAGAAAGCTATCCCAGTGGAAGCACATTTTGCATCCATGTGGCTTTTCATGTTCGTTAAGCCATATGAATTCAAAAGCAGAGGTATTGACATTCCTCTGCTAGGGGTTAATTTGGAGACAGTCTTTGCGAGGCTATAAATAAAGAGCGGCTCTGCCGATTGAGAGCTGACAGAGCTGCAGGCTTCTGGGACGGCTTTGCTCTGAGGGCCTGTGGCTAAAAAGGCCAGGATTGATGACTTTCGCATGGTTCTGCTTTTCATTTGTCAATAAAGCTGTCAGCACAGCACTAACCTGGGCGGGACTGTGTTAGCATTCATCAATGCTGAGGCATCAATCATAGCACTTTGAGCAGCTCCTTGGCAGTCCATTACATTGACCTGAGCATGGCTACCAGTCCTTTTTTCCTCATATGTATGTGCTGGTGTGTATATGAGTGTGTGTGTGTCTCTCTCTCTCTCTCTCTCTCTCTCTCTCCCTCTCTCTCCCTCCCTCTCTCTCTCTCTCTCTCTCCCTCCCTCTCTCTCCCTCCCTCTCTCTTTCTCTCTCTCTCTCTCCCTCTCTCTCCCTCCCTCTCTCTCTCTCTCCCTCCCTCTCTCTCCTTCTCTCTCCCTCTCTCTATTTCTCGCTCGCCCTCTCTCTCCCTCTATCTCTTGCTCGCCCTCTCTCTTCCTCTCTCTCTCTCTCTCTCGCTCTCTCCTTCTCTCTCTCTCTCTCCTTCTCTCTCCCTCTCTCGTATGCTCTCCCTCTCTCTCTCTCCTTCTCTCTCGCTCTCTCCCTTTATCTCTCTCCCCCCCTCTCTTTCCCTCTCTCTCTCTCCCTCTCTCCCTCTCTCGCTCTCTCGCTCTCTCTCTCTCTCTGTCTCTCTCTCTCCCTCTCTCTCTCTCTCTGTGTCTCTCTCTCTCTGCCTCTCTCTCCCTCTCTCTCTCTCTCTCTGTCTCTGTCTTTCTCTCTCTCTC
>JBBPCX010000135.1:19016136-19026495 GCA_037974365.1 Hydrocynus forskahlii
AAGATAACTGTGAAGCACCGTAAGTGGATGATGGTGCTTCACAGTGATCTTATTGAGACCCCGATAGTCAACGCATGGGCGGAGTCCGCTGTCCTTTTTCTTCACAAAGAAGCATCTTTACGAAGCTGGACCTCTGCAGCGCATACAATCTCGTCCACAGCAGAGAGGGTGAAGAGTGGAAGACGGCCTTCATTACTCCCACCGGCCACTATGAGACGCTGGTTATGCCATTTGGCTTGTGCAATAGTCCGGCTGCATTCCAACAACTCATAAATGACGTGCTTCGTGACATGTTGGGTTGCTGGGTCTTCGCTTATCTGGATGATATACTCATTTACTCGAAGACCAAAGAAAAACATCACCAGCATGTCAGAGCAGTGTTAAAGAGGTTGCTGGCCCATCGACTGTTCTGCAAGCTGGAGAAAAGTGCTTTCCACCAGCGCTCCACCACATTCCTGGGGTTCGTCATCACGCCTCAGGGTGTGGCCATGGACCCCCAGAAGCTGGATGCTGTGTGAAACTGGCCTCTACCCACTTCGCTAAAACAGCTCCAGTGCTTTCCAGAGTTTGCTAATTTCTATCGGCGCTTTATCCAGGGCTTCAGTTCAGTCGCGGCACCTCTTACTGCTCTCACCAAACCAAGTCACCATTTCATCTCACCACCGAAGCCACTAAAGCCTTCCACCACCTTTGTCACCTCTTCACCACTGTGGGCCCTGTTTTTCGAGCAATTTCACTTCACCATCTCGTACCGTCTGGGGTCGAAGAACGCTAAAGCGGATGCTCTCTCCCGTGCCTACCAACGTGACGCGCCCTGGATGGACCCCGCGCCTATAATTCCACCTGCGATAGTTGTTTCACCCCTCTGGTGGGAGTTAGAAGATCGCGTCCGCCAGGGGCAGGCCTTGGAGCCCCCACCGGCAGCCACTCCACCTGGACGTCTCTATGTGCCCACTCCTCTGCGACCTGAGACACTCCAGTTGGCCCATTCTTCGACGGTGGCCGGACATCCGGGCGTCAATCGAACCCTCACTCTCCTGCGATGCGCCGTCTGGTGGCCCAAAATGGTCGCAGATGTCCGAGAGTTCGTCCAGGCGTGCGCGGTGTGCACCAGAGCCAAGACCACAAACAACCCAGCCACAGGTGAGCTCCAACCTCTCCCTGTTTCTCGCTGGCCCTGGTCGAACATCACATTGGACTTCATCACTGGACTGCCGGAGTCGGAAGGAAAGACCACCATCCTCACTATTGTGGACCGTTTCTCCAAGGCCGTGAACCTGGTGGCGCTTCCAGGACTCCCCTCAGCCAAGACCACCGCTAAACTTATTTTGGAACATGTAGTCCATTTGCATGGGTTCCCCAAGGACATCGTCTCGGACAGAGGGTCTCAGTTCACCGCACGATTCTGGAAGGCCTTCTACCATCTGATCGAGGTCTCGTGCAGTCTCTCATCTGGTTACCATCCTCAGACCAACAGTCAGACAGAGATTACCAACCAACAACTGGAGCGCTTCCTGAGATGCTTTGTTGCCGTCCGTCAGTGCTCCTGGGCCCGCTACCTCATTTGGGCTGAATTGTCACACAATCTTCTCATGTCCTCTGCCACCGGGATGAGCCCATTTGAGGTATATTACAGTTTCCAACCTCCAATGTTTGAACACCAAGAGCCGGAGGTTGACGTACCGTCGGCCCAACAGTTGGTCTGCAGCTTCAGGCCAGGGAAGCCATCCAAAGAGCCAACAGCACCGCCGCCAACGCATGTACCGGGTTGGTGACAGGGTCTACCTCTCCACCAGGAATCTTCATCTGCACACTGAGTCACAAAAATTATCCCCACGCTACATTGGACCCTACCGCATCACTCACCGCATCAACCCTGTCACCTTCTGGCTCCAGCTGCCTGCCTCTCTCCGTGTGCACCCAGTGTTCCACGCTTCACACTTCAAGCCGTTCATCACGTTTCCTCTGGATCCTCCTCCGCCTCAGATAATTGACGGTGGTCGTGCCTACACTGTCCGGCGGATCCTCGACTCACGACGCCATGGCCGTGGCACCCAGTACTTAGTCGACTGGGAAGGCTATGGTCCGGAGGAACGGTCCTGGGTCCCCGGGCGGTTCATCCTGGATCCCACTCTCACCCAGGACTACCGTCGCAGGGTATCCTCTCAGCCTCGACCGTCGAGAGACGGTCCTGGAGGGGGACTACTGTCACATGCACAGGTCAGGTGACGCGCAAAGGTCATAGGAAATAAGCGTATCACAGGGTATATAAACAGGAAATGGGATTTCCTCCATGCTCAGACATTGAGTTCCTCTTCGCCCTGTCAACTCAATCACTTCACTCACGTGAGTATACCCTTTACATTGTGTATGAGTGCGAATGAAGGTTCCGGTGGGAATCTAAACTTAGAGCGTTCACAGATCAAAGAGCGTGTTTAACCAGCCCTCTCGCTCCTGTCCACGCTTGGGCTCATCCTGCACACTACATGGGCGATCTACACTTGCAAGATATGTTCTTGTTCACCTTAACATCTGTGACGTTGACACTTTTATCCAAAATGACTAACAGTATAAAGTTTAGTGAGGTTGGGGTCAGGATTAGTTTTCTTCCATTTATGCTCTCAATTTCTGTATGTTGTTTCCATGCACCTTCTACTTCCAAGTTATTCTAAATCAGCTTACTTCACATCTCAGATGCTCATACACAACCAGTCAAAAGTTTGGACACACCTTCTCATTCAACAATTTCCTTTGTTTTTATCATTGGCTACATTGTAGATTAATACTGAAAACATAACCTATTGCTCTGATGACAGCTTTGCACACTCTTGGCATTTTTTCAACCAAATTCATGAGGAATCGACCTGGAATGCTGTTTAATTAACAAGTGTTCTTCATCAAGTGTTCATAAGTGGAATTACTTGTCTTCTTAATGTGTTTGGGATCATCAGTTGTGATGGTGGGGTTGGTACACAGTTAGTAGCGGACACTGTTCCACTATGGTTCTACTCCACATTATGGCAAGAACCACTTAACTAAGTAAAAAAAAAACAACATTCCATCATTACCTTATTACAAAACATATTCTGGTTTCTTTAACTCTTTTTTGGTTACTCCCATAAATCCATGTGTTCCTTCATCATTTTGTTAGTTTTCAATATAAATATACAATGTAGAAAATAATAAAAACAAAGAACACACTTTGAATGAGAAGGTCCAAACTTTTGACTGGTAGTGTATATTCAATTTGGATGTTAAAGTGCATTTTCTGTTCTATTCTTTTGTCAGTTAAAGCTTTGTAACATCTACACATCCTTTCAAACCCACAATGCAGAGTTGTCTTTTCACAAGGGACAAAAATAAATATTAAATACTAAATACTAAATATTAAATAGAAATACATTTGATTTAGTGTTTGAGTCATCTGAGTGCATTTCTGTTAGTAATATGTTAAGTTATATGAATTCATTACTTAATGGCAGTTTTGGATAGAAATTAAATAAATAAAAGTTTCTTCTTTCATCACTGTCTTACACAACTTTTTTAGACCATTTGACAATTTCATTGTGTGCATATGATATATGAGTGGCCTGATTCCACACATTCCACCCAAGAGTTGATTCTGCACAATAATCTCTATTTCAAAAACCAATACATGGAGAATTTCATCTGACAAAAACAAAGAATATAATATTAAACTTATTTTACCTTAGCAAGGACATTTAGAGTGCTTATGATTACTAAATAGAGCTGTTACTACTTCAGCTGGGAGCACTGTAAACCGTGTTTTAATTGAAAGTGTCCAAACTGACAACATTTTAAACTGAATTGAACTTTGAGCTCACAGATTTTTGTTCTGTTAACTTACTGTTAGAAGTTCAATTAAATATTAAGGCAGTCTGTATACTTTTTGTGACAGTTTTCTTTCTGAGTGGTTATTTACTTTGTTTCTTAAATATAAAAAAATATATAATAAGATAAAGCTTCAGAACTGACTCTCGATTCTCAAATGCCTAGAATCACAGGTTGACTCTATTTTTCTCTTCTGCATTTCAGGTGCATTCAAGGTAAACCAACTTCCACACTTTGTGTGAGTGTGGAGCTATGGGTTGGTACATTTGTTTGTGTGTGTGTGTGTGTGTGTGTGTGTGTGTGTGGGTGTATGTGTGCGCTCTCTGATGAAATAAAAGTGCAGCTTACTCAGCAGTGTGCAGGCTTTGAGAATAATAACTTTTGGCACTGGGGTGTTTTCTGATTTCTGGGCAAGCAGCACAGAGCATCCTTACTTGCCCTCATTATACCATGTGACAAGGAGACACAAAAAGGGACTCCCCCCCACCCCCAATCGCTTGGGGACTTTGTCTCTCTCCCTCAAACCCGCAAATACACACACAGTTGGCAGACTGTGTCTCATTCTAGATCTTGCACATTCTGTCTTGGTTCTCTCAGAGTATTATAGCATGATGTTCTCATGATAATATTGAGTTTGGCTGAGGTTTTCATTGGGGAAAGCTACACTGTGCAATGCACTTCCACATTTGGAGACTGAGAAGATTTATTTCGGAAATAAATGAGGTCAACTGGTACTAGGAATGTCAAGTAAACATATGAGTGACAATATCTATTCCCAGCAATGTTTGTCTGTCAGTTAGTGATGATTCAGAGATGATTGCATCCCCACAAACAGGAAGAATTCTTTGGGCTTGGTGATGCTGTTACCTGCCTGGCAATGATATAGGAGTGTTCTGTAGCATAAACTAGTGATTATAAAAGAGACCTAAAATCCAACTGGTTGACATAAACATTCAGACTGCATGCTTCAGTTAAAATCTGTGTTACTGCAACACACTTTTTCTTAGACTAATTTTGTGGCCTAATTTTAACCACAAAATACTATCATATTGCAAAACACACATAATGCATAAAACAAAATATTGGGACACAACAGGTTTTTAGGGTTTGGGTCAGGCCCCTCACTTCCAATGAAGGGCAATCTTAATGCTTCATCACACCAAGACATTTTGGACAACGTCATGCCTCCAAATTTGTGGACACAGTTAGGGGAAGGCCCTTTTTTATATTACAGTTTTTATGTTATATTTTTATATTAAAGTCTATGTAGCTGAATGCAATGTTCCTGTTGGTGTAATGGTCAGGCAACCCAATACTTTTATCCGTATAGTGTAGTTTTTTTTTGTATATACAATATGTTTTACATATATACAGCTTATTGTATTTTCTTGCCATTTTATAATGCTTTGTGTCATGTCACAGTGGTAAAATCATTGTAATACACATTCAAGCGTGGCTTATTGCTTTATTCTTACTCCTGATTCTCCAATACTGCTGTCCAACACACTTCCATGTTTCCTGGCTCAGACACACCCAGTTCAACTCATCATCTAATTAATTCAAAGAAGTTGAATGCACACATAAATGTGTAATTATCCATTTAAATTGAATGTAAATAATAAATAATTATGGAAGTACATTTAAATAATTAAATGACAAAAATAGCTCTATACACTATTAATATTAATAGTGTTAATATTAAATAGGTTTATCTTGCTCTTGTGGGCAAAGCATGTCCTGTGAATAACTTTCCAGTGTCCAATAAATGGCTGGTAATACATTTTTCTAAAATTTGAATTGATCAGTCCTAATGTTGAACAGAACTTATTTAAGCAGTCCCTTCACCAATCAGTAGGACAATGTGGCTCCTCCCACCCACACAGCCTTTACAACACTGTGTACAACTTGGATTCCCCAGCATCGCCTGAACACACATTCAGCAGTAAAGTGAATAAAAACCTTCCCTTTTTTAAGACGTCACCCTAAAAAACTTGGAGTATAATTTAATGCGTCATGAACTTCATATGTAGAATTTCTCACAGCTTCCCTCACAGGGTTGTATTTACTTCTGCTTCAGAGGTGGGAGGGCTGAACTGAGACCTGTCAATCATGAGCGCTCATCAGAAGACTAGGATACCGCTCCAGGCATTTTTTTAAACCATTATATTATTCTGTCTTGAGTTTTTTTCATATATTGTTAGATGTTAATTAAAACACCCAATTTTAGTATCATACAAGTGTTTTTTACACTGTTTCCAGAGACTTTAAAGGTCATGAAGCCCGTGCTGTGAAGTTTAAGCATTACAGCTATAAACTGCTGATTTAAAGTCTAGATATGCTGCATATTCTCTTTAAAAGTGGATACATACCCATCATTGTGACCTTTGGTGCCAGATAAATGAGACAAATTGTGTGATGCTGACATTGCCAGTCTACACAGCAAGAGGAAATTTTGATCAGCACATCAGCACACTTACCGCTGAAAGTCAGTGAACCCCAAAACAAATAGTGTAGTGACTACATTATCGTTTTGCATAAAATGATGTGCACATCTCTCAGAGTAGTTTCCAGTAATTTCACTTGTTGCCTTTTAGCCAATCAGTTAGGCTCTTGTAGTGCAGGCTGTTCCTACTTTTGGTTTTATCTGCACATCAGAGCAAATTACCCAGCCTGCTTTACTCCTCTGTGGATGATGGTGGAGGTGTCGTCTGACGGCTAGATTCATTTTTCATCCACGACCCCCTTCACTGACTTCTACTGTCATATTTCATATTCTCATTTTCTCACTCTCTCTTTCTCTCTCTCTTGCTGCTAGTTCCTATCTCACTCTGCCAATTATGTGTTGCTCTTAATTAGGGCCCCATGTGAGGAAGTGAGTCCCAGGAGTGGGAAGGAGTATATGACAGAGACACACTTTATTTTGCTTATTTGGGTTATTTGTGTGTGTTTTTGTACATGTTTGGGAAAAAAGTCTTGAAATGATGAAAACAAGAGAAAATAGGACTCACCTACAATATCAGGATCAGCAAAACATGGGAAATGTTTTTTTTTTAAATAATGTTAAATGTTTCATTTTTTGAGCTGAAAGAGAATAGCTATTTCACTTTGTTATTTTGTCACTGAGGTTAAGAACAGTTATTTTGTAGTTAAATATACACTGTATGGAGTACTGGGACACAACTGTTTTTCAGGGTTTAGGCCAGGCACCTTACTTCCCGTGAAGTACAATCTTAATTATTCAATATGCCAAGACATTTTAGACAATGCCATGCTTCCAACTTACAGCATGACTGTGCCCCAGTGCACAAAGCAAGGTCTATAAAGAAATGGCTGGATGAGTTTGGTGTGGAAGAACTTGACTGGCCCGCACAGAGCCCTGACTTCAACCCCATCAAGCAAGGCCTACTCGTCCAACATCAGTGCCTGACCTCATAAATGCTCTACAGAATGAATGGGCACAGATTCCTGCAGAAACACTTCAACATATTGTGGAAAGCCTTTCAAGTAAAGCTGGGGTGGGCAACTCCAAATTTATGTATTTGAATGCAATATCCCCATAGGTGTAATGGCCAGGTGTCCCAATATTTTTGTCCATATAATGGATAAACCTATGAGATATTATTGCATATAAGTTGTTACTGAGTAGGGTGTGATGGTTGAAACATGTAGCCCCGAAAATGAAGTGTGATAATTAAAATGTACAAAATTCTCAATTGAATCAATTTTGTGATGCACCAAAAATAAGCTCTGCCTAGGTTTTACAGTTAATAATTATAAATACTTTGCTTACTTCACTCATTAATGGTTTTTTTAGATGAGTAGATGAGTGGTCATGTCATTGTAGTCTCCTAATACTGTAACACACTGGTAAAGAAGGAAGAGCCTGTGCTTGTTTAATGTTTTAGCAAATTTCCCACTTGTGGGACTAATAAAGGTTTATCTTACCTCTTCTTATCACACTTCACCCAATATAAACCCTATTAAGCAACTACTTTATTTGATCTATTCTGTTGTGTGTGTTGTTTGTCAGTGAATGTTGAATCAAGAACCCAGACAGTGCAATATAACACATTATATACACACATATCCATAGTAGTCATTTTGGTCCGTAAATATAAAAACACCGTGAAAACACATCTTTGAGATAATATACATTTTTGATAGCCCTTTACCTATTCTAGTAGTCGCACTGAGCTACCAGCATTACACATTAACTTTTTGCTGGTCTTAATGAAGCACAAATATCTGATGCTTTTTAAATAAATCGGAAGCCTGTCACACACAGTGTTTCCTTTATTAATTGGTCCTGGCATAGAGCTACTGTGGCGACCCGGGGTAAAAGGCCCCCACAGTATTTATTTTGGTTGACACTTAAGTTTGTTTTTACCCCTTTGGATCTCTCGGACACCACGTAATGAAATAGAGCCAAACTCCACCAAGGCTGATTTTCATTACACCTTTTATTGAAGGATTTATGTTCTTGACACTTGTATGGTTCTCCCCCTGGTCTGAACCTCCCACCCCACACATCCGTGCAACACACAGCAGAGGTTTAAACACACCGCATCCCACACTAGAACTCACAGCAATCTAGCTCTTACATTCACTACACACACACTTCTAGTAAAGGACAGCAAGCAAAATACGTTTTTTTAAGAGGGGGAAAAGAACAAAACAAAGAGTAAACACATAAACCACAAGAACTAAATCCACACTCAATAAATAATAAGAACAAGTGAAAAGAGGAAAAAAGAAAGAAAATAAACAAAAACAAACTTAATAGTTCCTGGGCCTCTGTAGCCACCCTGAGGCCCTCTAAACCAAAATAAATTAATGAAAACAAAATTCAAACCCCCTGGCTGGCAGCGCCACAGTCCCTCGTGCTCCTGGTACACGGTTCCAGACACAATACAGCTTCTATCATTCCCTTTGTCCTTCTTCCACCAAGGGTTCCTCCCAGTGTGTTGGGGTAGCGACCATCCAACCCACCAACCACCGACACACATCGGGCCCTGTCCCTGGCATCCTCCTCCCATCTGACACGACTGCGAGCTTCTAGGAGACACACATGCACAGAAGCCTTAGCCCTCTCATGTCCCCCCTCAGCCCAAGACTGGCTCACACACACCCTAGGTAGCTTAGCCACTTCCCTGCTTTCCGGCTGGAGATCGCAGAAGGTTTCTGTGCTGGCCCACTCACTCCCTTGCGCTGTCAGACTCATTCTCCTACTTCTCCACCCAGCAACAAGCCACCTGTAAGACACAACAAAGAGACGCTGTCTTCGCCACGACTTGGCTCACCTCCCCGCCGCCGCCAGCTCCAGACTCGGACTCTGGCACCCTAGTCTACTCACAGACCCAAATTTGGTGAGGCTGCTGTGTCCCAGTCGCTTAAGGGAGTCTTCCTGGCCAAGCTTTCCCCCAAAAATGTCCAGGAATCCATGCGCCCCGAAGCATGGCTGCCGCCATGCTGATATAGGCCCCAAGCCCTGCCCCTCAGCTTGTTTCTGTCGCCTCCAGCCAACCGATCATCCCTGGGGCGGGATCCCCCCAGGACCAAGTGCTCCCCAATGCTGCCAGACCAAAAATAACCCCCAAAGGAAATAAAAGACAGACATACAACCACACAGACAAACAAAAAAAACACATTCTTCAACCTCCTCCCAGACACAACATTCTCCCCCACTAAATGGTAGCTCATCCTGAGCACTACTCCCTATAGCGGACAGGCTTTACCCCAAGGTTTGGCCGGGAGGATCGGTGCCTCCACGACATCCTCCTCTGGTACAGGGGCTCTGGTACAGCCACTCTCCAGTCCATTGGGCACGGTCGCAGGTGGCGGTGATGAATCATCCTTACAGGGCCCTCCTGGTTTTCAGGCCAGATCTGGAACACCAGGATCCCAGGATGCCGCTGCTTCACCACCACCCACGGCCTAGGCTGCCAATACGGTGGCACCTTACACCCAGCCCGCCGGCAGTTCCCATTCCCCCGGTGCAAGCACCCACTCATAGCGCGGGTCCCTCTCCCCTCACTGCTGTCGGCCTGCTTCCACCACTTCCCAGGCCTGCCACAGGAGCCGGCGATGCCCCTTCACCCAATCTTCCGCTGGCCTTGCTTCGCCTTCAGTATTCACCTCCCATTGCTGGTCTACTGGCAGGCAGGGCTGATGCCCAAACAGGACCCAAAAGGTCGACAGACTGGTGCTACTGAGGAGAGAGCAGTTGTAAGCCTGAACCAGCTCTGGTAGATGCGCCCTCCATCGACTCTGGTCCAACCGTCTGGTTCCACCGGTTAGTTTGGTGCACCCATACAGCTCACACAACTCTCTGCGCACCCGGAACTCAAACGCCGGGCCTTGATCAGACAGCAACTTCTCGGGGCAGGTAATACCTGTCAAGAATACTTAAGCAACACCTGTCAAGGTTTTTTTTTTTTTTTTTTTTTTTAAATTGGTGGTAGTATGCAAGTTCAGTGGGAGTCATCATTAGTCGCCAAGGTGCTCCTT
>JBBPCX010000135.1:19030875-19041117 GCA_037974365.1 Hydrocynus forskahlii
TTTATTTATTTCTTCTGCTGTCTTTATAGCCCTTTGTAGCAGCCTTCAGTCCTGAGCAGTCAGGTTGCCAAACTGGTGTAGTGTAGTAGACAAAGGTAAGGGTAACCCACCTAGAAAGTTATGGATTATTATAATATTCACTTTAACGCCCCCCTTTTTCCTAGGTCATCCCATGAGCAGTGGACACAAGCAGTGCTTTTAACAGTACACAGTGTATTCTGAAAAAATTGTTCTCACAATACTGCACTTTCCCCATTGGTTCTCCTCCTACCCAGTCCATGTGGAGCCACTACACAGGCAAGTCACACACACCAGACACATCAAAACACAGCAGACAAGATATCACATGTACACAAAACCACTAAATAAGTGAGTAAATTCACTACTAATCCCTACCCCTTAAGGGGAGAGAGAGCATGACCTACAGGTATTATGAGAGCATGAGCTACAGCATGAGGTAGAAGGTACTATTACTTGATATAAAAAAAAACAGGGCAATAATCCCATTTTGGCTACTAATCAGCCAATTTAAAAAAGACATTAGACACCAACATTACTGTCAGCACTTCAGTTCCAATTCCACAATAACAAAAGAATACAGAAACTCAACTCAACCCAGTCCACAGTCCCTCAGGCAGAGGTCTACAATGTGCCTCCTGTTGCTGGCTGCCAACTGGTAGGATTCCACAAGATGAAATCCTGAGCCCTCCTTAGCATACTCTAACCCTCCTCCAATCTGGCCCAACATGTGGCTCCTTCGCGGCAGGGTGGTGGACGGAAAACAAACAAAGATTGCTCAGACTCCCTGTACCCAACTTGACCCAACAGCAATTCTGCATTACTCAGCCAGTGATCTGAGTGAGCCGCTGATCTGCGTTCTATCTCCTTCCACCTGCCACCAACTGACACTGCACCATCCTTCACCTACTGTGCCTCCTTGGTGGATTCCCCCAGCACAGGACCTAAACACATGGGGAGGCAAACAAAGGGCCAACAGCCACAGGTCCGGTGGACACAAGTCCACAAGTTGGGGTGGTGGCCTAGTGGGTAGAATACTCACCTCTGGGCTTGAATCCTACCTTCAGTATACCACCACTGGGTTCCTGAGCAAGACCCCTAACCCCAAGTTGCTCTAGGGAGACTGCCCCCTGTAGTTAGGGAATGGAAGTCACTTTGGATAAAAGCATCTGCTAAACGTAAATGTAAGTCCTCAAAACCCACTCACGCCACTCCGTTGTACAGCGCCGAGTTATCCTTACAAACGAAGGAAAATGTTCGAAGCTCTATGCCTGATAAAGGTTTGAACCTCTGTCTGGTCAAAATACAAGTACCAGCAAAACACAGACCAATGTCCCCAAACAACACAGAAAAAAAAATTAGCGGGTCAAAATTTAGCAGGTCAAAATGCAAGCACAACCTCATAACATCTACACCACTCCATGCAAAAGGAAAGCTGAAAACAGCAGCAAGGGTCAGCCACTCTGCTCATGTTATCAAACCACAAATCAAAACTCAATCAAATCAAATAACAAACCAGCCATCTCAGTAACAGTTTTTTTCTACAGTCGGGTTTTTGAACAACTGAAAAGAACACTATAGTGTATATTGTGTATAAAACAGCAATCCAAGGTTGATCCTTGGTTGACACGCTCATGCGTGTATTTTGTACTGATTAACAGCTGAGTTCACTGTTGTTTTGTTGTTGTTTCATTGATCCCAGTAAAATGACAATAAATCCAGAAATGAATTGTTCTTACGGCACAATATGAAGGTGCATGAGTTGTTTAAGTATATCAATTCCGAACCGTCATGCTTGCTGTAGTCAAAAAAAAAAAAAATTGCATGGCTGTTCCTGACAAGAGATGCAAGCTTCCTAGAGACCAAGCCTCATTCAAAATAAATCCTAACTGATGAAATGGGCATGTGTTTGTGCACCACCATATTGCTCAAATAAACCAAATGCTTAAAAAATCACAATTAATATTTATTCAGTGCCTTATGCTTAAATTTAATTTATACCATGAATGCTAGTATTCTGACTCCAACAGTGTGCATGATGTACACATACCTGTGCATGGTATACATATACTATGTAGGTCTGTACTGTCCTTTTTTCAATCTGTGATGGTGTGCCTCTGTTATTGATATGTTTTTTTAATTGTATTGATTGTTATTGAGAGTCTTTTAAGCACTTGGAGTATTTAATTGTATTTTTTAAGTATTACATTGTATTCCACACAATATTCTTCACTGACTTTCCAGTTAACAGTTGGTGTTAACAGAACTGCCTACCAATTTTTCACATTTTCAAGAAATGAATTTTGTTATTATACATCTACGATCACAACCCAAAAATGCTAGCTTGTTGTAGCAATGCAACAAAAGTTAAAATGGCCGAATTAAAACAAAAATGGCAGTCAATAAAAATGATTAATTAACAATTTGTCACAGGTTTCAAGTGCAGTCAAAAAAAGCTTAATTGATTTATTCTCACATTGTTATGAATCTAGCAGCAGCCTATATTGTTGCAGGCAGAACAAACACTCTATCTCCATTTTTGTCAAAATTTGGCATATTCTGAAAATGCCACCTGCTCTTGACATTGTTATACTACTTCTCTAAAGATATTTTGGGGGATGTAAGGCTTTGTTCCAACAGTGAGAATATGCTTGTTACCAGCTAACATTCTATAAAATATGATGTCTGAATGATCTCCCAGCACAATGCATGGGCACACTGCTATCTGGACTTCACCTGTCTCTGTGGCAACCACTCAAGCGTTGGTACAGACTCTTTAGGCTCTGGCTGGGCTCAGTAACTGCCTTCTAATAAACATAACTGTGTGCAGTCCTCATTACAAGCTGTACAACCTGAAGGCTTTTTGGGCTGTGCATCTAACACTTTCTGATTAATGGCAGATAATCAAAAAGATAAGCTAATCAAAAGGTAAAGGAAATAGAACAGGATCAAATACAGTATAAACAAAATATTCTTCAAACTAATGCCAACATACAAGAACATTAAATGTTGAACTCTCCAAAAATTAGACTTCTACGGGAAGTACTGAAGTATTGTTAAGGCTTTAGAAAAATATCCAACAGCCCTGTTTCAAAAGTGACACTGTAAAAAAAAAAAAGGGGGTAGCTGTGCCCCGTCTGGACAAGAATGCTGTACCTTTATCCCTGAATAAATGTATCTGCCAGGAAAACACTCCAAATCTATGATTCTCCTCCATCTGTGACCTATGATTGATCTCTTTTAGTGGAATGAGGAATGCATCTGCAGTATGGCATGCAATATTCTGATGGATTTGATCCCTGGTCTGGTTATCCTTGCTGTGTGTACCTGTCTGCTATCTGCTTATAATAGACTACTCACTGGCAGACGTGTCTGTTCAGTAACACCTGTTTGCAAAGTGGGGCAGGAAGCTAAACTGCATATGCTCATTCGTTTAGAAAAGCAGTAAAGGGGAGATGAAGTCCCATTATTTGAACTTGTTGACCTAAAGTCAATTAAAATTACATGCAGCCTCAGTCTGGCTCTCTTCTATGCTGGCTGTGACTTACCTATGCTGTTCTCCCTTATGCCTCCTCACTGGAGAAAGACACTTAGTGTCTTGATCTTTTTCTGTGTACACACCCTACAGACATACTTATCAGAACAAGTGGCTCTTGACCTCTGCGTCCCTGAGACACTAAACTAGGAGAAGCATCACATTTGCTGACATATATCTTATCTAGTGCTGAGAAATATATTCCCTTTTTGGTGTTGAAAAGGACATCCTTTTGTATTCATGCTTTGTAGTAGCACAGACTCCCTAACAAGTGCTTCAGTAAGTTCTGTAGGCTTCAAACGCACTTTTACCTCCAAACTTTTTATACTAGCTTTTACACATTTGTAATTGTGAGAGAATGAAATCATAATTATTTCAGATGTGTTAAGAGTCTTACAAAATTTAAGATTTTTATATGTAAGAATTTTAACGTTGTAGAGTAGGGGACCATCTCTACATATTGTTCTGACTTCAAATTACATAGAGATACCTACAGGGATTCCGAAAGCTAGAACACAAGCATAAGAGACACGAGAGATGTACTATGGTGAATACGCATGGTTGTTTGGTTATTTTCTGATCCAAGCACATCTTTAAAACAACTATTAATGGTAAAGTGATCTAAAGAACATGCTCCAGAACTCTCTTTCAAAATGAAGTAGAAGTTATATTTATTAAGTCATTATGCAGTGTCTCAAAGGGCACCTTCACTGTTTTACATGTCTTGACCTACTGAGAACTCTAGACCAGTTCTAATTTGTGCTTTAATGATGGGTAAGAAATGTTTTACAGGTGTCCAGTTAATGTAAATCAGCCTTACCAGTCGCAAATTTGGGTTATGTTTTTACATCTCAAGAAAGTGTCAAATTGCCCTCTTCTGCATACATTTACACTACATGAGTCTTGTATGACTCTTAAGAAGTCATATTGTGTCTTCCACAAATATTCGTATCCCTTGTAAAGATTAGTCAAATGAGTTGGAAAAAAACACCTTTTAGTAAGTACCTTCATCTCACAATAAAACCTTCAACTGAAATAAATTCATTTGGAGAAAACAAATCCCTTATCAAGAAATACTTATTTTCAATAAAACACATGTGACATAATTAGTGGTACCCCTGCATTTATTACTTTGTACAACTTCCCTTCGCCAATGAAACAGTAATGAGTCGTCTCTTTTTCCATTTTGTAAGACTGGAGAATACAGATCAAGGCATCTGAGAAAATTTCTTATTATAGAATTATTTCAGATCATTGAGGTTCATAAGCTTGGTTTTGTGGGCTCTCCTCTTCACATTACTCCACAGGTTTTCAGGTCAGGGAAGTGAGGTGGCCATGGCAAAAGCTTGATTCTGGGTTTCCCATTTTTGTGATGGTTTGGACCTAAGCTGTGGATCATTGTTCTGGAGTTGTATAACACAGCCTAACTGTATAACTTCTTAAGTCGGTTATTGTGTTATTGAGCTGTCTTCAACTGATAAGTTCAGCTTGTTTGAAGTTGCTTGTTATCTTCAGTGTTGTGCATGAACGCTTTCAATGAACGGCATTCATTGAACACGTTCCTGTTTTTCGTGAATACTGAACTGAACGAATCAGTTCACAAATTATGAACATGAACGTGAGTGACGTTCACTCTCGCGAGACTGAATGCAGCTCAAGTTTCACGTTGGCTGATTACAGGCTAGCATGGTTAGTGCTTCGAGTTCAGACGCCTCTGCAGAAGGTAGTTTGTTTAAACATTTGAGTCAATTTTTTGAAGAAATCGGTGTCGATTTAGATTGGGTGCCTACCCTGCTATAGAATTAGCCACCTTGAGTTACATTGTTGCTAGTTAGCATAGCTTTTGCATTTGCCTTCTCACACTCCTCTCGCAAGACTGGAAGAGGAGAGGGCACAAGACTGCTTCTCTACCACAAATGGTGATTCACAATCTTTCCTGTTCACACCTCAATACTTCGTCTTTTGAATTCCATTGTGGCACTGTAACTCTCACCAATTCCACACCATTGCATATCATCCCCTGGGGACTTCATCCTCCCAAATGACAAGCTACATCCCTGTGGCATCCTTGAGCATCTGTCATATTTTGCTTTTGTTTCTCCACAGGTCTCCTCAAATCCATACCACCTTGCCTTCACCAGAGTCATTAACTGCTTGCAATAATCTTCTCTCCATTTCTTCACCTGCTCTTTCCTCTGCCATCCTGTCATCTTTCTCTTCTCTCTCAACTCTTCATTCAACCAACTTTGTCTAATGTCTTCTAGGGCAACATACAACTCAAATCAGACATAATGGCCGTGTGATGTACTTTGCAACAACCAAAGAAAATGGAACAGCAGAAAGAAAATCTAGAAAATTGCGCCTTAACTGATCTCCTCTCATATTGTTCTCTTCTATCAAATATTAACCACTGAGATATCTGCTGCCAATCCTTCTCTCCTACTCTCAACCTACTGACCACCCTCCACTTACCCAATTTACCCCACTCTCCACATATGATCCCATTACCCACGCTTCTGTCCATATCCTCGGAAACAGGCCACAGTCCAATGGCCTACAAATTAGCTGTTGTCACACCAGTCCCAAAAAAGACCAGACTCCACATCACTGAACAACTACAGGCCAGTCTCTCAACTCAACGCCAGTCTCTCCTCATCCAATTTCTGTCACAAACAGAAACAGAATCACAGGTTTCATGACCCAAACTAGTCTGGATTCAAAGCAGCACAATATAAAGAAACTGCACTTTTAGCCATAACTGAGGACCTTCATGCATCCAAAACGGTAACAGTTCTCCTAGACCTTTCTGCAGCTTTTAATACTGTCAACCATCAGATCGTCCAGGCATCACTCACTAAACGTGAAATCACTGTTTCTGCCTGGCAATGATTTCTGTACTACTTTGAGGGTCACAGTTACCAAGTAATGTGGAAAGGATCTGTGTCTACCCCACGAAGAACCACTAGTGTTCTCCAAGGTTCAGTGCTTGGCCCCTTCTCTTTTCCTAATACTCTCGCTCCCTTGGTGATATTACATATTCACATGGATTCTCCTACCACTGTTATACTGATGATGCCCAACTCATGCTTTCCTTTCCTCCTCAGCCTGAATCTCTGCATGTTTGAATGACATTTCCTCCTGGATGACAGCGCATCACCTGAAGCTAAATCCTAGCAAAACAGAACTTCTGTACATCTCAGGGGATGTTTCTCCATGACCTGACCTGATCGTCACTTTTGGAAATGCTGTCAGCACTCCCACTTGAAAAGCACAAAATCTAGGTGTTCTCTTAGATGAAGAATTCTGAAGAACTCGAGGCATGATCCAAAAAGCAACAGCACCTCTTGTCTTCAATACAGCAAAATTTTCACAGAGCTCGTGTCATAGTTCACCCTCTTAGAGCATCAAGCACAGCCCTGCATGACCCTCAAAGGTTGAAGAAGTACATGAAAACTTTTCTCAGCTTTGGCACTGAAGTGGTGGAACAAATTTGCCCTGACCATCAGAAGACCCTTGCTGTCTTCAAATGGAGACTGAAGATCCACCTCTTCACCAAGCACTTAGACTAACAACTGCATGTTCATGTCATAAACTAACTTAACTAACACAAACTTTACCCAAGTCAGTGTGTGATCAGATCCTGGTCAAATACTTCTTTCCTCAAAGGTGCCACAAACAGTCCTGGGATTCAAACCCACAACTTTCTGGGAGTAGGGGGAAACCCCTAACCACTAGGCCCCATCTAGTTCTATTGGGTTTTACTTGTAATGAGTAATGAGTGCAGGAACTCATTTGTACAAGAAGTGATAAGTAATGAGTACAGGAAGCAATAAGTGACATATGATGTAATTAGTAACTTGAAACTGAATACTTTTTTGTGGTTATGATCGTGAACTTGTAATAAGATAAGTGACCCCTCATAGTCACGTGTGAACACACCGCAGCACAGCACATCACACAGTGTGAACAATGTGAAATTCTTTCTCTGTATTTAATCCATTCACCAAGTGAAGCAGGAGGCTGCCACCAATGAGGGGCGCCCGGGGAGATGTGTGTGGAGATAGTACCTTGCTCAAGGGTACCTCAGTGGTGTCACTAACATTCCATGGATTCAAACCCAAGACCATCTGATCTCAGGGCGAATGCCACCAGCTGCCCCATTTCCAGATTCACAGTCCTGAAGATTTTAGTATAATAACAGCAACCACCTCAATTACAATAAACCAAACTCAAAACCAAAAGCAACTGACATTGGAAGAGTTTTTGTCAATCAGACCTGTCCACTGCGAATAAAGGCTCCAGCGAGTCCAAATATATCCTGCATGCCACAGCATTAAGGTAAGAATGTCCTGCATTATGCATTCAACTGCGTCCTTTCATCTTCAAAATATAGCCTACTAAATTATATGCATATGGGGTAACTCCAGCCAAGCAATCAGAATCCAGTGATTGGTATTCTCATGTGCAGCCTGGACTGTACATCAAAGCCAGCAGGCCTACTACAATAAGCTTTTTGATCTAGCTACATAAAGTTCAGCTGACAGGCTCAAGTCAGAGACCCCCTCATGCACAAATGGATAAGTACATATCCAAAAGCAGACAACCAAACCCCAAGTGCTGGAATAAATGAAGACAGCCCAACTGTGCCACCAAAGACTAATCACTGCCAGGGATTTCACACCTGAGGACAATCTTCTGGACTTGAATTCATTTCAGCTTTGGGCTGGATATTGAAATGATCACATGCCATCAGTTCCACCCATGTAAACTGAAAACACTAATGCACTTAATGTTCTTGGGTTAAATGTGTTCATCATTTCCACATGGCCACTTTCTCCCCTGTAAGGTAAAATCTCCAAAGGATTAGGTTATAATTTTGGGGAACATGATAGTCAGCACTAAAATAGTTTAGCTACATTACACTAGCTAATGAAATTATGATAGGAATTCTAGATGTACTCTAAAGTACAAAGTGATTAATAGGGATTATTAGTAAAAATATTAGTAATATTAGTAAGAACATCATAGTCTCTTAGATGAGGCCACGTATTTTTTCAAAAACTGTCACCTTTAACATGAAAGTGAGCTCACTGCAAACCGGCTACGAATGGCTCATTCTTGAGTACTTTTTACATTTTCAGTCCAGCAATTATTGGTCTGCAATATGTGCAGCAATGACATGCTTACTACTTTCATTCAGGTTAATTAACAATCGTCTTGTCAAAGACAGATAGACAGTTTTTTTTTTTGGTAACGATGACAAGATATATAGTTAAATGACTAATTGACTAATTAAAATCAATAATCGTGACATGCAGCTCCTAGTAGCAGAATGAAACTGGACTAATTTTGTGTCATAGCACATGCAAAGGAACATTATACCAACCAGAACGATACTTAAATTCAAGGTACAAGACTAAACAAGTTCTGTTTGCTTGTTTAGAGTTAGCAGCATAGGGTAAGCTCTGTGTGGTGGTACAGATGATGTCTGTTCCATCAGTGCCATCAGTGACAGTGTGTTTATCAGAGGGCTCTGCCAGCACTGCCTCAAGAACAAGAGTCATTTACGTTTAGCTAAACAACCCACAGGTATCTCTTTCTCTCTCTCTCTGAAGAATGATTATTCTTCTTAGGAATCAATTATATCTTAAATCAAATGCCAGGCAATGGAAGGGAGAGAAAAGGCCAGGTGAGAATGGGAGCAAATAAAGACTGGGCAGCATTGATTCATTACGTAACAGTCATTGTGACATTTCACAATATCTCTGTGTGTTTATAAGTGTGATTCTCTCCAAAGGGCACCTGGATCCATCACCATAGCAACACTGAGCCAAAGAGAGGGGACCTTGGATGCTTTGTTCTTTCTCCATAAGCTCTGTGTGCACACACTATCTAGACAGCACACTTTCAAATAATGTTTCACCTACAGATCACTGATCAACTTTCTGAGCAGGTATTGATTTCTGTTGTTCTGTTGTCTGAGTTCTCCTTTGTTCCATTGCTTTTCTTTAGATTTCATTCTACATCTGAAGTCTGTTCTCAAAGTGCAGCATATATAGATACATTTCATATATAGAACTCCAACTAACTGTGACATGTCTAAAGTGGCAAGTTGAGTTGGAGATATTTTGTTTTGGAAAGTGTCAGAGCTTGTTTGTGACTATGAAAGATCTAAACATTTCCCGCATGCAGTATTTGCCATCTGAAATGTCATTAAGAAATGGAAGTCATCTACATGTTAGGAGTCATCAGAAGATAACTTCTAACAGTGACATCAACACAAAAATGTATGTCCCCAGTGTGCAACACAAAACTTGAGTCATAGGCATAGAGGCAAGAAGATTTGGTAACACTTTATAATAAGTTTCTAAATTAAGCATTACATTATTTACAAACCGGTTAGTTAGTAGTTGTAAGTGGTTCATGAGATCATTTAGAACGTGTTAGTAAATGATTCATACATCTTATTATTCACATATATTTAACAGTTAGTCACTGTGCTAATAAAAATAAATATTGAGGAGGTGAATAATCTGGATCAGGCGAGTTCATCGAGCAGCTCCGGTGTCCATCCAACACAAGGCTGTAGCATGCTAGCATGTTAGAAGGGGATTTAGAAAACATAATTTCTCTATTTGGATATACTCGCGTGTATATATGGAGAGATAGAGAGAGAGAGAACTTGAATA
>JBBPCX010000135.1:19058812-19104631 GCA_037974365.1 Hydrocynus forskahlii
CCTTTGTTTTGTTTTGTTTAATTGTCATGTTGACTGTTAATGTTATAGAGAACTTTAATAAAAGTTGCTCAGTGTTGGACACCTGTGTCTCTCCGCTTCGACTTCGACTCTGATGGCGGATTAGTCGACTTGAAAAAATCTGAAGTCGTTAATACTCTAGTACTAAGGCACACAAAGTCTCTTTGAACTTTAGTTTTAATTTTCACTGCTGAACCAGAATAGCAGACTCAAAGCATGCTGGTTTATTTTAAACAAACCACGGAGTTTAAATTAATACAGATAAGTCTCTTTACTTTGTTCCAGGTATGTCAGGTTTACAGTGTTCTTTACCTCAGCACAGACCAGCATGTAAAGGTTTTATTTTTCCATCATTCACAAACTGATAATAACATAAATGAAGCACTTCAGTTCTGGTCTACCATCTGGTTGCTGTCTACGCATCCTTGCATTTACAGCGTCTATGAATCTAAAGGGGACAGCACATTACCCACCCTTCAGCTTTGCAGTAAATGAAGTGGCCGGATGACCTCTTTGTTATTCTAAAATCACAGAGCCATCCTTATGCATAAATAGGCTTATAAATAAAGATGCCTCCCCCTCTGGCCTTGTGCGTTTGTAGCTAGGCAATAAAAAAGATTATTACAATAGTTCGTATCACCTTGTCATCTGAAGCATGCACTTAGAATTGTAATTGCTCATATTATCATTCGAATGATGGCTCATATTGTCCTCGCAGGCCCATCCAAGCCTGGTGTTATCAACAGCCATTTTTGGTCAGCTAAGTGATGACTCACAAAACACAAACAATGGATGTTGGAACTGTATGATATACAGTGCACTCTGGACAAAAGGAAAAATAGAACCATGGTCACATGTGTTGCAAATGCCAACAGACTGGGAAAAACCCATCCTGATCTTGAAGTTAAGAGGAAATTTAGAAAAAAACTTTTGCCATTTGCAGCAGGTCTGAAGGTTGCTGTATGAATGTCTTCTTTGAACATTTGTGTGCATTGTGCATGCAGGGTAAAATAGTGAGAGAATATGAATGCCACATAAACACAGAAAAGATACAAAATTGTGACTGGATGCTACTCTACAGAATATTGCAAAACATAACAATAACATAATGAAACTAGATTTAGGATAGAATGTCTCTTCATTTTTACTATCATGAAGTTCTCAGCATTTGAACTGTTTGTAGCAAGTAATAAATGATAGTGGGTTACGTGTTACGTAAAAAGGGTGGGGACTGAATCTCTCTGAGCTTTCTGCAACCTCTCCTTCTCACCTCAAAACTTTCTTTTTTACCACTGATGCCTGCTTAAAATGGCTGAAAAGGTTTAGCGTGCCTCCAGCTCTCCATGTCTCGTTTAAGCAATGGGCTGGAAGTAATCTCTTTAAAAACTCACATTTAGCATGGCGCCTGGCTTTTGTTTCCGAATCAAATGGAGCTTGTGTCTGTTGCCAGTTTAGGACACTACAGTTATGGATTTCAGGAGAATGCATCTTTAGTGTCTCATAAATTTGGAGGGCAAACTGAATGATGTGAAGGTGCTGCAGTGCTGTGCAAGAGCCATAGACCACTTGACAAAATTCAGCGTGGTTTGAATGTTTCAGATCTGCTCTTTGCCTGAACATGAAAACCATTGTCCATGGTTACCATATGCTACAGATGAATAAAAGAGAGAAAAAGATGGAACAGTTCTTTAAATTATATATTCATAGAAGGAAACAAAGCAAAAGCAGGCTTACTGGCCAGATGCACAGTTTCACATTTTTTTTCAAATGATCTAAGACTTTCTGAGTTTTGATCCTCTGATACCACATGGATGAAAGAATGTGGGAAAGGTTCTGAGGTCTGCTTATGTATTCTGGTGGAGAGTAGCCCAGTCTTCGTGGCCATGAACCCAGCTTACACATATTCTGAATTCTAAACTGAAGTTTTCATTTTGCAAAACCTGGCAGAAAAGACATTGCACACTGGGTGCACCACACTCATATTGCCACAGATCCAGTTCACAGCTACACCAGACAGAATGTTTCTGTTTCGTAAATGGAGAGTGGAATATGGGAAAGGTTCTAGGGTCTGCTTATGTATTCTAGAGGAAAGCAGGTCGGTCTTCGTAGCCATGAGCCCAAATTACTTACACATCCAGTCACATTAGGCCTGCGACTTCATGTGTAGAATCTCGTTACACTGAGCCGCAAGGTACTGGCACCTGCTTTGGAAAACGACTCAGGCGGCATTACCTACAAAGTCTAAATTCTCTAACAGTTCAAGATATAGTTTGGATGAAGCAGAAATGGGTCAGAAAACAAACTGTAAAATCATAGAAAAACACAACAATAAACTGTAATCGAAATCAAGGGTATTAAACGCAGCCTCTACCCTTTTGGGTCTGCTACTTGAGTTTATCTGAGTGTGGCGTGTCTTCAGCTTATAAATCCCGAAAATAACGGCCCCAGTGTTTCAGAGGTAGAATATCGGGCACTGGCTGAAGAGAATCAGAAAAGGCGCCAGTTTGAATCCACGCTGAGCAGATTTGAACACGCCTCCACTGTGATTCAGCCATAAAATGGACCACACTGAATAAAGAGAGTCAGAAATGGTACCAGTTCGAGACTCTGCTGTGAGCACAATTTGTTTCGGGCAGCTGGTGGCCTAGTGGTTACGGAGTTGCCCCTGGGATCGGAAGGTTGTGGGTTCGAATCTCAGGCCTGCCAGTGGCACCACAGAGGTGCCCTTGAGCAAGTGCAGATACTGGCGGTGTTATGCAGTGCACAATAAAATACATAGGGGTAGTGACGCGTTGTCCTAGCACGAAAAAAAGCCCTAAAGTGTGATCGCAGCAGGTATTTTGATTACATTGTATATCGTGATGGCCGCACGAAATGTCATGAGATCGGGTTGATATTCAGTAGCTTACTCTGATCATGAAATCTATCTTTCTTGTACTGTAAACTTCAATTAAAGTGAGGAAAAAGTACAACTTTTATATATGTGGATTAGGTTTGTACAAATACTTCAGGGCAGAAATCTATTTTTTTTCTGTAATAAAAGCCGGAATGAACCTATTCAAGAGCTTAAAAGTTGCGAGTAGCTATTTTCGCCCACAAAGGAATTTAGAAAGGAATGCAGTCAAAGCACTTTTAGTTCATGTAATTTCAGTCTTTTCTCATTAGCTCTTGTAACGACAGCCCGTGAGTGTATGGGTGTGTGTGTGTGTGTGTGTGTGTGTGTGTGTGTGTGTGTGTGTGTGTGTGTGTGTGCGTGTGTGCATAGAGGTGTGTAGGATTTGTTTCTTCTCCACTGGCAGCAGGCCTGTCCTGGTGAAAAGGAAAATTCAAATTAAGAACTCATCTTTGTCCAGGCTATTTCTCCCTGACAAAACTGAGCTTGGTTTAACATGAGGCTACTTCTCAAATTCAGCTCCTGAGAAAAAGAGATTTCCTCTAATCTCAGCCCGATCCCAACTTTAGACAAGAAACACTCTTTCTTTTCTCTTACTGCACTGATCTTTATTTGTCTGAACTAATAAGTTCTTTAGATAACCATAAAATCCAAAAGAAAACTTGCTTGGCTTATAAATGAGCCTGTACAATATAGTCTGAGAGATCAAATCAAGTCTTAACTACCAAAGTTAGACAGTTACGAAAGGTTGTTAATGAGAACAGCAAAACAACTTCTGTCTTAAGTTCATTTTTTCTTCTGTTCTTTATTTGCACAAAGTCAGACTTCCAAATTATCTCTAAATAAGAAAATTATTTTTTTCTGATGAGGCAAAGAAAAGAAAAATCTTCCTCGGGGGGTGTGTTTAAGTGTGCGTGTGGGTCATGTGTGTCACATAGCATCAGGCTCATTAGCCTCTTGCCATCTCCTCATCAGCATGTCAGCATTCTCATATCCACTCATCTCGAAACACTTGATGGCCTTTTGGCCCTGCAAGAACACCCTAGATCAGCAGGTCAGCATTGCCATGTCCACTAAACCTGAAACATCCAGTGACAAGCTCAATAACCCAGGCTGAATTTCTTTAGCTACATTCAGACAAAACTTGGGAGCCTTGAAGCAATGTTTTTTGTGAAAAATAAAAAACCTCCAGTTTCCCCCAAGTCAAGACATGCCTGGCAGCATATACTGTCATACTAGAACTACAGCTGCAGTCTTAAATGCTGAATTTTGTCCGTAGTCATGCAAAAAGTTTTTTTGGATAAAGGTATACCTTACAGTATCAGAAACCACATAAGCAAGTCTATTTGCAATAACTGGATATAGGTTGCAAAGTGAGTGAAGATTTGCAAAGTGAGTGAGGATTTACAAGATGTTTTACCTTCTTATGTTTGATTAAAACTCGACTCCTCCATGAAAGTGAGTACTGTAAGCAGATGCTGTTAGTGATGGCGTGATTCCATTACCATCGGAGTGATATCCTTAACACTCATGTATTAAACTTCCTAAAACAGCAGACATGATCTGTGGTATAGATTTAACCAGCCCATGTGTCTGTATGCTGATTGATCTAGAAGTGGTACATTATTTCTGTTGACAGTGTGACCTGATTTGATGTCATGAGGTGAAGACAGAGTTGAGAACACCACCCTGACTCAACAGGAATTCCCAGTTGAGGAGACGTTTTCTTGGATTTTTTGAGCTGTAGTCGAACACAGCAATAAACAAGCAGTTTTTACAATGCTAATTAGGAAGGTTCCATTACTTATTAGTTACTTGTCAGTTCGCCAGTATCACACATGCTCTAAACATGCCTACTGCAAAGCACTCATGACTTTTCTTTTTCATCACTGAACAGGCTATAGCTTTAATGTGCTGATGCACTCGGCCTGATGAGAGTGGGGGGGTGGGTTGGGGTGTGTGGGAGGTGGAGGCCAGCTCTGAGGGAAAATTCCTTTTTAAAAAGAAGAGTTCTCTCCCACTTTTTTTTTTTCAGTTAGCTTTTTTGCAAGTCGACAGTTTGTGTGACATTTGTGAGAGCTTGTTGCTTGCCCATTCCCTTGCCTTCCTCTTTAAATATTCATTCTGACATTGTTATTCCTCCCTTTAAGTTCTTGGTAACTTCTTTTCGATGTGTGTGTGTGACGAGAGCTCTTCCTTCCTCTCAGCCTTTTTTCACATCCTCTCTCTCGCGTGCCCCCTTTGGAGCAGATTGCTGGTGTTTTGGCTGTATCTGGGTCAGTCTAAGAGTACTCCCCTGCTCTTCCTAAACAAAGGGGCTGGGGCTATTCTTAGCTAACAGGCCTGTCCTCCTTTTTTGTTGTGTCTTGATACGAATGCTCCAGATGGAATACTCTCTATCACAAATGAATGAGACCAGTTTTTCAACATAAAAGTGTCCAGTATTTATTGTGATACCTAAGGGACTGCTGCATGTTTTTTCCCCTCAAAAGTAAGCTGTCTTTTACAGGACTTCAGCCATGTAATCATATATATCTATGTATTATGGCACAAATATTCTCTTGTAGCAGTGGCCTGTTTCAGCAGGATAAGGCATCCTACCACACTGCAAAAATGGTTTAGGAATGTTTGAAGGAACATTATAGAGTTGGCCTTAAAATTCCCTAGATCTCAATCTGATTGAGCATCTGTGTGTACCCTAATAATCTGCTTGGCTGTTTTAAGTGAATGCAGACTGTCATTAGCATTGTCATTAATGTGCTAATTTACATATACACTCAACATCACCACATATTTTTTTTACTTTCATTCTTTATGTTTAGATTTGTAAACGTAATTCTGGACAATTCATATCAGCTTGATTTGAGCCACATAAAGATTTCTTCTCATAGGTAAATGCTTCTTTGAGCATCTCCATCCAAAAAACTTGTCTTCCAGAGAAACCGACATGATGATTTGCATTGGATTTACATAGCCTGAGGTTTTCCACAGCTTGTTTTATAGCAAGTAAAAGAAATCTTTACTGTAGTAGGAGTCCATAAAAATAACTTATATGGCGGATTCAGACAAGACTGAGATGACTGAGAGTGTTATATCAAAGTATTAGCTCAAAAAGTCTTTTTTATGATAGATAGTATAAAGAGATGTTTGGTCAGGTGCATCCAAACCTTTGTAGCTCTATTTGATAACCGCTCTGAAAGAGGGATTGTGTGTAATGATGTGACTCCTACTAACCAAAGACAGGCATCTGTTATTTCAGATAAGGAAAACTCAGTAAAACTCGTATCCGAGCCACTTGTTGTTCTATGTCTATTGACATCCAAACTCTTGAAACCACCTTCACCCAAGGATGAAGCCATCTGATTGATTGTGCTTATCTGTGCTGCTTTTGCCTTTCTTCTCCCTCACGAAGCCTCCTTCTCCTTTACCCTGATTGCTTTGGCTTACTTGATGGGGTTTTGTGTACCATCAATGTTTCTTAGTCAGAGATTTATTTCAATGTGGAATTTTAAGCGCTGGGAAGCTCTTGGAAATCAGATAACATTCATAAAGAAAGAGAGTAGAGACAGTGAGAGTGAGCTTGAGAGAGAAAGAGAGAGAGAGAGAGAGAGAGAGATCAAGAGAGAACAAGAACGAGAACGCATGCGAATGCATTATCGAGCCAAACCTCATCAAAATCACCTCAGAGTTGGCAAGCCTAATGGACTCCTCATTCCATTGTTTAACAGAAGCCTTCTCTCCTCCATTCATTCATTACTGACAAATTGCGCGGCTCAACTCTTATTGAGCCGCCCTAATAGTTTACCCTCCCGCTTCTGTAGCTGTGGCCGCTGAATAGAGCTCGCTCCCTCGGTCTGCTGGTATAAGCGCTGAGCTGGTGCTCAGGCCTAATCCTCTTCACTAAGGTGCTATATGGTTGATCCTGGCATAACCAGATGTGCTGAAGGTGACCGGTGCAGTGGATTAACCTCCAGCACCCTGCGCTGTTGGAGCTCATTTGATCCCATTTGCAGCACCACCACATAATTTCACGTTTATCTAAGGAAAATCATTTATCTAATGAAAGCAATTATGCATAGCTACGCTCATTTCTTCGGCAAGCATAATCTGTGCATTTATGCGCAGAGGATTACTCTTGCAAATGTATTAAAGATGCAAAACACTTTTTTTACGTCAGTGAAGGTAAGGGGGTCGCATTTATTCCTGGATCTAATCCATGTAGTTTATTGGTTCTTTTAAAATGGCACAAATGATATCAGGGTAATCAGTGTTACACTGAACGCTTCAAAATGCGGTCATACATTACGTCAATCGGCAATCGGAAATCCTCATTTGAGGCCTCTCTAACAAGTCCTAGAAAGCTAATGAACTGACTGATCAATAGGCCTTAGGAGATTAAACAGCTCTCGAAAGAGAACATCCTCGATCTGTTTGAACTGGATTCTATTGGACTTGTAGTGATCCTATTTACATGGAGCTGCTGTACATGCCGGAGAATGCTGTTTCATGAAGTTTTGCCAGAGCAGCATGTTTTGCACATGTCATGTGTAAGCAAGATCCACTGCTAGCTGTATGTGATGTCACACGCATCTAGCACTGAACATGGTTTTAGATAAATATTAGAGATCTGAACCAGCATGAAACTGAAGCCTGGACCTTAAATCCAAATCCAAACCAAACCCAAAACTGCTCACACATACTAACAGAGATGATTATAACCTAATTGTACTGCTTTATGTAGTTTCCAAGTGCTTGACCTGATCCAATGGACGTGCATGTTGTACCTGACTAAAAGCAGCAGCCATTCTCCAACTGTTACCTTCACTGGGTGAAAGTTCCTCTTGTTACTGTTGTTCTTCATTAATGCTTAACACCCTTTGGGCAAACTTAACAAGCAAGGAAAACGGTCTGCCGTCGCCCTTCCACCTACCCAACCAACCCCTTTCATCATTCAGTTTTTCACTGAGCCATACGTTTCACCCACTCTTCAAATTCTGGCGCTTTTCCAAACAAAGTTAACAATAAGCAAATGAGAGGAAATAATGTAGGGAGGAGCACGTGTCCAAGAGAGAATAAACAACCCTAATACATAAAAACCATTAGAAAACAAACCAGATCAAGACTGATGTTGCATGTGAAAGTTCATCCAGATTTGCACATGTAAAACCTAAATCCGTTATTTTGTTGGCCTTGTCAGGTTTGGGTCAGGTAGCATATAAGTATCTAATAAGCATCCATTGGATATTTAGAGCCCGGTCTCACGAGTTTTCGTACAGCCATCACGAAATACAATTTAATCAAAATACGTGCTGCGATCACGATTTAGGATTTTTTTTCATGCTAGGACAACTCTTCACTTTTTCGTGCTAGGACAACGCTGCACTACCCTTAAGTATTTTAATGCGCACTGCGTAACACCGTCAGTAGCAGCGCTAACTGGTGACCGAGGGACAGTAGGAGAGAAATAATGAGTTGATTTCTTATTGTTTTTGTTTGCAAAGCGGTTAAAACAGGTTGAAATGCCGTGAGACAAGGAAAGTCCCTAACACTAACCCTAACAGTTACCAGTTAGCGCAGATAGTGGCGGTGTTACGCACTGCGCATTAAAATACATAGAGGTAGTGAAGCGTTGTCCTAGCACGAAAAAGTGAAGCGTTGTCCTAGTATTAAAAAAAGCCCTAAATCGTGATCTCAGCACGTATTTTGTTTAAATTGTATTTCATGATGGCTGCACGAAAAGTTGTGAGATCGGGTTGATATTTAATATAGCATTCATAATATTGCATAAGGAGTTCAGTTTATGTTGCATGCAACGTGTTTGGCTGGAACATGCTCAGGAAGCTACATCCCTCATGCTAATTAAGCTGCAACACCCTTGTCCCACCAGTAGCATGCTTCAATGTGTGCAACCAAAGGCATGTGATTGATCGTCACAGGCTGTAAGTTAAAAGTCCTGAGTGGCATTTAGCCTGGAAACAGATGGGCAAAATTAAAATTGTTAATTAATGCAATTGTGACACACACAGCTGCCTCAGCGAGTGCAGAACGAGACAAATCCAGCTAAATATTGATATTCTAATAGAAATTGTATCCTTTATTAACATGATAGAATAAACATATGAGGGCTTTGGGTCTGTGCCAAGTTGCACAGAAGAGAAAGGCCTTAGCCGGCAGACACAAAAACATCTGCATGCGTCTCATCTGGAGCGAGAATGCCCATAGAAATTAGAACACTAATTTGAACAATGAGTAGAACACAAGAAAGGCAACAGGCATAAAAACATAAAAATTCATGAAAAGTTCATAAAATGTGTTTCTTTGTTTGGGAGATTCTTTATACATCCTATCCCACATCTACCAACCAACACTCTAAGAAGAACTCTACTTTTCTCATATAATTGTTCTTACCTAAAGTGCTACTCTACACAGCCAACCTTATATGAGCTGTTTATTACAGTGTTGTGCAAAAGTCTTAGGCAGCTAAGAAAATAGTTTAAAACTACTCATGTCAGCATTAAGTGTGTATTTGCCAGTATTAACACAAAATAACAACAATAAACACAAATGAAAATAAAGACAGTAAAAAAAAAAACAAGAACGTTTATTTGTAATTGAGGAAAGTTAAAATGTCCAAAAATTCCAAAAATCTCCAAATGGCAAAAGCCATCTTATTTTCAGTATGAATTAATATAAATGAATTATATCATTAAAAAAATTTTGGAAAGTAACAATATGCTGATCAGAAGTAAGAGGAACAATGAACTGATTCCTGAAGTCTCACTGTCATTACGTAGATAAACTCCACCAGCAGCTCCTGATTTAACTTAGGAATTAATGAAGCATTCTGGATGTTAACTGTAAATACAATAAATTATAATCACAATGTATTGTTCATTTATTATGTTGTGTTGTGTTTATTTATTTTGTGGGTTTTTAATGAATACCCACTGCCCCAAAGTCTATCACTTTTACACAGTACTGTATATACCTCATGTTAAGTAAGCATTGCTAAATCAGCTACAACAAGTAGTTTATATTACTTTAGTATTTCATACAATGTGTAATCACTGGTAAATACCTATACAACTCACTGCTTATTTTAAAACCCAGATCTAGATCAGATTTAATTCACTTTCTATACACCACTTGCACCACTGTGCAGGTAATAAAAGTTCACTGAGAAGCAGCCCGCTTTCTTTCAATATAGAGCAAAAGGGTCAAGAGCATTACGCATTACTAAATTTGATTCAGCGCAAATAGATAACATGTTTTACAGGGAAAATATGCAACCATGGAGTTTGCCTATTATTCTCAACACAGCAAACTGTGCTAGTAACATATTGGCCTGGGCTTAGAAACATTTCAGTGCATTAGCTAAACTGGACAGCGCCCAAAGTCCTTAAGCTTTATTTAATCCATCAAAATCCCCATCCATGGAATTGAATAGACTTAGAAATTAGCCTACTAAACTTTTGGTGATGATCATTTAGGAGCAACAAAATACATCCTGTAGCAGTGGTTTTAAATTAGTTATTTATTTGTTTATTCAAATTAGTTATTTATTTGTTTATTTGTTTATGTGTGATTTGTGCATTAACACACCCTGCAGTTGTTTAAAGCCAGCTGTCTCTCCAGCCTTTTGTTTTTAGCAATGAAGTCACCGTACCATGAAATGATGCTGAATGAGGCAACCCAATCAAGTGATCTGTAGATGAGACTAATCTGCGATTGGTGGCATTTAAAACTTCTTAATTTCCTGGGTTGGGAGAGGCTACGTTTCGCTCTCATGTAGATGCTATCAAGGTCCTCCTGGAAATGAAGCATTGGCTTATGAAGAGCTGGGGTACAATGTCGTATGCAGCTATTATGCACCCCATGAGCTCCTCAGTCCTCACAGCGTGGTTAGGGAGTGCGGATAGAGCTATGCGCACTGGCTCATGTCTGAGAGAACTCGTGGAGGGGAGGTTTTTGGGGCGGCTGAGAGACGAGCTCATGCTGATGGATTGCCCACCACAAGCGCCATTAAGATCAGGGAAGATGATACATGCCGCAAAACCAAGCAGATCTGTGCTTTTGATTAGAACAGGGACTTCTTTGTCTGACGGCAGTGCTGTCGCCGACTTGGGATTGTAATTGCACGCCTGTCTTTGATCAAAAGAAAGACTTGGAGAATGTTAAAGGAAAGTTGACAGCGCAAGTGAAAGAAGCGAGATTAGCATCTTTCTGTCTCTTAAACAAGTGAAATCCAGGTGGACTGCTTCATCATAACCAACGAATGACGGGTCGAGTAACCTCGGCACCATGTTCATGTGTGACAGTATTATTACTTCACTGAAATAATGACTTAATTAGAAGTGAAGTAACTTTACAAGTCCAAATGTAGCAGGGCAACTTACTCAATGAACAACTTCTAAATACATCAAACATAATATTACTAAAAAGCAAACAGAATAAAAATATAAAGAAAAAAAGGATTAAAATGAAAGAGATATAAATATAAGCAGTAAAATGCTACCTCGCATGTGATTGGCTGAGAGGCATTCTATGAGTGCCAATATTTTCTGACTATGGTGCTCCAGCCAAATCTTTTTTAGAATCACTCTACCTCACTGTCCTCTAGCAACCCGCTGCTAAATGAGCATAACAGCCACAACAAGCCAAAATAAGTTTATTATATGTAACTATCCAGCGGAAAAGACCTAAATTCAATAACAGCTAGAGACACAAATGACCAACAATGATAAAACCAAAATGCTTTCACTATAATCAACCAAGCCATTTTTGACTCAGTTCTGCTCTGACAGGGCAGGTCAACTGAAAAGGTACATAGACAAGGAATTTAGGAAAAATCAGATCATTGACTGATTCACAAAGTGTGGAGTTTTTCTGTTGTTAGATTATTTTAGTACAAGGGTCTTCCTGCAGGGCAGTTGTACAGCACATTTTAGTGAATCACACCTGATTGAACTCGAGTTAAATGTGCATTTTAGTGGGTGTGGTTGGGCAGAGTAATCAACAAACTCTGCTGCACACCAGCCCTTCGGGACATAATATTAAGTGTGTTCTTTCATTGTAGTTTGTTTTTAAAATCAAAATATTCCTGTTTTTGATTTGTAGCTAATATTTTAACACATTTACGCGTCACTATTTACGACAGACAACACAAAGATGCTGAGTGACAGATTTGCTGTAATACTATGTCAGAAAAGGAGATTCATGAGTCTGACTGGATTTGTGCTTACTTCGATAGCCTAGATAGACTTTTATTGTCTTTTATTTTTTAGAACCCAAGCTAATATTATGTGGGAGTAATAATACCCCAATAACCTTGTTTTAGTAGCCTTCATGTAAACGCGTTGGATATGAGCTGCCCAGTCTAATCTGCCAACAGCTGGTGTGGCTGCAGGTTTTCAGTTAAATCCAGTAGGAACACATCAGCACCTACTTGTTCAATCAGCTTCATCAGTCTCAGTTTTTAAACAGTAAATCATGTGTAGCTTTGCTTTGTAAGGATAAAAACCTGCAGCCACATTGGCCCTTTGTGGATAAGATTGGATTTTCCTGCATTACTAAAGTTTGCAGTTACTAGATTTCACACTCACTTTGGTGTTCATAGGAATTCTCATTCCTGTCTCAGGCCTGAAAGATGAGCTAAGACTCTGACCTATGTTGAACCATGAGCAGTATGAAGTTCTCATTCCAGTATTTAGTGAAAACAGATCAACAAACAAGTGTTTTTCTTAACTGCTGCAGAAGGACCTATGGTGTGACCATGACAGCATACGGAGAACCAGAAAGGGATTTCAATAAAAATTACACAAATTATAGCTTCTTGTTATTGCAGCATTTTATGCTTATTACAGGGGGTGGACAGGTGGTGTTCATATGCTTCAACATGGCATGGATTGTCTTGTCACATCTCTTTAGTGTTAATAGGCCTTAAGGTACATTTAACCAAATGTACAAGGGAGTTATGGATAACAGCAGCTAAATTACTTTATCATTGGCATCCCTTCACACTCCCTCAGTCGCAGCACTACTTCCAGAATCCCCTTGTTATCACTTCCATCTTGGATAGGTCTCAGACAGCAATGAAGTCTTGGAATGGTTTGTCAGGTTTAAATGATTACATCTGGAAAGACATAAAGTCTTATGAGTTTAAGAACAGCCTCAATTGTTCAAGCCTTTAGAGTGGATTCTAGATTTAAACACATGTGTAGAGCATAAGAAAGAGCAGGTTTGTTAATTAGACAGAACTGAGCTTGTTAATTCCAATTCCTGTGTCTCTGAGAAGGTCCTTCATCCATCTGCTAAATGACCTAAGAGAAGGCACTGTATTAATTGCTATCTTGCTTCTATATGTCTTAATTAACTTCAAGTGGCACCTCTTTTTTCCCTCTTTTTTCATCCATAGGATTCTTGCCTGAGACCATATACTATGAAATATCTGGAAAAAAATAATTTGCCATTTGACAGATTGAGATGTGCCAGATTTAACTATCGATACAAATAGACTTTTGATCAATAGTATGAGCTCCTGTATGTTTAACATTACACACTTCACACTGGGTAAATCACATGAGAAGTTAATAAATACTCATATTGTAGGGGTCTCAAACTCAAAACACCTGGGGGCCACTAGGTGATGGGGGTGTAATTTATTAGCAATAACCATTATTATCATTATTTACACTACCAATGATAATAATTATTATTTTTAAAATTATTAGTAGTAGTTGTAATTTGAGTACACATTTCAGGATATTTCAGGATTTCGGATGCTAAGAGACCCATCCGCAACTGAAATTCTCTTACCAAGTCTCTTACCATTCCTTAAATTTCCATGATGATCATTTGTTCTCTTTCAAGCTAGACATTTTCTTTGGCGTCTTCATGTAAATGACCCTTCTTCATCTCCTTGGATGTTCATTTTCTTCCGGTTTTGCACCAGGTGCATGAAAGAAACATTATCAACGCGCCTATATGCTCACTTGCACTTGGACTCAGTCAGACATTACACACATTTGCGCCACTGAGCCTGGATGGGTAAAGTCTGTTTAATGTCTGTTCGGACTGATTTTTCACTCTCACAGAGAGTACTTTGAGATAAGTGAGAGATAAGCATATGTACTAAATTGAACAAAAATGTTGGAACTGTGCACAAACATTTCTGTCTGTATGGAGAATTCAACATAATCATAAAACATATTTGTCACGTTGCCTACAAATCTCCAACCCATCAACATTATTAATGATGCTGCTAAAGGCCTGTAATATACAATTCCCTGCTTGTTTTGGGGGTTTTCGGCCTTCAGCCTTGCGTCCAATCAGTGTAATGTATGGTCAGAGGGGTTCAGGTAGGCAGACTGATCTGGCCAGTAAAGAAAATTCCACTATTTGGCCCTCAAAACTCTACAGTTACTTCAGCAATATGCTGAAGGCAATATTCATCCTGCCAGATAAAGCACCACCCATAGAGATTTGAGGCATTTGGTTGCATCTAAGCAGTTTTGATACTTCTGTTCACTCCAGAATTCATCCTTCTGCTGCTGACAATGAAGACAAGCGAACAAGTTCTACTGTCTATGCCAACATCTTTCACAACCATCTGTCTTCACACTTACTGTCCTCTGATACAGGTTATTCTTCATCTCATCTGGCCATAACACTTTATCCCAGGGCTTTCTAGTAAACTTCAGCTGACCCTTTCTGTTCACAGAGGCAAATTAGTTGCCTCCATCTTGTAGTAAGCGCTTTGAGGCCATGCTGGTGTGTCTGGTCTTTAAAACTATTCACGCTAGATCTGCTTTACCAAGGAATTATGTAATGTAATTATGATTTTTAATCAACTGAACAAAGAATAAAGTATCTGTGTAATTTCCCAAAAAGCAGATAGCCTGGATTGAAACATTATAGCCTGGATGTACAAGTCAGTGTTACGGGTGATGCTCAGCCATAAGAACAACACAGAATTAGTATTTCATTACCGTGAAGTCCATTCAAACATCATTTTAACTGAGAAAGCTTCATGGTCGACCAATTGTGAAGGGGAATCCACTCCAGAACTATGGATTCATACCATATTAAAATCATGAATCTCAGCACTTTAACATAATAGTCAGAACAACACAACTAGTCACTGTCCAGTTACTTTATGGACCTCTCTGGATCTGATTGTGTGTCTTGAACTCTGCTTTGTCATTGTGGCTTTAGAGTGGCGTGAGCAGAGGAGTGTGAGTGTTGTGGGGTTTTGCGGATACTGCAGGCTCACTGTCTAACTGGCCATCTGAGTGGCGGTAATTGCATTCGACTCTGTCAGCTCAGGCATGGAGCTGCTAGAAAGGATGAAAGCAGGGCCTTGCTCAGACTCACCATGCCGTCACATACAGAGCCCTCCTCTACAGCCTGCGCTAATGCGTTGCGATGCCCAATGTTGCCAACCCAAGGGGTCATTTTGTAAAGAGACAGGCCGGAGGGGCAAAGAAACGTTTACTTATTTAAATAGAAAGGTCATTAGTGCGGAGATACAGAGGGCCTTTGACAAATGGAGTCAAAGCCACTTAGCGTTGGATCCCCCAAGTGAGGCTGTATTTAATACATAAGACCAGAGCGCTTTGCTGCTCAATCCTGCTGCCAGCATGAGTGCAGAAAGCAGGCTACGTCCTTAACATAATTCATTAATAGGAGAATTAATTTGTCTGTGCATTCAGTTAAGCAGATTGAGGAAAAAAAATATATCACAGTATATCACAGATATTGTATGTAAGTATTTAGAAGTTATTATAAGGAAATGCAGTCATTAGCATATTTGTTGTGTCCTGAAACACAGAGTGCTGTCTCACCTCAGTCCCACTGTAACCACACACAGATACAAATACACATGCATACATAGAGACACACACACACACACACACAAAGTGTTTTCCTAGTGATCACAGCTGTCTGTACAAATGAGCACAAATAATGAAACAGTATGAAACAATGACATAATTCCTCTTCCTGTGTGTGTTTTTCCTTGGGGCATGATTGCAAAGCTGTCGCAAGGGACTATTCCACCAGCTGCTATATATATTTAGCAAGCTGTGTGACATCACATGACAGTGAACTTGTGGCCCAGCTGGGCCCACTTACTTGTGTGTGGGTGTGTTTGGGGACACTGCAGAGATCTAATCTGGGAGCATTTGGAAAAAAAAAAAAGCTGCACTAGCTGCAAGTTACTAAAAGGGGTTCTTTTGGAGCAATGACCACTTCTGGTTCCCTATAGAACCTTTCAGCAGAGTGGTTCAGTTGAGTTCCTGAAAGAATCACTCAGTGGGTTCCAGCACTTTAACAGAACAGAGCACTGCTAATAAGTAACATTTGCAGAGGGAGGAGCTTGGTTTAGGGGGGCTCGATTCACATTAACTCATTTTTTGCCTCCAAATAGCCATTAAACAATAGCAACCCATAGCATGCACTAGTCCATGCAAAACCACGATGCAGACCAATAGTATGTTTGGGCATCCCTGTTTGAATTACACATTTTGTTTAACATTTGCTGTGCCTGGTTGCCTCATAACCCCTAAAAGTATAACAGATATACCCATGCTTGATAGCCCGCCATGTGCTGTTGTGACATCCTTTTATTGAAATGTGTCTCCTGTTTTCACCAAACACAGCATTGGTGATTGTAGCCAAACACGTTTTTTAGTCAGTTAATTCTACCTTCAATGTAGAGGAAGAGGATCAGAGATCTGCATCAGCAATCCCCAACTACAGTTTCATAGCTAGCCTCCTCTAACACACACAGCAAACCTGGCAGTGAACAGGTGAATCAGGTTGAACTAGTGTGTTTGATCAGGGAAATTACCACACTGTGCAGGTCACCAACCCTCCAGGACTGGACCTGGGAGTCCCTGATATAGATAATGTTTGTGCAGCAACACTGCACAGTGAGCCAGAGCACCAGCTTACCCATGCAAGCCAAATTCTCCTGTAGGTAATTGGAGGTGATTTGGGGATTTTGCTTTGTACACAACCAGTCTGCGAGCAGTTTTTCTTGTTCTTCTAGATCTTGTCTTTACTTAAACAGTTATCCTTGACTTCTATTAACAATCAGGACATATACAATTACAAGCAGAAAGTGTTTTGCTTTGTAAGAATGAATTATATTTAGTTTCTGATCCTCGGTCAGCTGCTTAGATGAGACCTTAGTGACATGAGTGGAAGCACAATACCTTGAGAAGGGTCACATCATTTATTATACTGTGGAATTATCTACCCCTGCCTCGGATTAAGGATTAAAGTGGATTGTTTGAAAGAGTGACGAAACCTTTGGACATGCCACACTTTATTTCAGGTATTAAATGGTCTATTTCATGCCGTATGCTGTATTCTCTTCTTTTCATTTGGAAAATCAATCAAACGTTTAATATAATCATAGGGCGCCTAAACCTATGCATACAACTGTAGGTTTTAAGACATATATAACATTTGTTTATGAACATTTCAGCTGAAGGAATTAAGCCTTAAATAGAAAATAAAATACAATACTAATAAACAAATAAACATATAAATACATTTTAGCAGTTGGGCTGCTAAATCCCACTGCTATTTTGTTGTGGTATTAGTTAATCAACAGGAACCTTTGCATTAGGAAAACCAAAGGTGATGTAATGCTCTTTAGTACCATGAAGGGGAAAGGAGATTTCATTGAAAGATAACAAATATGGACATGAAAAGTGCCTTTTACTCAAGCTGTGGGTCTACACCACTCAACAAAGAAATAGAAATTTAGGTCAACTGTGTTACTCTTCACCATTGTCTGCTCAAGGGCTAAGTGGGATAATGTGAAGGTTTTTTTTTCTGCAACCAGAGCCATATTCAGTGCAGAAGCATTTGAACTTAGGTCAACAGTACGTTTATTGCTAATTCATGCTTCAACACTTTGTCTCATGTCCGTCTGTCATGTGTTCAGCTCATATGGCACAGCTCAAACATCTGTGCAAAGGGATTACCCTCCATGTGATCCACATATGTGAATGAATTACTAATCATGTGGGCTGGCAGCCATTGGTTAAACCTATTGAAAGTAAGTCTCTGTGATTTTAACAAAGAGATCAAAACACCAGCTTCCTTAATAGAGAAAGTTCACGCAGGGGTCAGACATTACTTTGCTTGTGTCTGACTGTAGCACTCAACAGCACGGACTCCTGATAGCTGGAGGAACTATGAGCTGTGACAGAGGTGGTGCAGCTGTGGTGTTTAGAACACATACTTGCCTTCCTTTGGAGGAGGTGGATTTTAAGAGGTTAGAGTGAGTACTTTCAGTGGTCACTCCACATTAGGGCCTGTCGACTCTGAATGCTGCTTCCCTAAGGGTGGACATCAACATGATGCTGGAAATGGGAGTGGGGATGAAAGGCCACTAGTGTAATGGATCTCAAACCAGTCCTCAGGTCCCCAAAACCCCAACATATAGGGCAAAACCACCTCGGAAATAGTTCAAGAACCACTACATTACTGGCCCAGAATGTGAAAATGAAAGAGTGACTAATGGCATTTGAGAATAAATGAAGAAGCATGGTATACTTCATGGTATACATTGTTGGAAGAAGGATTTACAAACACAAGGAATAGCAGTACTTTGTTATGATTAATGTAGTATTAACCATGTAAACATGTTTTGCATTATACATCGCTGATTACTTTAAAAAACTTTATATCCAGAATTGTTGACTAACACATAAAGCATTTTTAGCATAAGCAAGTCTTTAGCCACCCTTCACTTCTTTAAAGTTTGCTAGGAAAATTAGACAGTAGGTTGGTACAGTGATTTTTTACATGTGCAAACATAAATACAGTGTATAACACAAAGAGAGTCTGCATAATTCTTACGAGCTTTAAAGTTTAAAGTTATTTAGTATGACCGCTGTTATGACCACCATTCACAGCCTGAAATCTTGTCAGTAATAGTGCTCCAGGCTTCTTGAAGGACATTCCAAAGCTCTTCTTTGGATGGTGGCTGCCTTTTGTTTCGTTCTCTCTCAATGATCCCACTCTATTTCAATATCACTGAAGCCAAATCATGACGGATTATGTTCCATCATGTTTTTTTTCTAGTGAGGTATTTGATTGCATTGACAGTGACCCATTGTCATGTTGGAAAATAAAGCTCCTGCCAGTCAGACACATTCCAGGTGGTATTTTGGGGTGGCTCAAGACATTTATACAGTACTGTATATAAACAATTTTTTCTAGATTGCATGACTGCCACTACCTGGTGTGGGTGTTAGCATGTGCAGGACATGGTTTATGCAAGCAAAACATGAATTTTGTCAGGAGGTGGCCAAATGTTTTTTAACCATGTGTCGCCCCTAGTCAGGCCGAGGCATATTCGGTTAAATCCTTATATTACAGCTGTGCACTTGTGCAGATGTGCTAGAGCTCTGATGGGCCATAGTTAGTAAACCGAGATATGCTGGGTTATTTCAGAGACACCTGGTCAGCCTGAATCAGTGTGTCATGGCGATCTCTACAGTTCCACGCCTCACTGATAGATCCCATTCTTTGTGTACCTTGAGGTAGCGTTGCCCATTTTCAAAGCTTGTAAAAATTAGATAGGGACGCATCAATTTTTCACTCCACTTTTCTAATAGTTGCTGACTAATGACCCTGTCCCCACCTTGTAAGCACCGTAATAAGTAACCCGGTAATGTGAATGAGGTGAATTGATGAGCCACATTCTGACCCGCTATCTCCAGATTACAGTTAGCTTCATGAGGAACAGATCAATTGTAAGAGAATATTGTATTGCTGTAGGTTGCTGCTACTGAGGGTTGGACCCTAAGGGCTGTGGTCTGTGGCTCCAGACCAGTGGAGATAGAAACACACTCTTAGAAATAAAGTTTCCTACCAGGTTCTTAGTTTGGACTAAGGAATGGCTTAGACCACACTTCATTTTTGGGGTCTTCAGAGACTAACAACAGACTATCTGGTGAAATTGAGTGGCTTATCAAAAACATTCAGGTTAGGTCTAGGAATATAATTATATTCATGTTTTATGGTTAATGTTAAGTTTATGGCTAGGTTTAGGTTCAGATTTAATAGAGTAAATTAGAGTTCATGTGCATTTAATAAATATTTAGTTATGGTTAATAACAAAGAATCTAGAAAGTACTCAGTGGCCAATCAAAACAAAAGTTTTACAGTACATTTTACTTTTACAGTGTAAATTCTTTTAACTTTCATGACGTTTTCTTGACAATTCATAGACAAAAATGGCTCTTAAAAGAATCACCCATTGAAAATTCATTAGAGAAATGAAAAAAGTGGTTCTTCTGTGGTATTGCTTGTTTATTTTAGAAGCAGATTGTTGTGGTTATCAGTGTTGCTGTTATGTATCAGTTTTATTTCAGAGACTTTTATTTTGACATGGGGGTATGTGTTTGTCTGGTGTCATGTTTGTCAGCTGTCCTGTGTTTTAGTTTAAGTGATTGTGTTAGATGATTGGTTTCTGTTTTTGTCTGTGGTGTGTTTAAGTTCCAAGACATTTGTATTTAGTTGCTGGTTGACCCTCACGCACCCTGATGGTTACCCTCACGATTCCCTTTCCTCTGGTGTCTTTGGTGAATGTATATTTTATGTTTAAAGGCCTGCGTGCCTCTTTGGTCTCGTTAAGTGTAGAGTCTGTGTCTTTTTGTAAATAAACCATCTATGGAACCTGTGCCTTGCGCCTCGCCTCACTCCCCTTCAGTGACGAGAAGTGACAGTTGCTACCAATTTAGTTGACTTGGTAGCCACTGAATAAATGTGCTGTTCCCACTCGTGCAATGGAAAAGGTCATAAAGTTGATTTAGGGGTTAAAATCACCAACTTATAATTGCTTGGCAGCCTCAGGTTCTTTCTCTGCCCAACCCACCTCCTTGGTCTTTGTCCCACAGTTCTAATGGTAGTGTCAGCCATTAGCTGGTGTCAAGAAAGTGGCGTTTGACTGCTATTGCGGTCCTCCATCACAACAGATTAACCTTTTGAACTCTGGGCCATTTATGAGTGTTTTTGCATCCCTTTATTTATTGGGCTATAACATTTTAATGCCATAAGCTAGCCATTCATGCCTCATGTTGATTTTTTCAGAAGGCCTAGGGCTACTTACTTATGTAATTATTTGATGTGAAACTAACAAGTCAAATCTTGATATAATTTTTATAAGCAAATTTTAGTTTTCGCCTAGTGAAATTTTACTTTTTTTCTTTTATTTCTACAAGACAATGTTGTTCAGTAGAGATTTAACTTTAGAAATATGTGGGGTAAAGGTATATAGCAATTGTTATATATTTTTTTCAAACTGGGACATTCTATGGCTTATTACAATATAAAAATATGTGCTTATTTCCCGACGGGATTTGGATTTGGTAACATTATTACTGCCGAAGAAGTTGATCAGATGACCTCTAGAATGCAGGCAAACACTTTCTCCCAACAGTTACAAACATATGACACAACACCATTATAAAAAGGATAATAATATAGCAACAGAATGAAAATAAATATATATTTATGATATAGAAAGACAGTGGGTGTTCCTCTGATGGCAAGAGTACAGAAGAAACACCTGCATTGTCATTGATGAAGAGAATAGATGGGTTGATTTGATTATTTGGAATCCTTTCTCCCTGTTATGGGATGGACTATTGAAAAGGTCATTTTTCAGGCATAAACTAAGTAATGTCAGCATCTCCACAGGTTAAGAAGGTTTTCCCGAAGCTTTCATTACTGCAAATTCAATGACTTTCTTTAATTATTTATAAAATGAAAAAAGAAAGAGCAAAGAAGCAATATCTATGCTCTAAATCTATGTTGCAATATCTATCTAACTCATTACTACATAAGCTAAATAGCTTTAGTTCCACAGTTGGAGAAGATGTTGTGAATTCATTTAAACATTTCCTCAACATAACAAACACACAGAGGGTAAAATTTGTAAGTACTTGTTCAAAGGTGTGGGTTTTTGTCCAACAGTGCGATGCATCATACAGTGTTGAAGAGTGCAGTATCATGCCATGCTTGGAACATTACCTTAACGGGGTGCTGTATTAAGTTAGAAACGTGGATTTTATCTAGGTTTAACATTCGTCAGTAATTGTAAGGACGTGGCCAGTGTTTTTTTCCATTTTCTCCTGTTAAATAAACAGTCCATCAATGACTGCTCTAACACTGAGTGGCAAAGGTTTGATTAATCAGCTGAGTTTTAGCAGCTGTTTAGTCAACCCCCAGTCACACAGATCCCAAAAGGCAGCACTACTTAAACCCTCAACTAAAGCTTTCTGCAGCTAATGGGTTTCATTTCGATTCATTGGTGACGCATGGCCTGAGTGACCCTGCCATCAGCGCACATATGCACACGCAGCTCTCCAAGAGAAATCACTGCCTGTCTGTCTGACATCAGTGTTGCCACTCTCTCTCTGGTGATCATACTAAATGGCATCTGCTAACAGCAGGCTGACCTGTGGCACCACCGAAATGAGGACCCAAGCTGCCCTGTTGGCAGATTGGAGGGGAATTGGGGAGACGGTCCAACCTAAAGCCCCGGCCTCCGCCAGTACATTACATTACTTTCCTCTTCTGATGAGCCGGCCGATGTGATTTCCATATAAATGGAGGACGCTCCATAAAGCAAAGCATGCATGTTGGCCGAGTGAGCATTTGGCTTCAGTCTGAAAGAGAGAGAGAGAGAGAGAGAGAGAGAGAGAGAGACAGGGAGAGAGAGAGACATGGTCATGTGTAGTTAAAAGGCAGCTGTTGCCCTCTTGCAAGCATGGGAGAAATGAATGAAAAATGCAGGAGGGATACGGAGAGAATATGATGAGGATAGTGTGTGTGTGTGTGTGTGTGTGTGGTTTTGCCTTTTACTGTGACTGGTAGAGGAGCTCTCTTCTGGCAGGTCTGCGGAGATAAGAGCAGACGCCGAGCGACAGTTGGTTGTCAAAAGCAGCCATGCATGACCCGACACACCGCATCAGCCACAACCAAATAGCCTCGCTTATCTTCCGACACTGCCGTCTGGAGAATGACGACAGGCCCAGCTTCCATTTTTCTCCCTCCGTTCGCACTCTCTTTTTCCGTCCAGAGAGAGCCCAGCCCGTCTTTCAGGTCCACACAAGGCGCACACCACTCTTTGTGCTATCGCCCACTTACACTGCCTCTGTTTGCAGCAATCTCCCGGCAGCCTTTTTAACAGTTACACTGCAGCAACTTTTGAAGGCTCATATCTTATATCACTCCTGCTCCATTTCAAAAAGATGCTGTAATTTCTTTGCATGGTGCTTTGTACAGCAAAAAAAAAAAAGAAGGGGGGCAGACGTTTTGTGTGATGCCTGACTATGAAAGCGCTCATTAAAGAGGCCTAAGTGGAGAACAGGTGGATGTTGTTAGCACTAGATGGAAAAACCTTTTATTGCACATTTTTTTCTTATTTAAGAATTGCTTGTTCAAGGACCCTTTCAAGGACTCTTCAACGCCTATTTAATCTAAACGGTGTTTGAATAAGCTCATATTTGTCATTAGCAGTCTGTCTCTGTTTACATTATTGCTGTATTTTCCTCAGTAGACCACAGCCTAACTCACCATCATGCAAGAGGCTCGTTTAATTAATTTTTATCAACACGATTCAAAATTATCCCATGACATTGCTGTATGGTCAGATGTATAGTCGTTACACAGCTGTGGTAAAACTTGCTTATATCATTGCACATTCTTGAAAATAAACCATCAGAGAGAGTTCCTTTTTAAGATTCTTTGTCAAGAGGCAAATTTGATTCTCTGAAAAACTTTCTGTTCTGTGGAATTACCTCAAAGAACGCTTTTTGGCACCTTTACTTTTTAAGTGTTTGCTTGTGGAACTGCTGGATCCATCCAACCAGTACACACTGCTCTTCCGGAGGTGTCCAGGCACCCCTTTAATGAACTACTTTAACATGCTCTCATTGCTGATGCAAACATTTAAACTGGAATTAGTCCACACAAAAACAACACAGATAAAGCACAGTGATGTTTTGAAAAAACATTCAAATCACATTTCAGGACATGCCACCCAGTTTGAACAGTCAGATCATATTTTTTTTTATCATTCAGGGGTGGCGGTTGTTGATGTCAGAATGTGTGACATCCTGCATTACATATTATATCTTAAAGACAGAGAGTTAAAACGTTTGACAGACACTTAAGTATTTTTACTGTGTGTGCTATGGTTGAAATAAAGCAAAAACATTCCGGTAGTTAAAGCCAGTAAGGAATGGTATTCATTAAGTCGTAAGCTCATCAGTGTGCCTAGTTCAAGTATTACCCTCCTCAGTCAGTTTTCTCATGTGTTCAGTGTTGCTATGGCAACTGATATGGACATGCGGTCTGGTCCTTACCGATTGAATTTGGTCACTTGAAATCTAACCAGTCAAATCTAGAAATCATATTTAGAAAAATGAGCCAGTTTGGCCTGCAGTGTGAAAGGTGTCTAAGTGGAGAGAAAAAGATTGCTATTTGTTTCATCTGCCTAAACAACCTTAAATCTTCCTGTTTCAAAAAGCTTCCTCCATCACTTGCCATGAGACCTGTAAGGTATGGACTGATCCATTATTAGAACCAAACAATTGGCACAGTGCCACCACTGGAGTGCAGTAAGTTGTGTAATGAATTCAGGATTGTTCTCCAAGCAAATGTGCAGCATATGACATTTAAATCATTTTATGATTTAATGGTGGTGTAATGAAAAGGTAATTAGCAAGTGGGTCATTTTAATGACCAAGATTCTGAAGAGTGCAATTTAAGAAAGACCAATCCGTCAAGTCTGAATTACAGTCAAAGCAAAATGTCCTTAACTCCTGCATGAACAAAAGGTCACATTTGTATGTGTAGAAACCTATCTTGGAAAAGAAAGAGGGGAGCATGCTTGTTTAGCAGTGGAATCCAAGGTCATCAGAACCATTTTATTTACTAAGAAAGCAAGAGAGATTCTTTAAATATTTGAAGTGGACAAAGTATAGCAGAGTTTGAAATATCTGTCGCAACCCAATGGGTTGGTCAGGTATAGAATATTTCCTGAGTATGGGTCAGGATCTTAAAATGAATAAGCAGAGTACAATTTAGAGCTGCCAAAAATGTTTTTATGCAAACTATTTGCCACATATTATTTTTATGTATGTAAAATTGCTCTATGTAAAGAAATAAGATATAGGATTGAACAGGTAAAGGCTAAAATCATGTTATGTAAGCACCATACTGACTGACAATAGCACAGTATAAAATTTCACCAGGCTTTAAAACTAGGATGCTGTTTGAAAGGCCTGCTTGATGAACAAAATTGTTAAAGTGGAATTTAAACTGATTTTTAGGAATTTTCTCTTAAATTTAGTGTTCCACTGGACGGCTGTGGCACCACCTGAGATCAAACTCACGATCTCTCAGTGGTATGTTTTATTATATCACGTTACTATTGTGATTGTGGCCGAGTCAGTTCTGCAGCGTATGTGGAGAGAGCACGACCTTCAAAATATGTGCCAGAGAGAGAGTCTGTAACATCACGGCTAAGGTGGCCAAACAGGGACAAAACACAGAGAAACACAAATGCTGAGACACAAACACGAAGCAAAACACACAACAGACTCATAAACAGCCTTCAAGACACTAAAGCTCAGGTTAGTTATTTAGAAAAAAGATTTGTGTCTCTGTTTGCTGTGATTGAATTAAAAGGAATCCGTCTGTAAATGCGGCTATGCTGTCAGTCATCCTCGCCCATAAATGTCTGGGTAAGAGCCAGTGAGTTAGCGCCCCCTTGCTGGTTCAGTGGTAACATGCTGCACATTCAATGAAGAGAATCAGAAAATCACTGGTTCAAAACCACGGTGTGAGTAGATTTTGTTTTTTTAACACAAACTTTTTTTGCCTATAAAACCATTGTTTTATAGCAACCATACAATCACACTTTGCATTATCTTGCTGAAAAGCATCTAGTTTCATATAATATTTTTTTTACCTGTATTCTAATGTACCCAAATGCTTTTTTTACTATGCTGTAATTCATCCAGTACTATTATAAGAAATACCAGGTTTTATTCTGCACTTTGGGATATATTGGTCCTATTTGTGTCAGTTTCAGTGTGATTTGGTTGAGCTCAGAAAGCACTCTGGAATTGTGACTAGAACATCCTACCCTGAATACAGCCAGAGAGCCTTCTGAGTACAATCAAAACCACATCAAGTCTGAAACTGACACAAACAGGACCAACAGAGACTAACAAGTTTGTTTGGCTCTAACAGAGAGTGCAGACAATAAAGAGAGAGGAGGTGTCATTATCATTTTATGTAAAAGCTTTTCTCTAAAGTAAAAACTGTGGGGTGGCCAGTTTGCACACAAGCAAAAAGGGATGCCTGATGTCACAACTGGTTTAACTTGCACACATGATGCACATAAAACAATCAGCAGGACCCTTTTACAACTACCAGCAGGACAAACTCACAGCTACCAGCAGGATCCTCTCACCCAGTAGTTTGCTGGTAGGAAGGAGGCGGTGACAGTGGGGCAATAAGCAAAACCGGGTCCATTTTAATTCTTCCTTGTAAGTAGCTCAACGTCAAGCTCATCAACTAAACTGAATATATGAATATATAAACATAAATAAACAATTTGAAATTAAACGTCATTGCAAGATTAATTGTCCTGGCTTGGAGGAAAACATTCCAAGGCTTGTCTTGCCAGATAGCTGAGTTTTAGAACTTAACTTGGGTCCAAGAGGAGAGAAAATGGAAATAAAAATATGGCTGATTTTGCTGATCATTTAGTTTTTCATTATCCTAACCAAAAGTACAGAATTTTAAAATGAAGATTCTGTCTATAATATATTCAGCTCACACACACACTCTAGCCTAACATTTAAAAAATAATATAAGATAAATGGTTTTAAAGGTATAACATTTCAGTGAGCACTTACATCTAAACTGATGAGTAGCCTAGAGTGGTCCAGAGCATTTTGACAGTGGTTATTTTGTCAGTGTTGCTGGAGGATTACGATTTGTACAAGTCAATGTAAACAGTGAGAAAATCTCATTTATTTATAAAGATGCACAGCTCGAGAATGCAGGAGTTTCTGTGCATCAGCAGATAAACACTCGGAATACTGTTTTAACCTCAAGGCCATAAGACTACTTCTGTATTCTGTATACATGTGTTTTTTCTATAAAAGCATGAGTTCTCCTGTAGAGCTAGAACAACATTTCTGACCATCTTCTAAAACAGTTTAGTCTCTGAATCTAATTTTTATGTTTTGCTAAGCTTCCAAATTAGTTTTTTCTTTTTGTAAATAAAGTTGTTCAACATCATTATGTCTGGATAAAAATTATTTTCAGTAACCCTAAAACATTTGGCTTCTTCCCAAACATTATGCTATTACAAATTATGCACATACCTGAAAAAGAATCCGTCTGTAAATGCGGCTACGCTGTCCGCTGTCCTTACCCATAAATGGCTGGGTAGGAGGCAGTGAGTTAGCGCCCCCCTGCTGGTTCTGTGGTAAATGCTGTGGTTTTAATGTTAAGGCTGAATGCTGTATATTATTATTGGTAGTAATAGTAGTAGTACTGGTAGTATGTAACTAATAATAATCATCCAACACCCAATCCCATCACAGTACCACTACTTTGTTCAGAATAGACTAATAGACACAAATAATGTCTGTCCAGGAGTGGTCATGTGGTCAGAAACCAGCCAGCGATGAATGAGGCATACATCAGATAACAAACTGTGGACAACAGACTCTACAGCACAGGCTACAGTCTATGTAGAGCATCTATAAGCTAAATGGACCTCATGTCTATAAAACTTCCTAAACCTCACAATTTCCAACCTTTGACTACACAAAACTAAAGAAAATGGCCCATCAACTATTCCAACACCAGTAATTATTCCAAACGTGCTCTTATTTCACCATAAACGCCAACACAAGTGCAGCAGTACACGCTCCACTTGTTTTCACATACTGAAATGGGGTTCTGTTTCTGTTGAATTGCTCTCAGAGGAGTGACATAGTCCGATCTGTCTCAACTAGTCTGTGCACAGGTCATAGCTATGAAATTCTACATCCCTTTCTTCCTCTCAGTGCTAGTGATTTTGTACACAACAGTGCGCAAAATATAAGTGCACATTAGAGTGTGAAAAGTCTATTAGAGTCTGTATAGAGACACAACCAAGACAGAAAACCCCTCAGATCATGTCTTTATAGGCAGTTGAGAACTGCTCCAAAATATCGACAAGCCGTGTTTTAACTAGATCATAAGAAGGATTTGGAACAGTTGTGAATCTTAGCAGATAAAATGCATTATCACAGATGCCTTTCAGTACAGTATGTATTGCTTCTCTATCGTGAGTCCACACACAGCTCAACTGGCAGTCCACTGTGTTACAAGCACCCAGTTCTTTCGTGTGTCCTCAGTGTGTGTTCTCGCGGTACTGCAGCAAGTATAAACCCCAGTACTGAAGGAGCTGAGAGGGTCATCAACTTTTCATCATTCAAATATGCTACAGAGGGTAGGACACACATAAATATATTAATACATACATATAGCTACAGTACATACACATAAACACATGTCCAAACATGCAGCTTGGAACATACATGGAACCTCTTTTAGAAAAAGAATAAAAGTATTAGCTTTCTCTTATTTTCTCATTTCTATTTGTACTTCTTTTTCACACAATGTTCGCATCGTGCTGATTGTTGTCTTGTTTATAGTTTAGTCCATTTTTACAGGTTATTCTGAATAGCACTTTTATTTGTTTTGTATTCATATATATTCATGACCATTTTTATTCTACTAAAAAATGATAGTTTATAGTTTTATTACTTGACTTGACTTGCACTAGAGGAAATATTTCTTCAGTATATACTGCTTGGAGCCAAAATAGAGGTTAAATGAATGAATATGGCACACAATGTATACAGCATCACAGAAATGACATTCACACACACAAACAAAATGCCATAGTGTGTCCTGTATGTGGAATTCTATATTGTCTTGCTAAAGTCTGGTATTTGTTCTTTCTCCCATCCTCAACTATTCACTGCCCCGACACATTAAACCCTTCATTCGTTGGATCAGGTTTGTTGCGGTTGGAAATGTAAACTGTGCACTACAGTGGGTCCTCGGGAGAAGGGTTTAAGCTGGCGATATACTTTAAATGACAAAAGAGTAAAACAAAATCTAACTGGTGCCAAATGCGCTGCCATAATGCACTTTAAAAAGAACACAGTGAGCATCTTTCTCAGTCAGCTCTGGCTATAAAACTTCCTAAACCTCACAATTTCCAACCTTTGACTGGACAAAACTAAAGAAAATGGCCCATCAATTATTCCAACACCAGTAATTATTCCAAAGGTGCTCTTAATTCACAATAAACACCAACACTTGTGGAGCGTGTACTGCTGCACTTGTTGTAGTCACATACTGAAATGGGGTTTTGTGTCTGCTGAATTGCTCTCAGAGGAGTGACAGAGTCCGATCTGTCTCAACTAATCTGTGCACAGGTCATACACAGCGCTCCTTGCTGAGGAGTCTATTGCAGAGATTGCTCTTGCATTGCGTTATGAATGTTCGAGTGGTACATTTTTAAACACGACATGTGGAATGGATTTTGCAAAGCTTGAAGCATTTGCATACTGATGTATGTTTCAGGTGTTTGCTGCTTCATTGTGCAAGTGTCAGTACCTATAAAAAAAAAGGAAGAAGAAAGAACAGTATGGCGACACTCAAAGCAAGGGACTGTCTTGCCTCCAGCCGTGACTCACACTGAGAGAATCAAAACCGGCCGTTTGCCTGGTTAATGGGATTGGTGGGTAGCCTCTTAAGTGGACATCCTGCTTGGTGAAATAACATCATTTTTCAATTCATAAAACCCCTCTGTAACAACGGCTTCTTTTACACCTTCTGTTGTGGGGTGTGTTTGGAAAACACAAAAGCACCTTCAAGCGAATTATGCTCAATCAATTTTCCAAACATTGATTGTGTCTGGCCTTGGACTAAATAACACTGTCAATAGAGATTCTGCACTGAAAACCTTTTCAAGTGGAAAAGCCGCTAAAATGTATTTTGTTGAAGGAGAGGGGCTGATTTAGTGCATATACATAACTATTTGATTGCAGTGTGGCAGTCTATGAAAAGCTATGGATTTAGCATTATAAAAATGTGGTTAATCCATCATCGCTTTTCAGGATTTTCTGTGGCAAAACAAAAGCATGAGATCTATTATTTAAAAGAATCTAAGAACATGCTAATCAGATTTTCATAAGAAAGGGATATTAATGTTAGTCCCACACTGACCACTTCACAGAGTAATTAACTAAGTAATTAATAAATAGAGACATAATCCCTAGATCTGTTTGAAAACAGATTTGTTGATGTAAGCTCAATCAGAATTAAAAAATGACACTGCCCAGTACAGCATGCATACCAGGAATCTGCTTTGGCAAGAGACTGTATTACAGCCAAAATGCAGCATCACACCAGGGCATGGAACCAGATACACTGATTAGTCATTTCAATAGGTACACCTTCCTTATGTGTACACTCATTTTACCAGCTCCGCTGACCATACAGGTGCATTTTGTAGTTTATAATAACAGAATGTAGTCCAACTGCATCATCTGTTGGCCCACTTTACTGGCAGCGAGCAGGTATTATTTGGGTGGTGGATCTTTCTCAGTACAGAGGTGACACCGTTATGGAAGTGTTGGTGTGTATGTGTGTGTGTGTCTGTTTTCCTGGGAAAACCGTGATAGTGAGAGCGACCTCTGTGTCATTATGCTAGGTAGCTGCATGTCCACGCTGACTGTTCCACAGAAAACAAGTTTTTATTATATATTTTAAGCGTGAACTGATTTGTTAATGACAAAGAAATCCATGATTTGCCTATAAATTGTATTAGGAAATACAGGAGAAATTGGAATGAGATGACAAAGATATTAGACAAACGACAGATCCCTATTTCTATATGTCTCATTTGAGCTAAAATACAGATGGAGAGCTGTGAAATGTAAATGTGACAAAAAACAAAAACAATTAGTCCTGTGACTCAGATTGCCCCAAGTTAGGGGAAAGTTGATCTTAGTCCACGATTGGCCACTGACATTTACAAGAAAGCCGGAAAACGATGTGAAGTTTTCTTCCATTCCTAAGAGGGCTATTTATTGTTTAATTATTTTAATTCTATGTGGGAAAAGTGTTTACTTTAGAAAAGGGTTTTTAAGAAAGAAGAAACAAATCCATATTTCCCTTTTCCCTGAAAAGTCCAGACATAGCAATTCAGGCATAATCTCTCGCATTTTATGAAATTATGGAATTTTTTTTTCAAATGTATGGAATCATGGAAACTGTCAAAAAATAGGAATATTAAACAACAGTGCAAAAGCAAATATACGCAAGCAATAGAATAGAAAAGCATTCAAATGCAGACCATCATGCTGCCTACGGAAGAAGATTTCTCACCAACTGGAGACAAAGTTTTGAAAGATTCATTCCTCTAATGAATCTATGGCATTAACAACTACAGCATATAAATAGTTGATAAGAAAGTATTAGATCTGACATAAATGCAGAGTGGGAGTTTTGCAGCTAGAAAGTAAACACAAAGAGAAGCAAACAGTACAAGATTGCTATTTATAAGGTTATTCGTTTAAAATAAGCTCAGATGTTAGCATGGTAAGGTTTTAAAAGCTGATAGGCAAGTACCGTTATTCTGAGAACATTTGCTTGTGTGTGAAATGTTAGTAGGACACTCCTGAGTAGGAGTGTGAAATGACAGATATTAGTTGAGGCGGGGTGGGGGGACTGCCCCCCCCCCCTTCATTTTCTGCTTTAATAGTCCATGGTAATTAGAACAATCCATAAGCCAATTTTTCATGTTTGTCCTCAATTTTCTGCCTACTGTCAGATTTTATTTCCATATTCAGAAACCTAATTGTGGCATGCCATTCCAACACAAGGCCTTTATTTATTACAATAGGTTAAGTTCCCTTATTATCAGAAAATGCTGCAAACCCTTACATGTCACAGTTATCACCAGTGCTAACAAAAGTACAGTGTAATTCCGTACTATCTACTGGTAAAGTTTTATTAAACTTTCGGCTGACAGTACATTTCAGTTTGTGAGAAGAAGGAGAGCTTTTTATTCCAGTTTGAAACTTGTGAAAAGTTGTTGTGCATCTTTGTTGATTTGAAACTAAAATCTAATAACCTCTTTCTCTCAAGCGGTCATTTTGCCAGCAGAAAGGAAATCAACCTGATAATCTGACTGAATAAAATCGACATAGTTCCCCGCATAACTTCTTAATTATCAGGAGTGATTCTGCAGTATGTCTAGGGAAAATTGTGCCCTGTCAGTCAAAAGAGCATTTGTGACTTTAGGCAGTGATGTACGGTGAGAAGCCCTGGCTTGTAATCGACCAACCAGGTCGTTCCAAAGATTTCCAGAGATTCTGGACTTAGTCCACACCAAACTCGTCAAGCATCTTTATGGAGCTTACTTTGTGCACTGGGGCTCAGTCCTGCTGGAATAGAAAAGGATCTTCCCCAAACTGTGTCCACAATGGGACATTTATAAATATTTAAAATGTTCTTCTACTGTAGTATTAAGGCTGTGCTTCACTAGAGCTGAGGGTCTAATCCCAAACCCTGAAAAACAGCCCCACACTAGTCTGACTCCTCTACCAAACTGTTGGCATTGTGCATTCCAGTATGTATTTTCCTGGCATCTACTAAACCCAGATTTGTCAATCAGATTGCCAGACAGCGAAGCATGATTCATCACTCCAGACAACACGTTTCCATAGCCGCACACACACACGCACACACGCGCACACACACACACACACAGGGCAATCTCTACCCCGTGGTTTCCCCCTGTCACCCACCCAGCAATGTCATAGTTATCTGAGGGGCTTTTACTTGGGACAAGACACACGTGCACATGCTCAATACACTTGTGCGTCATGTATATTTAAAAGCCTGGGTACTGTGATGTATATTTATAAGCTCATGGGTCTCAATGCTCGCCCCCAGTGCCTTGCAGTTAAAGCAACAACACACCACGTCCTTCACTCTCCAAGGAGTGCTCACTCTCAGCACATTTACAGCAGAGGACCTAGAAATTCCTGGAAACCAAAAACATATGGCAGTTATTATCTATAAAACATCAAGCCATCAAGCTCCATAAGGATGCATGACATGACTGCAAGAGGGTATGTTTTTTCCCAGTTGCCATGTTCGAGCCATTTGGATTCATGGAATGGTTTGTTCTTGAACATATTATCCATGTTTATTATCCATGTTGTGTTCTCATGGGTTGGATAGAATAATATTTTTCTTGGCAGTGAAGATGGATGTCTCACTGAAGGCGTTTAAGCAGCTCGCTGGGCGGAACAGTCAAGGCACATCAGCAAGAGGCATTAGGCCGATCCCTCAGAACAGTTGTGCTGCATGTAGTGTGATGGGAGAAGAATCAGCAGAAGGAAAAAGGACAGAAAGAGAGACAATTCATCTCAGGATTATGATATATACATTTTCCCATTTCTATGTCTAAGTTACAAATTTACATAACAATACTGTTCTCTAAAATAGAAGGTTTTGTGAGCTTGTGGTTATTCAGATCTTTTTTGTTAATATTCAAGTCATTGTTTGAGCACAATGCATGATTCTGCATATGCGTGCAGTAGGTAATCACACCCAATGCTAACAGTAATACTGAGAAATCCTTTACAAACTCAAGCTGGTGGTGGTGGTAGTGGCCTAATGGGTAGGATACTTGCCTCTGGACCAAGAGGTCATGGGTTTGAATCCTACCTTCAGCAAACCACCACTGGGTTATTCAGCAAGACCCTTCAGCCCAAAGTTTCTCCAGGGAGACTGTCCCCTGTAGTTAGGGATTGGAGGTCGGTTTGGAAAAAAGCGTCTGCTAAATGCCGTAAATGTAAATGTAAACACTGTGGTGAGATCTTTCCTGGACTGTGCGGTGACCCTTTGAAGTCAAGTTATTACTGACATGTTTCCATACTTTTCAATGTAATTGCATAATTAATTACATATTTGCATTGTATAATATTTACACTTCCATAGTGCTTTACTAGGCTGAAGTATACACCTTTTCCCATTTCTTGACCTTGTCAAAAACAAACAAAGAACAAAAACGTGGCAAAATTACTTAACTGTTTTTGTCAGGACTACAAGGGCGAGTGGGCATTTGACCAACCACTTTTCAAAGCAATAGAACGATGACCCATTACTTTACAATTGACTTGAGGATGGTTATATTCAAAGAAAAATAGACACAAAGTATTCTGTGTAAAGACCCCAAACATACGAAAAGGTCATGACATATTTAGCTCTAATTTTCAATTAGTCAATGGCCTAGCTGACATTTGTTTCTTCTTTGAATTCTCCCTTGCACCCTAAATGGTGCAGCAGCCACATTAGAGTCAGCGAATGTAATAGAAGTTGGTGAAATGCAAATTCAACATCATCTAGCACACTCGAGTTGTTGGTTTTTGTTTGTCTGTTTTTTGAACCACCTCTTTGCTTTTGCTGCTGTGTACAATAGCTCACTTTTAACTGTTGAATTACTATTTGAATTTGGTACAAAAATGTCTTTGTTTTCTTTATCAGTGGAAAGCGCTCACTGCACCTATTTAAGCAGCCAGGGACACGGGAAGTGGAGGTAAAGAGCACAATTAATAGAGAAGACTTACAATATGCTTCTAAGCACTCCTGTCCATTTTCCTGGTAATAAAGGCATAATCTCACCTCATATCTGTCACTCTCTGCCTCTTGCTTCTCTCTGCTTTCTTTTTTGTTCATAAATTGATCCGATGTTAGCATAAACACGGACCTGACATTATCCTCGCTGCCAGTATTAGGTAGATCACAGGGTTTTTTTTAAGAACTGGTGAGGAGGCAGACAAAAATGTTATATATAATACATAATATTGTAAGGGTTGCATGGCTCAATTATTATGATTGCAGATCTTATCGTAACCCTGTCACCCCTGGAAATTATGCCTATGTCCATATGCTTCTTAAAATTTCAGACTCCCAATTTACATCTTCCCCGGTCGCCGTGAATAGAAAAGGTGTGAGGAACCCGAGTACAAGCAGGAAATCACACAAGAACACATTCTCTTTGTCTCCAGGAACATTACTGAGTGCCTGGTGTGAAGCAGACAGCTTGAGGGCAACCTCTTCATGTTACAAGTCACAGACAGTGACCCCGAATAAAGCCCCAGTTCTGCAGCAAGCAAGGGGCTTTCAGGCACATTCCTCTTTGGACTATGACTTGCCTCCAAAACATGACCAGTCGAGGCCTCTGTTTGCACCATTTTCACTCAGCAGTGAGCATTCGCCAGCTCACACTCCTCCAGGAACCCAGCAGCCTTTCGCCCACATGGAGGGCTGCCTGCGTCCTTGACTTCGAGCATTCAGTGAACAGGATTCTGTACTCTTCATTTGAAAGCTGGCACCTTCACTATGCACCATGAACAGGAGAAGAATTCAGATAGATTAATAGACATAAAACCTGTGGAGCACAGGCCTGAATACCTGAATACATGAAGGTGCTTAAAACATGTGGAAACAGGATCAAAAGCTACAGTGACCTTGGGACGATAATACCAAAGGGAACAACAGTATACCTGCTTCAGTGGTTTTATGCCCATACTGAAAAATGATTTCTCATTCATCAAACCACACATACAACAAGAATTACAAAGCTTCTGTATTTACTGGGAGAAGAAATGGCTTCATTGACCAGCGGACAGAGGAGAGCGGACAGCTGAGACATAAGGAAACAGGAACAGACGCAAGAAACGTCCTGTGAAAAACACCACCAAGCTCATCTGTTTAAACAGCGCACAATTAGCGTCGCTTAAAAGAGCTAAATTCGTTCAAAGTGATTAGGCCTGTATTTACTATAAGCAACATTCTGTACACAAGATAACGGGGCCTCATTTGCATATGCTAATTAGTCCAATTAGTTATGCTCCACAGAGTCATTTCCATTCAGCCAACCTACAGGCGTTTTTTGGCTGAGATTAACAAAAATAATGAAATAATTCAATCAATCAAATGAAGGCTAATATATGCACAACGAATGGCAAGGGGAAGTTCATGCCACACATTTAATGTCATGAACGGGAGGAATTAGTCCTGGACGAATTAGCATTAGCTTGCCTTTTCCACCGTGTGAATGGCCTGGAATAGGGGGGTGTGTGTGAGAGTCTCTCTTTCTCTTTCGGACCACACAGACCAGCAGCCGTGGATCTCCTCCAAAGGGATGAGGGAAAAGTCAGTGAAAACTCGCCTCTAATCTGTCTGCTACATGGTGCTTTTTTACGACTCATCGATGCTGTAATGGAATCCATTTTAAGAAGGCAGAGCGGCTCCTTGCTTTATTGCTGTGTACACAGAAACGCTCAGCTAGAGAGCGGAGGGCCACAAATGCAGCCCTCGTTTGGCTTTAATGTGGTTTGTGTTTGATTTTGTGCTTTTATTCAGGTGATTAAAAGCATGATAAACTGTAGACTTCATTAAGCTCCCCTTTTCTCTGGTGGTGTCATTAGGCCTGTGCAGCAGAGCAGTGAGGAACTGATCAGAATGAAGCACTGATGGAGGAAGAGAGGTGTAGGAACTAGATACACTAACTCATCTACCGAAGTAGTTTTGTCACACTTTTCTAATACTACTTCTACAGGCAGGAGACTCAAACATACTTGAAGGTAGAAAGAAATCTACCATAACCCTTTTCTGTCCTAAATGGGAAAATGCATGGGGACGGAAAATATATTTCAAGTAAATAGTTTCATTACTAAATGTATTCCAAACAAAGGTGGAGCAAAATGTAATAATCAATGTTTTTAGAGTCGTGTGCATCGACCCTGCAGGGTTCACTGGGCCCCATGCAGGTACATAATATTGTTAGCTCCCCTCTATGAAGAGCATAAAATGTTAGTTTAGCAGGGTAGCAGTAAAAATACCGATTCCTATGAATCTCACAGTGTGAAAAATGAACTAGATGACTAACATCTAAGTGAATATGAGTCATAATAGTTCAGGCATCACTTTTTATTAGTCAATTAGTGAGCTGAGACAGTTCCTCTCACAGAATGCAAACTCAGGAAGGTTTTATTTGCTGAGATATGTCCTGCCCTTCACCTGTGTGGTTAAGAGTGTTAAAATAAGTGGTGGAGCATCATCCCCGGTCAAATGCTTGCTCATCTGCATGATTCTGCCAGCTGTGACTGCACTATTTCCATATATGTTCAAATGTATTTGAACAATACACATATATTTACAGTAGGTTTAAAAAGAATCACCCCCTTCAAAATACACATATTGCTGCTTTGCAGCTTGAAATAAACACACACACATATAAACACACACACACACACACACACACACAAAGATGTATTTATTTACTCATCCAAACTGGATGGAAAAGCGAGGCGGAAACTGACCAGAGAGGCTACCAAGAGGCCCATGGCTACTTTGAAGCAGTTACAAGAATTTCTGACAAAGATTGGTGAGTCTGTGCAACTGACAACAATTTCATAAGTGCTTCACAAATGTGGCTTGTATGGAAGTTTTAGTCTAGCTCTTTAAATCGTGCTGGAGTAAAACAGTTACTAATAGTTGGTTTTAAGCTACTCTACCCACTTCTGAGAAAAATATAGCCACGATATTAAACAAGGCAACCACAATTAGACAGGGAAGAGAAATCTCATTTGAATCTACTTCTTTCATGTGTATGTGTAAAATAACATGGATTCTATGTGAAAAAATTCTAGTAACTTTGCAGTTCTTTGGCACGTCTCATTCAGTGTCATACAGTGTCAGAAAACACACAAGTCTGGGGAAAAAGGGAAAACTGTAAATGTGATTTTTGGTCAAACCTCCAATTTAAGCCTAGCAAAAAAATGAGAACCAGGACCTGTATTATAAAGCAGTATTTCTTTGATTTTAAATGTAGTTCATCCTAATTCTGGATTTTATATCTCTTGATGGTGGAACATTTTTAGTTGCTTATATACTAGTTAACAAAGACACAGTGGGTGGATCTTAAACCTCTTAATTGCTGTACCCTTAATTCCTCTTTCCTCCATCTTTCAGTGCATGACCCAGATACTGATCTAACACTGCCAAGTGAAGATGTATCACTTGTTTAAATGCACTCAGAGGACTCATATGCACTCAATCATAAAGGGAGGGGCGTGAGACTTCCAGACCCAGGAATCACACGAGCATCCTACACAGAAGACTTTTTCTCAGTGTATGCAATATCCCCACTGGTCATTGGATGAATACAGTTAATACGACAGTACAGATAACGGATAGTTAAAGTTATTTTCACTGTTGAAGTGACTGAATAAAGCATTAAGAACTAAATGAAAAGGACAACTGTGAGGTGAAGAACGATGCTAGTAGGTCCCCTTGTGGACAAATGACAGCTTGCCAAATGTGAATGAGTTAAAAGCCAGATTGATGAGGTGTTGTGCATCTAAATATACTTTTAACAAATTTGAAAAGTACAAACCATTTAATACAATAAAAAATATAGTAATAAGTGTCATTCACACTATTATGTATGATTTATGCCTCTCCCTGGTTTCATGTGATTGGCTGTTTGACAAACATCATGCTTTCATGTGCAATACTGTGCTATTCTCTTATGGGGTCTATAAAGAATATCTTATTAGAATAACTTAAGCTACCCTCAGGGTGGTGCAGTCCTGTCCTTGTGTATGTGGAGTTTGCATGTTCTCCTTGTGGTGGGGTGGGTTTCCTCCCGGGTCTCCGGTTTCTCCCACAGTCCAAAGACATGCACTTCAGGTGAATTGAAATCTCTTGTGGGCACCCTGCCTTGTGCCCATTGGCCCAGGGATAGTCTCCAGGTACCCACGACTCTCGTGAGAATTAAGCGGTTACTGAAAGTGAGTGAATTTCGTAAGTTGCAGTATCTCATGTGAATATCACTACTTATGTCAATATTACTTATACACTACTAATATCTACTACGTGCACTAACCACCATTTGTTTTACTGGTAATTGACTTTACTGCTTATCCATAGTATTTATACCCAGCATTTATGTATATAGCAAAGTGTATGTCACACTGAGGTTCTTCAGCAGTTTTTTATTGGATTCATTTAGATCCATTTAAATATTTTATTTTGTTCTTGTCTCTGTACAGTCGTAGCAGTTTCCTCCGGGATCTGTAAAGTTTTCTGATTCTGATTCCTTCGTGTGCACAGAAGAATTACAGCTTGAGTATCTAAAGCTTGGTTGAAAGTCAAAGTTGTTAACCACATTGTAAACCATCACAAATGGAACATACTTCAAGACTGACCCCATAGCACCAATAAACCCATAATTAGAGAGTGTTACACACTCACTTTTACTTCAGCAACAGACAGATTACATTCTCACAAGCCTCCATGTTGCCCCTGTAATGCAGCAACTCCTTTAGCAAGTGGTATTGTCTGCTGCTATATATTCCCTTCAGAAAACACTGAAGATGAGTTTAACAGTTCATTCCTCCCATCTCAATGGCTTTTCTTTAAAAAAAATAAAAAATAAAAAATACACCCCCCCCCAATGTTCTACTACTGAATACCTAGCAGGAGCTTCCTCGAATTCCATCATCTTTCTTTGCTGAACTTGCACATAGATGGGGACACACGCACACACAATCCTCACCCTCCTGGACATCTGGAGGTCATCGAGTTACTGCGGTAGACATGTAGGCCCAAGGGAGGTTGAAAAAAGGGAGGGGTGAGAAGAGATGAATGCAGAGGAAAAAAGAAAGACCATGCTGGCACAGAACTGGAAGTGCCTGGGGAGTAAAGAATTGGAGAGAGCGGGAAAGAGAATGAGAGAGAGAGAGAGAGAAAGAGAGAGAGAGAGAGAGAGAGAGAGAGAGAGAGAGAGAGAGAGAGAGACAAATAGGAGGGGGGATTCCACGCTGTGCTACTCTTGCCAGTACCGGCTTGAGTCACGTGGGAGTTGAGTGTGCAGGGCTTTCTAAGAAGTCAGCAGGAGAGGAGAGGACAGCTGGGTGCTTCTACTATGTCCCCTTACACGTTCCTGTCAAGAAGAGAAGAAACATCTCGAACAGCTCATTAAAAGGTACCATGACTCAAAAAGAAGACACATTTTCTTAATAATCAGTTAGATTATGTTTTAATTTGCCTTTCTTAACCTTAAGTACTTCCCCTTATCTCAGATGTAAAAAGTCAGCCAAGGTATACCCAGCCTCTGAACTCCACACCATCACCAAGTCATGGATGAGCCAACGACTGTTTTTTAATAAACCTCATTACCTTAAAGTATGCATTACACAGATAGCCAGACATGTTTGCTATTAGCCTTGATTACACAGACAGCCTAACAAGTGTAGCACAACTCTTTACTCATTAGGCCATCTATGCCAACATAACCTCCGTGAAACAATTATGGTCCATCTGCTCCACTTTGGAGCAATTTACTGATCCTCAAATAGCAAAATTCTATAACCTATATGTCTGGGAACATGTACTTATGAGTACAGAGAACTACAGCGTCTAATAGCTTTCCAAAACTACTATTTAGTTACGCTAAGCACACAAAAAAGCCTGTGTGACAGGAAAGGATTTTTTTTCCTGGTATGTTTCAGGATATTTTGCGTTAAAAAAAAAAAAAAATTGTATCCTGACATCTATAAAAATGTTTTATGCCTGCTAGTACTGGTTTGATGTATGTGCTATAGGGGGAAAAAAACAAAACAAAAAACCCAATAAATGTTATGAACTGCTAAAAACCACAAGTCTATTTATGAGTACTTCAACGGAGTCAAATGTGATGATTTATATTTTTTGGGTACATTAGCCTCATAGCTCCAAAGCAAAACTAAAAATCCAAGCTCTAGTTTCATGTCTGGGCTAATCATTTGGGGGTAAATGGAAAACTTTGTTTGGCCAACACCAGCACTACCTTCTGTTGTAGGCTACGGTTACGGCAAAGACAGAACCCATCCAGTCTTTAATTTTCTTTTAATTGACACTTATTACGTAACTACACGAGTCAGTTAAAGTATTTGATTTGTTTTAAAGAATGAAATGTAATTGCACTGATATTCTAAAGCAGACGTGTGTACTTTTACAGAATCTGCTTGTAGAAAGTCTGATCAGTGATGCAGGTCCAAGTTCTACTAATGCGCTCATATCGGTTCTAGTCATAAAACCAGGCAGTCGAGCAGAAAAACGAAACTGCTATTCACCGACGGGGGAGAGTAGGCGTACTGTGCGACGCCTCGTTAATAGCAGTCCTGGTTTTCAACTCTTTTACTGAATGAAAAGACGGGTGGTGGAACAGTGCGGTTCGGATGGATTGAAATTTTGCAGCCATTCCACCCCAGTGCCAGTAACTGAGATGAATGACAGAGGCAGAATCCTTAATGCTGTGCTTTTTCCATGAAAGGTGTAATGAGCTCTGGCCCAACAGATCCCATTCTCCCTCCTTTTCTATCCATGTGAAAAAATGGCGCTGGTGACGAGGGCAAAAGGATGATCATGCGGACCCTTTTGGCTACTCATATATTTGCTTCTTTCTTCTTACGTTCTTCTTAAGCCCTTTGCTCCTCTTAACATTTTCTTCTTTGCTTGGAAAAAGACAGACTACATTAAGATAATGCTTCAGTTGTCTCAATGCACTGCCCTAGGACACTTTTAGAGTACACTGATCCTAAAATCCTCCCTCCTATGGCAGTCAGACAGTGCTATGAATATTGAGAACATCGTAGAAGGTCCTAAAAGTGCACGGGTAATCCTGGTGTAAACACTGAGCCTACGAGTGAGGAAAACAGACAGAAAAAGTAAATCAAATGGCAGGAAGCAGGCATAGGAAGGTGCACCACAAAAGACTAAAGAAATAAACATCTCTACAAGAAGTTAAAATGCACATTTGGCCTCCCTCTCTCACTACTGGATTACTGTACCTAAGACCATGTAAATGTACAAATGCAAACAGGACAAAAAGAGAAATATTTTGACACAAGTAGTTAACAAGGAAGAGGTGTTGGTTGTTGATGCCCACGTAGTTTGAAATTGACCAAGATCTCAAACAACCTTATCCAAGGAGACAGTAATACACATACACATCCTGTTCCTAGAATGGGAAAAAGACAATCATTTTTTAACTCTCTGAACTGCTTACGTTCCTAAATAGTTTCTCTATCTAATTTATTTAATTCTGTTACCCACAGGATTATGTGCAGTTGTCAGAAAAAGATGAACACACTCTACCAACTACTTATCTACAGACAGGCTTTTTCAGTGATCAAGTTATTTTGAAATGCTTTGAGTTTCAGGTTTATAATTGTCTAAAGCGACAGAAGCCTAATCTCACTGGAAGTAACTGCATGGATGCTTCGCCAAGATGGTTTGGACAGTGGATAGACGACTCAACCATTTACATAGAATATACAGACCACCCATGGGTTTTTTGAGCAATGTAGTTAAATACATCTTGGCAAATCAAAGACCAGTCACTCTGACCAGACACATCTGATAAGATTCTTGGAACAGAATCGAAGACGACAGAACACGCACTGAATGAGGACAGTCATTCAGTCCTCACTCATATCATTTTATTCCTCAAAAACTGCCGACACTTTGACCAAAGGTTGTGGCTAAATAGCACTGTCAGATGAAAAGCAGTTCATTTTACAAGAAAAATGTCTTAATAGAACTGTCCTAATAGATTTGAAGAATCTATGTGACGGGTATTCAGTTTTGGTCCTGCGGTGTTAAACATGCCTTCAAAACCTTGAAATCGTCTTTGAGCAGGCAAAAGACACAAATTGTGTTGGTCTAAGGCCCTATAGGATCCTGATCTACACGAAGTAACCTAGCGTTCCCAGCAATGTCATTTATATAATCCATAACTTCAAGAAGGTACAAGCTATTACTAGGAAAAAGGACTACATTTTTCTCCGTGGTGAAGAATTTGCTCCGGGTTGAATAAATTCTGATACCAAAGAATTCTGGAACACATTTGAAGTCCCTTTTTCTATAGAATCAACTGACTATAAATATTTTGAGCAGGTAATCAGAAGCATGACTAGGCATTTTTCAGGCATCAGTTAAACCTTGCTTTCTGCCAAAGACTGCCAGAAAGACTCCATTCAACTGTATAGATAAACTTTAAACAGAAACCATTCTTTTGAAAAAGAGTGAAGATGCAAACTATTGTTGTCAGCTGTTCACAAAATCTACAATTGTAATGGATTCTTCAAGTACATAAACCACAGAGACACACTGCACTCACCACCGCGCCCCTAAAGAGTCGCCTTTCATTAGCCCAAAACCCAAATGTGATTTGAAACATATTTTGGGGTCTGAATTATTGAACGTGTTTCATTTTGCCTCCAAACGCCTTAAAGGGGAAACATGCTCTGGCCTCATAAAAAATAGATCCTTGAATTCACTTGCTTCAGTTTCTTACACACAGACATGTGTGCGCGCACACACAAATACACACTGCTTTCTTTGCACTGTTTGATGTAGCTGCACCATCTCTGACTGAATTAGTGGGTGAATAAATCCTGAACAATCTTAACAGGCACACCAGCACATATGCGCGCGTGCACACACTTTCTGGTGGCATGGTTAATCAGTTCTAATTCGGAGACTCACTCAGAATGACAAAAGCGTGATTATCGCCCAGGGTACACTCTACATGTCATTCTTTGTCCTATTAGAGAAGGAGAGGCTGGGAAAGAATCAAAGAAGTTGATCAATTTGATATTTGGTATTGCTCAATCAAATTATCAGACCACATGACATTAATTGGGCATCCAATTCATTCTCAGTGAGGCAGAAAAGAAGACTTTGCTCAATTTTATTTAGCAGATTTAAATACAATGACAGGGTCTACCTTGGAAGGAAATTAATTCAAACACTGTTGTTTCTGCTATGGCAGGAGAGAGAGAGATGGAGAGAGGACAAAGAAACGACCATTATATGTAAACATCCCAGAGGAGTAGAACGAATGCTTGTCAAGGCGTTGGCAGCTTTTCTTTGTGCCATAGAGAGAGAAAACACACTCCTTACACAAAAGTCCAGAAAGGTCAAACACTCATACATTAAAAAATACACTCGTTAGTTTCACTTTGAGTGCACTTATCTAGCATCAAAATAATATCCATATACATTTAAATATAGAATTTTGTTTCATGATTAAGGAAGCGTTTTCTCAGGAAGCTGTTGAGTTCATGATGCCTCTGTGCAAAACCCCGCTCTTCTGAAAGCCCTGCCCTCTGAAGTATAGCCCAGACTGTAACAGAGCTATATAGGGTTTTGGTGGGCGGTGGGAGAGTTAAACAGTACAGTGACTGGGTAAAAATGAACACGCAGATGATTGGCCAAAATGTCATGTTAAGTTGGTCCTAGTTTAAGTATCTACAAGTGAATTCACCTGTAGCCCTGCTCTCTTAGGGGGAAAAAAGGGAAAAAGATCCTTGGGCAGAAGAGGGGCAATGCACAGAGTGTGAAAAGACAGAGAGATGAATGCTGCAATATTACAAAAATCAAGAGAGCATATTAACGCTTTGCTGTGATGTTTTTTCCTCTTTCTCTCTGCGGATGCAACTCTTCTTCCACAAGGTCTTTGGAATGGCAGAACTTAACGTCTGTACCCAAACTCATCTGCGTCATCGGCACGGAAGTCTCCGTAGCGCCAAATGTTGAGCTGAAATGAGAGAAAAGGGGAAACACAGGACATACATGGAATAAGCTTTTTATCTGAGAACACTGGCACACTGACCAGAAACAATGACAACTAATTATACCTTCCAGTGAAATGTATCACTAGAATATAAACATGAAAGCACATTACAAATCAAATAAACGTTGAAAGGTAACCTAATTGTCTTTTTGTGGTCGTCACATACATGTCCTTTTTCATGATGTGTAAAAATGCACAGATGAGAAACACACAGTCGGCTTGTGTATGCAGAGAATACAAGTCGGTCACTACATCATCTGTTCTCACTAAGAATAGAAAGAGCAGTAGTTTAAAGTGGTCTTTTGCAGCAGCCAATTTAGATCCAGTCATGTGTGGACACATCCTCATTCAGTTCAATTCCATCTATTTCAACCAGGCTTCACCTCATAAAACATAGAAGTGCTTTTTTCTGCTCAGCGTTCCATTTCCAAGAAGTGGAATGGCCTTAGATTCAGAGGAGGATGAGAAAGGAGTCATACAGGCTTCACTCTTTCAGCGTACTCCCCCTTTCTCTCTCATCAGTGTGTGCGTGTCTGTGTGTTCAGCTGTTAAGTCGGAGAGAATCACAGCTAATTAGCAGCTATGATAATTAGTGCCGTTGTTAGGAAAGACATCATCATCAGCTCCTCGCATGGTTCCGTTTGCAGCTCCCACAGCAGAGTTCGCCACTCGTTTCTTGTTAAACATCCATTGGCCTCTGATGGGAGGCCACGTGCAAGTAAGAAGACTGGTTTCTGGTGCCGGAAACCTTAGCTGCACCTCATCAAACCGGGCTGAAAGGGGTGAACAGTGCAGTAACTCTCAAGGGCTGACTGGTTCGGCTCTGGTGCCTCCAGGGCTGGGAACGCAGCCATACGGGACAGAGCAGTAATATCAAAGAGACAAACCAAAGAGGAGACAGAGAGATATAAATAATGACAAAGCAAAAGAAATGAGAGAGAGCGAGAGAGAGAGAGAGAGAGAGAGAGAGAGCGAGAGAGCAGGAAAAAAGAAAGACCATGCTGGCACAGAACTGGAAGTGCCTGGGGAGTAAAGAATTGGAGAGAACAGGGGAGGGAGGGAGGGAGGGAGGGAGGGAGGGAGG
>JBBPCX010000135.1:19121322-19142032 GCA_037974365.1 Hydrocynus forskahlii
CCACACCTGAGTAACTGAAAACCAAGACCAACTGATTACAGAGGTGGAATCAGGTGTGCCTCCTGCTTGGTTGGAACTAAAACCTGCACCCACAGCGGCCCTTTCTGCACAGGTTTGGGCACCCCTGACGTAAATTGTCTGAGCCACAGTAAAAGGTGGGTGTCATATTTTAAAACGTCTCAGTCAGAGATGACCGAGGCCGAAGGGAAAGGGTGGTGCTCTGTTTTATAAAAAACCTACATAAAAACATAATTCAAAGCTGCACAAAAACACAGACAATGCAACAAATGTGTCTGGCATCTCATCAAGTTTGTGTGTTCTCTTTTCTGGCCCTGTGCACTGGTTCCTTAGACAAAGCCCCAGTTATCCAAAATAGTTTGCTTTATTTAAGGCCTCCCACACTGCTAATGATGTTCGGTGCAATAAAAGACTTCTTTCTTATTGTAAGTCTTATTGCTTAGATCTTTCTGCCTAGATGCTTCACGTTCGGGTTTGTGATGCACATCTGTCTTTCACACAAATGCAAACCTCTGTCCTGGAGGAACTTCCATGTGCAAATGATTAGTTCAGTCCCTGCTGAAATGCTGGCAATACTGGATAGACTTTTTAAGGGTAATCAAATGAAATGGTGCTACTTGAAGGCAACCCCCCTATTATGCATACTGATTATGAATGTGATCTAAGGCCACATATTAAGACATATTAAACTCTGATTCACAGCTCTGAAAAAAAAAAAAATATGACAAGTGCTACATTTAGGCCACAATGCAGATTTGTAATAACAATGATCACGTTATCGAACACCCAAACCAGTGGTAGCTTGGTCCTCCAAGTCGTTGCAATATCACAGGTGCCACTGTTAACAGTGCAATCACTGCAACTACAATAAGATGTACAACAATAATCAGCTAGTCGGTGAGCCAAAATAAATAAACTAAACACAAGAGGCACAAGCAGAAAAGAGATCGCACAAGAGACGGCTGAATGCATCACAGCTTGGCGTCAAGCTTTTCAAATCCCCTCGCCATTCAGTAGACCTTGAAAGGACGTAAACTCTAATTAGTATTTAATAAGGAGAAAACAAGGCACCACAAAGAGCGCAGGAGAGGAAAGAGACCGTAATGGGCCTCCCTACAAAAGCTCCCAACCAAGAGGACAAAGCAAGTTCCCTCTATCATTCCCAAATGACAGAGCTGTCTTTAGAGCAGCACACGGACAAGCATGAACAGAATTAATCTAAGGAAAATCGCTGAAATACAAAATTAAACAAATTAAAAAAAAATCCCCAACAACAAACAGATGGCCTTTTTAAAGCATGCATTCAACACTACATAAAAGACTGGGGGGAAAATGGCACTGAAGTTCACTTGGAGTTACACGAGTGAGCAGCGTCCACCAGCGTTCTATAGTTTTATCTTGTTTTACTTTTTCCTGTTGCTATAATAGCAATATTGATTTGTTTCTTTATCAAGTCAAGTCATGGAGTCCATAAATAATTTCAAGAGGTCCATAAATGTTCCTCAGTGTTTCGGCTGGATCAAGAGGTTGGGGTTTTAAGAGGGGAGGGGGGCCTAAAATAGCATGCACACACACACTTGATTGGATGTTGGTAGCTATGTTGTTCACCCAGTAGGATGAATACTTTGAACTTGATAGCCTACTTTTAGATGTTCATCTAAAATGAAGTGTTTCCATTTAAAATATTCAAAGTTTTTAAAATATTCACTTTAGTTTTTAAAGAATAAATATCTCAATACAATTAATTCCTGCATGCAAGAATACAACAGTCTCTCTCTCCCGTGGAAGACTATCAGTTTCCTCTCTTTTAGTGATGCACATTTAATGACACCCTCACTTGTGCTAACCTGACTGCATTAAATCATCCATTGTTTTATTCAAAGTTACCTAAATCAAAGTCAGAGCCAATATCTGTCAAAGTAAATGCTGCCTCCTATTCTATTTTATGGCCTTTCTTACGGCACAGAATATGATTGGTTTGAAAAATCTAATGCAGTTTGAGTGCTGGCTTTAGAGTGCTGTTTTCTTTATTTTAGACAATGGTCCTTATTTGATTGCTACGATATGGCAAAACAAAACATTATTAGGAGAGGTTGATGAGAACACCTGAACACTGAATATTGTGGTCACAATGCTGACAGTATGATAACCCTGATGTCCGTAATTGTATAAGTACTTAACACTGTTCCCTTTTACAGTGTGTAAGACAAGATTTAAAAAGCAAAGGCAAGCATTCTTAAATGTAAGAGCTTACCATTCTCCATCAGCAAACTTAGCGATGCAATAGTCCCCTCTGTGGGGGGTGAAGGACCCCTCCACAGGCGGGTGAGCTGCAATCTCTGCCCGCATGGTCTCCATCAGATTCTCCAGCTTGGCACCTGCAAAAATGAAAAGGCAGAGTTGATTCATTTGTCTGACCACACACAGACAGACACAGTCAAGTTGGACATTTTGGCTCTTGCAGATAGACCCTCTGCTTTTCTGACATCTGCATTCTGGGGTGCCAAGAACCTCAGACATACGGTAGAACTGCAGGTTATTCACAACAATGATGGCCTTGAAGTGTGTGGAAAAAAACAAACAAAAAACAAAAAAACCCAAAACATATAGTGACTGCCAATATCATGATTTTGAAAATATACTGCCAAAGTACTGCAAGTCGAAGGACTGCAGTGACTGCCAAATGATTGGTCCGTGGCAATAACAATGCGCTCGATTTCCAGCTTTAATGGCTGCACAGAAAGCTAATAGAAAGGAAGACTAGTGGCTGTTTAATGGCTAGCGGTTGTTTAAAGGTGAACAGCTTTAGGAATATAGATGGAAGCCTCACACTCAAAATCCAAAAAAGCCTCTCCAACTGGATCAGAGATTGGTCAGCACATGCAATCTTATACTGAATAAAGTTCAATAAATTATCAATACATGGAAATAAACAAAAGCAGATTTGTGTTTTCTACTGTAAGAAAGGAAATCAGGTTGATATATTTCAGTGTAAGACCTGCAGCCATTCAATCATTTCCTCCAACAACACAGCAAATCAGTATAATCACTGAGCTGTGAGATTTTAAAGGGGGGGCACAAGACTTGCTGTTTAGCAAGTTTATCAGCCATGCACATAGCCAGCCGCCAGCTAATACAGTACCTTAATTAGCACAATGTCACTGCTAAAGAGAGCAGCACAGGGAGAGTGCTGGTGCTGATTTGGAGTGTGTAAGTATATACACAAGAGAGTGTATACGTTAAGGAGGCAGGGAAAAGAGAGCAAGGGCAAAGAAAAAGCAATGAAAGCATTAAGTTATACACTCATAAACTACTGTTAATAATTTGTGTGTGTGTGTGTGTGTGTGGTTGGGGGGTGTACACCTCCCCCATCCCTAACCTGCACCTCACGTAACCCGCTCTATCAGTATCTTTGTAAGGTGAATTTTTGAGAGAGGAAAACAAACTGTTAATGTCCCACTGGTGTCATTTATGATGCCACGTCTACTGACAATGCAGAACACACCCCTGATTTATTCAACTCATTAAAAAAGTTTGGACTGTGTTCTGCCAGCCAGGAGAGCAGAAGTGGGTATCCTACCTCAGCTATGCTCCACTTTGAATAGTATGAGAGCTTGTTAAATAATAAATAAGGCTTGAGAGAGGGAGTCCTCTGAATGCTATATAAGTCTTTACACTTAATTTAACCTAATTAATATCAGATGCTCTCATTAAAGCACGTAGACACTGCGCAAGCAAGACTTTCTGCCACATTACAATTTACCCTGATAACCCAGAGGTAAAATACACACATACAGATTACATACATACATATATACATATACATACATACCTACACATACATATACGCACACACATACAAGATTGAAGATGCTGAAGTAGAAGGAAGGACATGTCTCAGCATGTGTTCTAATCCCTACATTTTAAACACTTTGATGGAAAAAACAGACTATGTGCACATACATGACCATCGCTGCATGTCAAAAACATATTCTTGTTTTGACTGCACTATTGTTTACACGACCACATCACTAGAATATGTCTTTGTTTCTCAGCTTCAACAATTTGAATCTTTTCATTACTATGAGTTATAAAAGACACAAGGTTAACCACAGGTTCTGTAGATACAGCAGGGTCAAAACTCCATGAGATTCCCTTTTACCACAGAGGAAGAACCACACTTGGGAAACATTCATATTACTGTCAAATATGCGTTTGATGGTACTGCACTACAAGCAAACGTAACGTTGGTTCCATGTTCATATTGCTATTCCACATGAAAGCATGGAGCAGCACAGACAGAATAACTAACACTAGATTCATGCTAGGTGCAAAACCTGTCAGTAGCAGAGTTCATTCTCAGCAGTGAAGGTGGTGGGAGGTTTCATGACTGAGATGAGGTGAACGATGTAGCACCCACTGATCTCTGAGGGCTCTTTTCAGAAACAAATTCCCCTCTGTTGTCCTACTTAGTACTCTCACATACATGACTTAACTCTTAATTTGAAGCACCTTTCTGATTTAGTGTTTTTTTTTTACAAAGTATAACACAGATCATGATCACAAATCCTGTCAACAAATTTATCTTCATTTGAGCAAATCTCTGAAAAGGGAGTGAAGGTGACCCCTTTCTTTCATCCACTGCTTCTCCGCACCTGAAAGTATGACACATACTGCGAGAAACTAAGTGCGCATTGTTAGCATTCTATGACTGCACAAAAATAAACCATGCCTATACTTAATATATACAAAAAGAAAAGCTATGCAAGATGGGTCAAGTAGCAAAACACAATAATGTCATTGATACAAAGGACTTGACCAGCTGATTCCTTTCTTTCATCAACACTTGAACCACTTTTTGTAAAACAAAAAGAAAAGACAAGCACACATTTTTATCAGCTATGTAGAAATTATCCCATTTTTAAAAGTGTTTTATACCTTTTTCATTATTCCATTTTGAAGGTTTTTAAACCTTTTCATTTATCAAGCAGTGTTTTGAATACATTGACTTATTTGAGTGAACATTTATTTGAGCTGTAATAGTATAAAACTGTAATATCACAGATTGTTATATTTTGATATTAAAAGACATGACATTGTACACCACACCACACTGAAATAAACAGGTGCGCGCACACATTTTCAGCAACATTTTTATCTCTCAAAAGCATGTACCTGCCATGCTCTCTTCTTCAAACAGACATGTCTAAAGCATATGCCATCTCTCACAAAGCCAAGACATAGCAGGAGAAGGCACTATCCTGACTGACCATTTGTCTCATTAAAGACACACAATCAATGGACAAAATGTATTGGGCTGACCATGACTTTCGAGCAACGGAATCCTAGTTTGGTTGTATACGGTCCCACCAGAAAGTATTCACACCTCTTCACTTCTTCCAAATTTTGTTACGTTGCAGACTTATTCTAAAATAGATATGAGTATAGTTTTTACTCAAAGATCTACACACAGCACACCATAATGACAAGGTAAAAGAAAAAAATTCATAAGAATTTACACTCATGGCTTAATATTTTGCTGAAGCACCTTTGGCATCAATCACAGCCTCAAGTTTTCTTGGGTATGCCTCTACAAGTTTGGCACACCTGTTTTTGGGGATTTTCTCCCATTCTTCCCTGCAGAGTCTTTCGAGAGATGTTCTGTTGGATTCAAGTCCGGACTCTGACTGGCCCACTCAAGGACATTCACAGACTGCTCCTGAAGCCTCTTCTTTGTTATCCTGGCTGTGTGCTTCGGGTCATTGTTGTGTTGGAAGATGAATCATCGCCCTAGTCTGAGTTCCAGAGAACTCTGGAGCAGGTTTTCTTGAAGAATCTCTCTAAATTTGGCTGCTGTCATCTTACCCTCCATGTGGACTATGCACCCGGTTCCTGACGCAGAAAAACATACCCACAGCATGATGCTGCCACCACCATGCTTCACAGTAGGGATGGTGCTAGCCAGATGAGCAGTGCCTGTTTTTCTCCAGGCATGCCGCTTAGAGTTCAGGCCAAAAAGTTCTATTTTAGTTTTAGCAGTCCGGTTTGTTCTGGCGGCAAGATCTAGGAAGGGTCCTGGTAGTTCCAAACTTCTTCAATTACCGAATAATGGAGACTACAATGCTTTCTGGGACCTTCAATGCTGCTGAAATGTTTTTGTATCCTTCTGTGGATTTGTACCTTGACACAATCTGGTCTCGGAGGTTTACAAGCAATTCCCTGGACTCCACTGCTTGGTTTCTGCTGATATGCACTGTCAACTGTGACACCAATGTCTGCCATTCCAAAGCATGTTCAACCAACTGCATTTACCATAGGTGGACTCCAAACAAGTTGTAGAAGCATCTCAAGGATGATCAGTGGAAATCAGATGAACCTGAGCTCAATTCTGTGTTTAAATGTTTACATTTTTATAAATTTAAGAAAATGTCTGAAAACATGTTTTCACTTTGCCATTATGGACCATTTTGCATAGATTTTGTAATAGAAATCTATACTCAAATCTATGTTAGAATAAGTCTGTAACGTAACAACGTGGAAGTGTCGATGGGGTGTGAATACTTTCTGGTGGCACTGTATATGTGGCATGTCTGTCCACAAATAGGCATCTAGGGTTACAGCAAGCCTCAGCAGGATGAAAAAATAAAGCAGGACCTTTCACTTCAGAAGACAGAATAAATGAAAATCCCTTGCTATCCAGTCGTTGTTCTTGCTGGCTCAGACATACATGAGGCACACACAAACAACGTAGATTAAAGTGCTCTTATGAGACTAATTTAGCTTCCGTTCCCCGTCAGCAGTGGGGCCGAGAGTAGGGAGGGGAATGTGGAACAAGGCAATCAGAGCCCGTGCACTAAATTACAGCTTCATAATTTGGGAGCAATTGCTGAAGGAGAACGGAGGCATCATCTGTGGCTTTTTCCTCACATCGTGCTGCTGGGAGCAAATCTAACGCTTTGTTTTGATTGCAAAGGTTTCCAAAATTATCCACGAAGCCCTGCAGTGTGCAAGGAACTCGGGTGCGTTTGAACGCTTCTGCCACTTCAAAATGGACAACCACAGAGTAGGAAGCTTCATGCCTCCTTTCTTGCCATTCTGAAAAAAAAAAAAAAACATTGCGAGGCTTAATAGATAATCAGAAATAAAAACCTTGGCTTTAGACAGAGAGTATAACAAATTACATAGCTGAGAGACCATTTCATGCAATTTGTCTGAATAAGGTGTATAAAGGAAGTCAGATTAGGCATAATAGGTTCTGATTTCTAGTTGCCTTTTGATAAAAAAAAAAAAAAAAAGCTCTGAGAAGGTGAGAGGATGTTCGATGTTCTATTTTAAGTTTTACCCGAAAAAAATGCTACGGGACACTAACTTGTCACTAACCCACCAATCAAACAATTATCTGGTAACTACGGGCTAAATGTACTACAAAGTTCCACACAATTATAGCAAGAACAAAGCATGCAGCAAAAAAAACAAAAAAAAAAAAAACAGGTTGACATCCCAGTTCTATAGACCTTGATTCAAGACGTTCAGCGCTACTTGATGGTCAAAAGTTAATGGGAGAAAAGCTTGTCAGGGGCACTTAAAATTTCTGAATGGGGCCACGTGGCTGGTGCGACTGTCCAAGTGTTTGCCCCATCATCAGGAGACAGCAGGTTCAATTCCTGCTGATGCCACAGTCAACTGTAATTAGGACTCCATGAGTGGCCTCACACTCTGGTTGGGTAGGCATAATTCTAGCTGATGGTAGTTAGCATTTTGCTCCAAGCATGTTGAGCTGTCCTATGACATTACATAGGCAGTTCAGGTTGGCTGTAGGGGACTCTGCGGGAGGACTACTTTTCATTCTTTCAGCTTTATCATGTGTTTGGGAGAGTCCAAGCAAGTGGAAAAAACATTCATATATTCACTGATCTGCCACAACACTAAAACCACTGAAGTGAAGAACATTGATTATCCCATTACAAAGGCACCTCTCAAAGGGTGAGATATATTAGGCTTCAAGTGAACAGCCAGGTCTTGAAGTTGATGTGTTAGAAGAAGAAAAAATGAGCAAGCATGACTTTGACAAGAGCCAAATTGAGATGGCTAGACTCAAGATCCTCTCCAAAACATCAGGTCTTGTGGGGTGAACCCAGTATATTGGTTGGTTAGTATTGGTTAGTAATTGGTTAGTACCTACCAGTACCTACCAGTCCAAGACCGAAAAGCACTAGCCACGGGTATGTGAACATCAGAACTGGACCATGGAGCAATGGCAGACAGTCTTTTCTGATGAACCACACTTTCTTTTACAACATGTGGATGGGTGGGTGGGTGTGCGGCATTTTGCTGAGGAAGAGATTTCACTAGGATGTACTATGTGAAGGCGGCAAGCCGATGGAGGTAGCGTGATACTCTGGGTGCTGTTCTGCTGGGAAATTTCAGGTTCTGGCATTCGTGTGGATGCTATTTTTACATGTACCATCTACCAAAATATTGCTGCAGAGCAATTATACCCTTCCACAGCAACAGTATTCAAAAATGGCAGTGGTAGGATAATGTGCCTTGCCACACTAAACATACTGCTCAGGAATGGTTTGAAGAACATTACAATAAACTCAAGGTGTTGATGACCTATAAATTCCCCAGATCTCAATCCAATTGAGCATCTGTGGGACATGCAGAAAAACAAGAATGATCCATGAAGGCCCCACCTCGCAACTTACAATAGTTAAAGAATCTGCGGCTGACTTTTTGCGCCAGATAACACAACTCACCTTCAATGGTCTTGTACTCTCAAAGCCTTGACAGGTCAGTTCTGTTTCGGTAGCATGATGAGGGTCTACTCAATATTAGGCAGGTGGTGTGAGTGTTATGACTGGTTGGTGTGCGCATCACACCTTCCAACACATCCACTTAGTACTGGATGCATCTCCTACATCAATGTATATGATGTATAGCCATTACCATTACAAACTGCTTAAAAGTCTACAAAATGTTGATGAAATGCAATGAACAGACACAAAATTCTTCTCTGACAAAGGAGAGCTCCTAGTCTCTCACAAGCCAATCACTACACTGGAGCACATATCAAGAGTGCTTCACACGGCATCTATTATTACTGAGCTTGCCAAGACACTTCTCTCACTGAAATCAATACAAAATGGTAACACTCATGTCCTCTTAATAAAATCAATGCTTGGGAACGCTAGTAGTGGCATCCCATGTGACTCAAATCTTAAGAGAGAAAAGAGAAGCTATCTGCTGCCCCAAAACAGGGCAGGATGAGCAATGAGAGGTCTTCAAGGAGAAGCCTGTTTGCTGGCATTTATAGCAAAGGGAGAATGTGTTTCCCCACACACCATGGGCTACATTAGGTGGAAAACAGCTGCTGGGTGTAAAGCTTGAGTAAGAGTAATGTGGACTGAGTGGCACCTGGCAGGGAAACAATCTAGTTATTAAGTGCTGAAGCCATGCCAGTTACAGACCTCAACGGCTGTGGTGCAGCGAGGAATTTGGTGATGCCACCGCTGCCAAAGCCTACAGACAGACCAAAGCAGCCAAGCTTTAAATGAGAGACATTAGACCAGAGCAGCCAAACTTGGATAAAAATATTCTTCCTTGAATGAACATGACCTGAGGTGGTATTAAAGTTTGTCTGCCAACATTTAGACAGACAAATTTTATACATTTCCAACAGACATCTTTAAAAACAGACATTTCATAGTATTGATCACACACTGCAAAGAGATTTCAGGAAACATCAAATTTCAGTAAAAATCCACAGAGAGTACAAGCACTAATCTTGGATGGCATTTCTGCATGGTGCAGGCTTTAGACTGAGGGTAAAAAGCAATCCTAATACTGAAACAGCTGTTCATCAAGCCACTTGACTACTCCATATCAGACCCAAAAGGGGAAAAAAACGGCAGGAAAAAGCTTTGGGGTTTCTATAGAAAAGAAAAAGGTTTTCAGCACTAAACAGATTGCAAAGAAAGTCTAATGACCTGTAATTACCATTATAAACTGTGTCTACATTCAGGTGGACATTCAGACCACACAATAACATCTGGGAGCAAATAACTAAAGACAGTCAGCCCCTAATATAGGAGTACTCCAAATGACAAAAAAGGGCCTGGCTAGCTAAAGGTGTTCATTATCTTGCATATTGACTTGGGTGGAGAGCCACAGTCTATGAACAGATTTCCTTTACCCAAGGAATAAAATTCCCCCAAGAGCACCATTCACTAAGCAGATTCCACATTGAGTAATTAAACTGAACTAATTAAAGAAATTAGAAAATAAAATAAAAAGAGAGACAAGAAAAATACAGAAAGGGAGTTGGTGAAACAGTTTTGGGCTCTAGTGTCTATTCCTTTGAGATTTGTGAAAGGCAAGATATTAGAGCAGGAATGTTTTGCTAGTGTTTAGAGACCATTAAGTGATATTATGTGATAAGAGAGCTTCCAAGGCCTAGAGTAAGTGCATACTTCACAGCACTGATAAGAATCAGGCACATCAGCCTCTATGAATAACAATCCAATGTTATGTACACTTCGCTTAACATGACATAAATCTGCCTTTTGAATCAGCACACATGATAAAATAATATTCAGAAAAGATCCTATTCACTGTAAAAGACACATGCAAGTGAATTACTCTTTCTATCAAATAAAATATATGTTTGGAAGTGGTGTATCTTTTTTTAACCTAAAAGTACATCATGGGGTTTTATTTCTGAAGTGTAGATATTCTAGGCGGTTCAGAGGCCAATCTACTTTTCTTTAAAGATAAATCAATAGTCTATGCGCCTCTAAATTCACTCATCAGAAACAAATCTTACTTCATAGGAACACTGAAGAGAGCAGAAAAATATAACTTGGCTTGTGTATTAAAGCCACCTGAAATGTTTCAGTTGGGTTGAAGCCAGCAGAGTGAATAGAGTGTCCTTGTCGGTATCTGCACCAAATAGATAGCGAAGATGTGATCCACTGCCTGCAGTATAGGAATTCAATGCACTGTCCATCAGTAGACAACCTTTCCTGATTAGATATTTGCTTTAGGTTCTCTGAAACCTTTTCCACAGGTCCACTTTAATGAAAACCACAGACAGCACTGTCCCTTTGTGCTTATTCAGAACAGGACAAGCATCTTTCTCCCTCAAGGAACATAAAACACTGCATTCTTATGCTTTTACATTACACTGCCTGTGACAAAACTATGGATTTGAAAATGCGTTTCACACAGCAAAGAGCAGTCCTATTATTTGGCCCTCTGACAGCAGATCATTAAAAAAAAAAAAAAAGCTTTTTCGGTACAGCATCATCTTGTATGTCTACAAAATTTTAATAAGTCGATCTATTCTCCAAGTGCTTATTAAATTGGAGCCTGGTCCATTAGAACATTTTGGTGAAGGTGAAATGGAAAAAAACAGTAATGAAACTGCAACATGCTCAGCTTATAGGAATTTATCAGGCAAGGCTTTGAAGCACTCTTCAAGGATGAAGGCCTCCTCAATGCGGAAAGAGAGTAAAAGAAGGGGAGAGCACAAGGGCCAAAGGGAGATTGAGAAATTTGCTTGTTAGAAAAGCAGGACTGTTATTTTCAGCAGGACTTAAAAATGATCAAAATTACCCCCTTCCTTCTCCTCCCGCACTATTTTTCTTCATGACTCCTCTTTCGGCCTCTGCCATTTAGCTCACTCCCTCACACTCTCGGGCCAATTAAAAACTGGAAAAAGCTGCACACTTGCTACTTCAGCTGAAGTCATGCACCCTGCCCTTACAATCCCAACAAAAGCACATAAACATGCAAAGCAACATGAAACTAAATTAAAAAAAGGAATATAAATGACGGTCTAAGAACCTTTTGGAAACTTCTTTTTTTGTTGTTGTACAAATGGCTCTTATGATGCATTTGATCCTCATCGTCATAATAAATACAAGATAAACACCATGAATAAAACATTTTCTTGTATTAAATAAATGATTTAGTTTTGACATTCACAAAACACCTTAAATGATTTTGGCCTCATGTTCTTAACAGTTGCAGCATTTACATTTACATTGTTAAATTTACCCAGTAAATAGTTAACTTCAGATTAATACTTGTTATGCAAGTGGCCACAGGGCTATAATGGAAAAAACAAGCTGAATCTTTCTTCAGCAGTAACAATTGGAAAACCTGGCCATAACCTCAACCTTCCTTTTTCCTGCATCAGCTGATCTGTCCTGAGGAATTGTTTGAATTTATTTTGGACCATTTCTCCAGGCAAAACATGTTTGGGTATAGGTCTCTTCACATAGAGGTCAATAGAAAAACGACTTCTCTTTTGAGACACTTAATTTGCTCCAGTATTTTTGTACCATTCGTTTTGAGTCTTTTAAGATCTCAGACAGAACTTACTTCTCTCTGATTGGCTATTAGCCATCAAAGCCCCTAAATCAGTCATCATACTCCTTCACCTGTAATGCATGTTTTTTAAATTGATTTATTTTTTAAGCAGACTTAAAACAGGCAGCAATGATTTGGATGGAGTATTTTCCATGTTTATGTCATACCATACCTTGAAACATTCAAACACCAATGTCAAACTGAGAGATGACTGCAGATCCTTACTAGCCTTTCTGGGATTTTGTATAACTTATTGGAAGATTCTACAAGATGGCTTCACAATAATATTCTTTTTGGACGGAGTAACAATGGCGCTGAAATTTCTTCTTAAACAACGCGTCTCACTGTGGACTTGTACATATCTTTAGCAATACTCCTGACTCCCAAGTCTCCTCCTATAAATAGGTTGCTATCTTAGACGTTCACATACGGTTCCCATCAATTAATTGTTGATTATTTGGATAATTTGTTTAATGAAGACATGGAATATGAAATGTGAATGACTCGATTTTCTCTGCTGACCTGATTTTTTTTTCTGCTGTCTAACCTGCATTAATTAACTCACCAGTATGCTGTATTTGTGAGCGTGTGTGTTTTCATATTAGAGGAGCTAGCAGCTGGTAACAGTGATGTTTACCAAACATGGCACTTTTATCTTACATCACATGCTCTGAGGGCAGAACACAAGAGCAGCCAGAAGGGCAGAAGGTCATATCCAGCGTGTAGAGAGAGGGAGAGCGGGAAAGTGGAGGAGGAAAAGGATCTCTTCTCTTCTTTCTTTCAGTGCCTCTAGAACCTGCAGCTCTGTTGGTATGGGGCTAGCCATTTCTGCACTGAATGTGATAGGATTGTCACGGTCCCGGTGACGCGTGACACAGATTCATTCTAAATTCATGCAAATTAATTAATTACTGCATTAAGACGCATTAAAAGACGACAAAAGTATCAATTTTATGGCCCTACCAAAGTAGTTTGCCACCAGAACGAAAGGCAGGACCCCTGAATATGCAAAACACAGTGTCAGTGTGTACAGTGTCAATTAGCATGTGGGCGTTAAATACTGCAACGCTGAATCACGGCAGGTTTTCAGTCACTTATAAGCTTAGGTCAGCCCCAGGGGGCATTCAAAGGTTTGCTGACCGCTTCCTATCAAATGTACGACGCAACTGGGTAGAACGCCTGTGGCAAACAATGGACTGTCCACATAAACTGCAACGTTTTCAAAGCTGACTATGCATGAGAAGCTCCACACAAGCCTCAGCAGTTATGACATCCCTTGTGATCATAACATTGCAATCTTGTAACTTGTGATTACAAGATTCTAGCTGACATTTTTGTTGCAATTGAGTTAAGTGCACATGGTTAATCATTAGGTGAAAATGTGAAAGGTTCCATCTTGAAAATCAAAAATTAAGTTGGCATAATACGGATCTATTTGCAGTCCAATCAGTACAGCTGATTAATGTGGCATGAACTAGCCAAATTCATGTTACAGTAACCCCCCGATTTTAGACGGATCAGGAGTCGCGGAATCAGTCTAACGCGGATTTTTTCTGAGAACGTAACTGATAATTGCACGCCGAAATCCCCACACTAACGCGGAAACTGCAAATATCCTCCACATTTTTTATGCTTTTTTCATGACATGTTTATTTCCGCATTTTAGTTCTAAATTCTTAAGAAAGATGTATTTTACTAATTGTGTAACAGTCATCCAAATATACATTCAGCTAAATTTCCAGCTGCTGCCCTCCTGTTCTCGTGTGTTCGTTTCGTTCTTCTAAAAGCCCTAAGATGCCCAAAAGCCCTGGGGCCTTCTTGCAATGCACCTCAGCGCAAGAGCAAGAGTCATTCCAGGAGAAGGTTGAACTACTGGAAATGCTCCGGGAAGGAAAAAGTTATGCCACTGTAGCACGCCATTATGAGCAGTAAATTATTGAACTGGAAAAATTATTGGTGATTACCCGTACATTTTACTGGATTTTTATGACTAAAAATTACATTAACTTATTATCGTATTTACCTGCTTATACCAAAGAAAACATGCTTGCATTAATTAACTGTGAGAGACGGCAGTTCAGTGTAAACAGTCCAGCACGTATATGGGTTTACCTTTACATTTTTGTTAAAGGTAATGTATTAAGCTGAATTTAAAATTGAATTAAGTGTTTCGGATTCAGTCATTTTTTCTTAGAAGCGAACTAATAATTGTTGGCAAAAACTCCAGCAAATTCGTGGAAACAGCAGATATCATCCACATTTCTTTTGCTTTTTTCCTGGCAATATATAATTCTTCATGCGTTTTAGTGCTAAATTAAGAAAAATATAATTGACTAATTTTGTAACAAATATTAACAAATTCAGCTACATTTCATTATAAAACATAACTGTATAAATGTTTTTGTACTGTCGTGAGAACACAAAGAAGACGCTTTTGGGATGGTTAAATACCGCTGTACTCAGAGCAGGGGTGGACTGGGACTAAAACTAGCCTGGACTTTCTTCACCTGCTGCACAGAGGTCTGCATCTCACCGAGAAAGACAGGCCGATGGCCGCCGTGCACCGGACAGCCATTCTTTTCCAGAACGCACAGATTGCCAGTCTGCCCGACTCAGATTGGGGAGGTTTGAAAGTAGCCAACAAGAGATTGTTATTTATTTCTCCTTGCTGCTGATTGGCTGCTGCTGTTTGATGCACCTGTGGAAGCTGCAATCCAGAATTTCCCCAGTGGCGCGTGTCGAGTGTTTCCCTTGTTTTTCGTTTTGTTCTACTTAAAGCCTTGTAATTTTATTACTGTAAATTAAATTAAAAGAGGCTGTTGAGCTCAGTCGCTGTCCAGTGTCTGCTTTAACCAGCGGGTCTCTACAGTACGACTCTTCCTGAAGCCCCTGAATAAGATGCTGATGAACAGTAAATTATTGATGCAAAAATTACTGGTGATTACTCGTACATTTTACTGCATTTTTATGACTAAAAAATTACATGAATTTATTACTGTATTTACCTGCTTATACCAAAGAAAACGACAATGCATACCAAAGAAAACGCCCATGCATGAATTACAGTACAGTCTGTACAGGGGTAATTTCAGTATTTACTTTCTAGCACTGCAGGAGTTCAGTGTAAACTGTACAGTACAAATACGGGTCTTTATTCGTTACGTTACAAGGGGTCATTTTCTGACGTCCAACTATTTGCATTATTTTGGCCAAAAACACTACTTGAGATTTTACCAGTGATATAAAATACACTGTAAATTTTTAACACAGCTTGCAGAAAGTGGTTCAAAGGTCTCTTCTCATTAAAAGTGACCACAGCCTTGTGTAATATATCTGGAAATAACTGCCGGGTTGTGACTCCAAGATGGCAACAGAGTATAAGTACTGTGATATGAACTGAAGTATCAGTTACTAAACATTTTTGACATTTATTATTGGATAAAAAGTTAAATACTAAAGTTACACAACACACCAACGTAAAAGTAACGTACCTTGTGTCTAGTAATTATCTATTGTACCTAATCTGCAAAGCAACAAGCTTCCTAACTACTAGAGTGGCATAATACATTTTCAATCTAACTAATCTTAAAGTAAATTTAATTAATTTCAGAAACATTGAGAGAAGCAAAAGAGCAAATGAAAAATAAAGAAACACACAACTTCAGCAAGAATACTTCTAAATGTACTAAAATAAATCTATTAAGTAAATATCTAGGAGCATCTTATTTATCCAAGTAGTTTTAGCCAGTTGAAACGATGCAGCATAGTTCTAAGTATAATACATTTTACCATAGTACAGAATTATCATGGTGATACTGTAGAATAGATTCATATAATGCAATTCTACTCTAAAGCTTATTTATTTTAATGCTTCTGGACATATTTTATTCCCCATGCCAATGATACTGATGCAGCACATAATGAATCAATGAAAATAAATAAAAAAAAAAGCACTTCATTGTATCACACTGAAACATATACCAATTTCTGTAAGTGGATTTAATGCATTTAAGCATTTATGATTTTAGAGTTAGAGTTTTAAACAGTTTGATGTTTTCATTCAACTTATTTTCAGATAGAAAATGTAGACTTGAGATTAAGTCCTTGGAAGGTGTGTGATTTATTTTTAGGAAAGTAATATGAATTGTCGATGCAGTGCCACCTTTCACTTTCAGCTCATCAAAATCGCAACTAATCAGAACTAATTTGGACTCTGCTGAACTGATCTTGCGTCATTAATGCCAGAACTTGAACATTCACAACTCACCAGTTTCCACATCCTGAGTGTAGAAGTGCATTCCATCTGTGATCTCGGTGACATACACAGGTCTGTAGTTGGCCACGCGCTCCTTCTCCTCCGACACCTGAGCCACCTCTTCTGTTGGTTTCTCCTCGTAATTGGCCCAGAGCTGTCACAGGATCAAAAGTAACACATTTCATTATACCCCTAAATGGGTCATTCCAACATTTTGACCTGCCAGGCTTACAGTATAAATAAATAAAGCTGATCTATAGAGAAGTATGTATATAGTACGCAGTAGTATGCATATGTAGATAAAGTAAAAAACAGGAAATAGCTTTCAGTGCATACAGCTTGAGCTACGATTGCCATCATTTCAATTAAGACCATGATCCTGAGCCAAAGTGTCAAGGCCCTGTTCACAATGTGCGTTAGCACAATGAAACATACCATAACAAACATCATGTTGCAACATCAGACTATTATGGGTTCTAGTTGTGCTATATAATCTATACACTTAAAGCCTTGTTGAAGAATTGTGGCTCAGGGACTCGTATTCAAGTGACCACAAAAGGTGGACATAATTCGAATCTTGTTTAGCTTGTCTAGACTGAGAATGTTCACCAATGGTGATGCAAGACCAATGAAACCATGACATGATAATACAAACTTGTATAACTCTAGATTTAACTAGATGCTCTTATGTTGACTTTTGTGCTTCAATGTTTAGTAACATTGGTTATAAAAACATGGGCCTGTGCAAATTTATGAAGCACCAAAGTTTGTTTATTGAGTACACGCCCAAGTATGAGTAGTGTTTGCACATGTCAAAATGGTCCAAACTAAAGAAAGCATTTACAGAAGGTAGGCGTGAAACTCAAAATTACTAAATACACACTCCTTAGTACTCATCTCAATCACTTACGACAAGATAAACTACCGTGACTGCACACAAGAGACCACTAACATTAAATCTCTTCAGTGTATTATGCAACGCCTGCCCCAGGTTCAGAGACACAGAGGAGGCTGTTCGCTTTGTTCACTAGAGTTAACTTTGGAGTCATTAATAATGTAAATGTAATGATAATGAACAGGCTTAAGAGGTGTCCTGTATTCTATTGGTGAGTAATTAGCTAAATATATTCATTTTATTTAAAGATGATCTATTTAACAGCAAACACACTAGTTAATTAAGTCCAAGAGCTTTTTATTACACTAACTCCATGTTCCACAAGGTGCAATTTGCCCCACAAGGTGCCAGGACCCGACATTTACTGGCCAAATTCACTGCTCATGCAAGAGGCTGCTACAGAGAGTAAAGGAGCTGGTAAAAAGCCTTTATAACAAATACAACCAGTGACACGAGTACTGCGCCTTACAGCTGTACACCCCAGATGACAAAAGACAGGGTCAAACTACCCAATTACATTCAATTATTTCCCCTGAAGGCACAAAATAAATAAAGATGCACAAAGAGGAGTCATTCTACAGAGAAGGAAGCTCAGTTAATGAAGATCTAAATATGCCATGCTCCACAAACTTTCTCCCCCCGCCTCCGTACCAGTGTCCTCTACAGCGGGCTATTCATCGAGCCCCCACTCTGCCGTGCCCTGGCACACTGACACAGCCTGACTTTTAATCTAACCTGCAGGACCAATCAGACGCACCCAGATTAGTGTGTCACCACTCATTACCATGGCAACTGTCACCATGTCATCCAAGACACAGCTGGACAGGGCGCATGCCATGCCCCCACCGGCCGAGTGACCCCAGACACGTGCGGGAACACGCGGCAAGGACACTGCTGTTCCCCCCGTCCAAACACACATGTGCGTACAAGCAATCTGACCCATGTGTCTTCCACGCCAAAGCAGCAAAGACAAGTGACCCTTTAACCGCACACTCATTTTGACTTGCTGAGACTAGTGCACACAGAGACAAACATACACACACAGCCATCATTTGCGCCCTAAGCAAATGACCTTCCGCGAGCATCCAACCATCCTTGTTTGTTCCACTTGAGCGCAGGTATGTGACTGCTGCTGCTGCACTCTCACTCAGAGAAAGACAAAGACAGACAGACAGAGACAGATAGAGAGACAGAAGTAAACAGAGAGAGTCAAATCACTGCAGGTTTGTTTCAACCAACAATTTCAAACATGCACATACATAACCCTACACAATCACAACCGGAAATGCCTGAATCATTAGAACGCTCACTCCTACATCTGCAATTTAACTGTCAGTTTAGAGTGAAGGTCATCCATTAAGGGAGATCAGCACAAACTCATTGTTTTTTCAATATCTCCCTCCCATCCACAGCTGTAATGTAAAGCCATGGAGCATGTGCCATTACAGGCTGACTCAGAGGAGTATGGCAGCATTTCGCCTAGCCATGCTGTACCGAGCATTCAAGTAGAGGTCAACCTTTTCTTTTGAGAGATGCTCTACAGCACAGTTACATTCATAAAATCTCTCTTTCTTTCTCTCCCACTTGCTCTCTCCCTCACACACACACTGCCCATTCCAAGCACTGATTAAAGGTGACAGCGTGTCAATTCCAATAGAATGTGTTCCGCCCAGCAAGAGCCAATCCCCATCAACACCAGGAATGAGAACACACACGACTGGGGTGTGCGTGTGTGTGTGTGGTTGGGGGGTTGGAGGGGTGGGGGGCAGAAAGGACAGAGAAACACTCACTCTTGGTTTTGGAGAAGCACACTGAACTCAAACTGACAAAACGATCGTAAGAAAAGAGGATTACAAGCGTCAAATGAGTAAGTGAAAAGACAAGACTACAATACCCAGAAGCCATTCACCAGCGGTGGGAAAGTGGAGTTCACTTTGTTCCGAGGCTGCAGGGTGAGCTTAGGATAGGATGTCAGAAGATGACTGATTGGGCCTTACCTCTGAGGTAGAGTAAACCTTGACTTTAATGAGTTCTTTGATTTCTTCGACTAGCCATCCTGTAACAGTAACAGTACTGGTAATGAATATGAGTTCACTTGGTAAATCAATTTAGCATGCATTATATCGTTAATGAATGTCCCTTTAGGAAAGAAAGCTTCATTAATTCCACAGCCTCTCTCTTCCACAACGTCAGTGCAGTGGCCAAACAGGCCTCCTGCTCATCGCACTCCAAACACACGCATACTGTTCATTAAGATATAAAAATAGATCTATGAATAATAAAGCAAAAATTAGCAACAAAATGAGCTCTCTCAAAAAATCATGTGAAATGTGCTGATTACAAAATGAGAGACCAAAAGAAAGCTAGATGGCTAGTGTGGACAGCAGCATATTGCTTTGGGTTAACTGGAAGACGACGTGCTCAGCCATGCCAGCCAGTTTGCGGTCTTGTAAAAGACAAGAAAGGCAAGTCAATCAGGATCTGTGACCCAGCATGTCTTGCCGCTCAATACTTTTGTCTGTATCGATGAAGCTATTAGAGTCAAGGGGCTGACACGCAAACGAGGCATTAATTGTATCCATCCATATGCTTACATGGGTCTCGCTTCTGTGGGCAGCTGGATGGTTGTGGGTTAGAATCCCAACTACTAGTACCCTTGAACAAGGTACCGTCTCCACACTGCTCCATGGGAACCCCTCGTTGGCGGCAGCCCACTGCTTCACTTGGTGAATGGGTTAAAGGCAGAGAAAGAATTTCACATTGTTTACATTGTGCTGTGGCGTGCTCACGCTAGGGCATTAACAGAAAAGTCGACTAGTCGACTTCAGGGGAACAAGTCGACGTCTCCTGAGAGAAATCGACTGGTCTTGTGTGTGCACGCTTGTGTACACAATGCAATCTCTGCCTTAACCAGTTCCGTGACTTAACCAGTTATTATAGTCCCTTCACAAAAAGGGCGGTACTGTTGGCGCGAGTAGAATCTAAACACAAAACCACAACAAGATGAGAGACACGGCAGCAGAGGAGACAGACACACATCACATGTGTGGAGACACTTCACTCTAGACACACAAACAGCACGGTGACCTACACAATCTGCAAGTCGGTGTTAAAGTACAGTAACAGTACCGGCGTTCTGCACGGCATCTGAAACGGCACCGCTAGCT
>JBBPCX010000135.1:19143875-19159811 GCA_037974365.1 Hydrocynus forskahlii
TTTGTTTTGTTTAATTGTCATGTTGACTGTTAATGTTAGAGAACTTTAATAAAAGTTGCTCAATGTTGAACACCTGTGTTGCTCGGCTGCACCTGTGTGACGTCTTCAAACGACTAGTCGACTCGACTTTGTTGACGGATTAGTCGATTTGAAAAAATCGGAAGTCGTTAATGCCCTAGTTCACGCGTGTTCACGCATGGTGTGTTCACGCATGAATTTAATAAATTAAATTAAATAAATAAAAAATTAACTGCATATATGTACAATCTACTGCAGGCTGTACTGACAAAATCCCAATATTTTCCACATATAGTACTGTACAAAAATCTGAAGTACCTGAGAAAGTTTTTGTATGCCTGGTATGAGGCATTAAGCATTATCTGGGCCTTACTTGGGTTGGGGCTAATGAAATAAATACAAGTAAAAAAGATAGTGCTAATCAGGCCTTTTAATTTAATGTATTGATCATTGCAGTATCAGTTTGTCTAAAATTGCATTTCAGCATACTTTAACCTTTATAAATTAGCAGATAATTTGAGCATAAGAAAGTCGGACAGGTACTTCATATGAACATCCCCTCATTTCCAGCCATCATGAGCTTAACGAAGACACTAACAAAGTGTAACTGCAGACTTCCATCCTGGGAATGGACTGCTTCTGACCAGCACTGTTGTCCTGTAGCATCCATAAATGAGTGGCCGACAGGGGAAAATTGAGGATGCTGACAATGTCACAAAATGCAGTCTAGCATGGACAAATTTTGAAAGTCTGGTCATATATGCATAGCACGTACTCACACACACTCTTAAAAGCAACAACAGGAAGTGTACCACAAGGTCATAGAACAGTGTATAACCGTAGCTTCCACAACGCTACACTATTTGTTCCTCACACAACCCTCCATTACCATCCATCAACAATCTGGATCAAAATAAAACAGACATCCCGGCTAAAAACAAACACACCCCTTCGCATAACATTATATGCAAATTAAACACAATAATAGATGATGAAGCATGCCTGATTTTACAAAGACATTCACATACAGACTTGTGACATCTTGTTTGTGGCTAGCGGATCAAGAACAGAGCAACAAACAGCTGTAATCCCACTGTGTTTATAGCCAGTTCGGCTGAGAGCAGGTTGGTGGCCACGACTCAGATTTGGTTACTTATTAGATAAAATATGCATTAAAAGAGCACATGTGGTGCACACTGGTTTGGGATTGAGCAGCTGGGAGTTTAAGTACACAAACAGAGACTCTCCTTAGCCCCATATAATCGCAAACAGATGTTTGGCCACAGTGACTGCCACACTGCCTATGCCACGGCTTACGTCGTTAATATTACCACGCGCTCCCTCACTGCTACTGTGCCTGGCCATGGCAACCCTCCTCAGCCTGCCAAAGCCACTAGCACTCTAATTGCTTCTGTCACTTGTAACTACAAATGGACTTTACACATTGCTCGCAGGCTGAGGAGCTGGCACAGCTTGGCTACAAACAGCAGGTGAAACATGAAGGAGAGCAGTATTGGCCGAGCTGTGCAAAATGCGTGGGATCGTTTGGTGAGGAATGGCTGGCCGGGTAACCATGGGAACAGGAAAAACGAAGGCAGAGTGCTGGGCGCTGGTCTGGTGCGGGGCTTGTTTGGGGAGATGGCCTGGCAAAGCGCCTGCTGTCACCCACCCCTTCCTCCTACACGGAGCATGCCCTAGGGGATGCTCTCCAGCATATGAGGTCCTTATGTAATGCCCATCCTTTCTGCTCCACTGCAGTCTGTAAACATGGCTGTTGGCGAGAAACACAAGACGTGCCGAAACACCATCAAGGAAGCGCTGAACATCACAGTGGGGAATGAAGGGAAGGCTAACAGGGCTAAGTGTCTGTATCAAGGGAATCTACATGTGCATTTGAGTAAAAAAAAAAAAAGGAAGCAATCGCTTCAAATCCGATTTATGGAAGGGCTGTGGAAAATTACAGAAGGCTGGACAATGATGTAGAGGCATTATGTCTTTTAGAAGGTATTAACTGTTCTAAAATGTTCTGGTAAGAGGACTTGATGTTTGCCCTGAGCTAGAGAAGGGGGAGGGAAAAAAAAAAAAATCACATTATCCACTGGCAGACTGCGATTGGAGGCTGAGCTATTAAAAGAGGCTTATTTCTAGCCAGTCAGTCAACCTGCCCATTCTCCCCCACCTGCAGATTCCTATTCAAACCATGACACATGTAGGCCACCGAAGATAAAATCTTTGATGAATATTCATAACACTCATGCTTCACAAAATCCATTTCTCTAACAAACCATGTACTGTATTTGTGCACAGCCTTCTAATGTTGCAAATTATGATTATGTTCCTTTGTTCCTTCCTCTTCACAAAGCAATGTTCGAGTTAAAGAATATGTAAAACCGAGCAATTAAAATGCAATTAAGCAACTTTTAAATCAACATTAGCATTCCTTCCTCACCGATGGGTTGCCATGGCCACGGTACCACTTATCTGTCAGCAGTTCTTATCTGTGGAAGTAAAGCCCTTTTCATTTTTCAGATCAAATGTTGTGGGTTTTCCACAACTCACTCATAACGGGCACGTGCAGTTTTATCTGTCTTTACACATGTCACTGATGCGGTTTATACTTACTGGGTGGGGGAGAGATGAGAAGAGAAGAGAAAAGAAGAAAGGAGAGAATAAAAAAAAAGAAACGAGAGCTGAACGCTGGGAGAAAGAAAGAGTGAGAATGTAAGAAAAAGATAAAAAGAGTCTTGCCGAAGCCGGAGAGACAGAGTGCAAATTTACGTAACTGTGTCTCCTTCAGGCTAGACAGAGACCCAGTGTGTCTGAACAGACAGTTGAACAACGAGAGGCAGAGGGAAAGACATTCAGACAGACAGACAGAAGAAAGGACAGACAGACAGAGACAGGAAATGGAGTGACCTCTCCTATTCACTCAATAAAACAGGAGCCCCTGACCTTTTCCCCCAACACAGAAACGTAACCACATTAAAAAGTAGAGAGCACAACCTCTAACTCTCAAACAAAACCTCATCAACCAGCACAAAAGACAGGCTGTCTGTACAACAGGCTTAATAAATACGAATTAAAAGGCATTAAAGCTGCAACACAGTCAGCCTGTTACAGCTCTCGAGTAGGGGTCCACAAAGCTACAGCACCCCAACATTGCACATTACATTTTTTTCCTGCTGTCATATGCCCATTTCAGGTTAATTTATCAGTTTCATAGCAAAAAACCCCTAAACATTCAGATTAGGGGTGCTCCAGTACAAGGATTTCACTCCAGGCTGGCTTTCCTCATCCTCTGACAGCATGTGACAAAGAGGTCACTTCTTTTTTTTCTTTACAGAAACAGCCTCTTCTAGCAGTGACTTCTTGAAGGTCTGTAAGTGCTCCGCTATGCTGTGGCCACAGTGCACCTGATTTACGGCCATGGACCTGCAGGGGTCAGGAAGGCTGTCGTCACAGGAGACTGATGGCTTGGGAGAGCGGAGGAAAGGTGAGCATGATTGATGTGGAGCAGCTCTAACTTAACAGCCTGCTACAACTCTATAGGGGACCGAGAATCAAAGAGCCAACACACAAACTACATGTGTGCCACTATGACTGCAATAAGAGCTAGGTGTTAAGGGAAAAGCATCAAAAACACAAAGCCAGAGAAGAATTAGGGGACAAAAAAAATCAGTAGCCCTATTCTTCCCCTTTATAGAAACCCCAAACAGTGCTAGCAGTCTTTGAGTCTGAAAACATTTATTCAAGATTCTCCAGGTCTAATATACACCCCAGTGACAAGGTGTTAGCAGTCATTCTAAATGAATGTGTTTTAGCTGTCCGAGAGTGAATGTCAGTTCACAGACACAAAGAGAGAGAGAGAGAGAGAGAGAGAGCGTATGAGAGAGAGATAGAGTGACAGAGAGAGAGAAACAGAGAGCGAGAGAGCGCGAGAGAGAGAGAGAGAGAGAGAGAGAGAGAGAGAGAGAGAGAGACAGAGACAGAGAGAGAATGCATTTAGGAGTAGAATTGGCTGAGGATCTAATAATAGCTTCTCCCTGCACCGATGACTTTTTTCTTTCTTGCCGTTTTTTTTAAGCGCAGGTAATAAAGAAAATTGATGAGCCGTTAGCTGAATCTTCAGCCCTGGATCTGCTGCCTAAACCTGTCTACTGCACATACTCTTCCTTCAGAGGGTGGGTGACGGTGCATGGTGCCAAAAGCACATCCCCACTATGAACTGGCAGAGAGGAAGAACAGTTCTAAAAAATCACTGCATCAGTGTTCGGATGCAGAACAGTGCTGACTTCAGCCGTCACTAAAAGATGCTGCACTGTGTTTCTGCGAAGCCAAACAGCCAAGGATTTTGAGTTTCACATGTTTGGGAAACATTTTAGCTTAACTTTGGGGGAAAAAAGGGGAGGTGGGCACACATATTATGAAAATGTATATGAAAGGGATTCTGCTCATGTAGACAGGGACAAAGGTTTGTGCGAGGAAAACCGTTGCTGCTAGCCTTTTGCTTGCTGCTTTTTTCCCAAAAGTATTCTCTCCATGGAGGAGTATTTATTTAAACCAGCCAATAATCATGTACTGAAGACACCCACAGCACTCTGTGTTCGACTGTGGGTTGTTACTGTCAACAGAAACCAGGGTCACACAACGAGAACAGAATGTTTTCTGTTTTGAAGTTTTAAAGGAATGGAGTTTGAGTTCAGTTCTGGTAAGTTTAAAGAGCTTCGCAAAACTGTTTCATAACAAGTACTAGGGTGTTAATGGCTGTGGACACAGGCAATCAGGCCTCTAAGCGCTCTTTAACTTCTGAGAGCATGGTAATACCGACTGCACGAACAAATATTTAGCATTTCATTAGTCAAATAGCCTGGGCATCCCACTGCAAAACTCATCAGACGAAGTCAAGAGCCCTGACTCTCCACAAATGTCAGTGTGTGTGTGTGTGTGTGTGTGTGTGTGAGAGAGAGAGAGAATGTGTTTTGGGGAGGGGGGGCCGGTAAAATCTCATTCGTTTTTTTTTAATTACTTTCAGGCGATTAAAGAGGACACCTGAAGCGAGCACAGGGATGAAGGCCCTAAATGTTTTAGCCGTGTGGGAGTGTGTACTTGTGGGAAAAAAGGCAAATGTCAGCAGGCTAGAGGGAAATGCCAAGGCTATGGGTGTGTGCTTGTCTATAGAACAGGGAGAGCAATAGTCAAGTCTAACCTAGCTGATATACAACTCAGCTGGACTAAGCAGTGAAAACCAAAATGATGGCAATTACGTGCAGGACAAGTCCCCAAGGTTGATTTTAAATAAATGACACTAGGTTTTTGTTTATGTAGCTTTAACAAAAATCTATACAATAGTTCTCCAACTTCTCAAAGCCCCCTTTGCGAATATTAAATGGCATTGTCGATCATTTCAGACTATGTTTCAAGTTTTAAAATAATTCCTTTCTGCATCTGCTAAATTGTCAGGAGCATAATGCACACAGAGTTAGTGAGTCATGCTAGTTTGATGAATAACAGTTTGAAGAAATGATTACTACTGTATTATTTATACTATAATACACGTAAAAACTAATGTCTATGAACTGTAGCCATTTAGGTTTGGATATGAACTGTTGCCAGAGCCACTGTTAAGAGATCATTCATGGGCTAACGTTACTGCCTCTGCTTAGAACCAATACAGCATTGCAAAAGGGAGAGAAACAAGAAAACACAGCCAGCAACGTCACCCACAATGCTGATGGTGTTTCGTGCACAGATGATGCATAAACGCTTGAGCACTTTCAACACAGTACTAGTCTGGTACTAGTTAGACTAGTCAAATAAAAACGGTGTCCATAGCTTCACCAAATTTATAATTTAGTTGTTGTGCTAATCCTGTGTGACGTCTAGCTTGACACAAACTATGCCTTTATTTTATTAGACTAAGAACAGTTCAGAAAGTTGATTCCCTCTCACAGTAGAGCCACTGCAGTGGTGGGGCTGAGGAAGCCGTCACCACCAAATCATGCAGAAAAATGGCTGCTTACTGTGCTGCACAAGGGACGAACCTTTGCACTCCCAACACTCGTCCATCACCCTCACTCACATCAACGGCTCCCTCCGCATAAGAGAGGGAAAGAGCGCGCGCAAAAGAGGACGTCCTGCAAGCAGACAGCAATGACTTGCATCTTCTTTTGCTGCCCGAGTATTCGAGCATGTGTTAATCAGCAGTAATGCAATTCACAGCGTCATATCTGATTACAGCCCCCCTGCAACACACACATGCACACAGTTTTCTTGTGTGAGCTGTTGCTGGTGAAACAGTCATGTGGACTCTTTCTGCATGAGTGGACCTGGGCGGCCGCAAATACACCCACAAGGATCTCCGCTAAGAGCTGGGAGGAACGTCACAGATGAGTGCAGAAAGGCAGCAGAGCGGCCAAGGACATAAACACACACACACACACACACACACACACACCCCATAACCTAGTACAACTCAGAACTGGCCTCTCACAGTGCTGGTGTGGGTTTATGTACATGCTCTACCAGTGTGGACAGGGCTCATGACGTGACCTTGCTGATGTCACTCTGATGCACGCAGCCTGCTTGTATAAGTGCATCTCAGCAATGCTCAGAGCTGTCATAGCACTAGGGCTGCAAAAAAAAAAAAATATTTTGATAGTTTGGCTTTGCTGCAGTTCTTTTAAATAAAATATAAAGTAAATAACAATACTTTAGAATAACTTTTTTTTTGCTGCTGTTCTTTTTTTCTTTTCTTTTTTAATGATGTTGAATAAAACTCAGGTAGTGTTAAACTAAATTATGCTTGCCCATAATTTGGAGAGTTTCTAGTATGAGCTGATGCTATTATTCATTTGAAAGCTATGTTTACAGAGTTGCTAGTTAGTTTTTCACAGCTAGATGATGTTTTTACCACTGTAACAAGCAACAGAATGCTCAATCGTGTTTTCAAAGAAGCTGCTAAAAACCTGAACAGAACCGACACCACTTTGTATATTCCAGTGACTTGTGATACTAATGCACACTGTAAAGACTGAATGATTTCTGAAAGGGTAACGTCATTCCAGAGGCATGGCTGTGGCTATGTCAGCCGTCATTTTGAGACAATGCTTCCAGACGTTTTGCATGTTCCCTTTCTTTTGATGCTTAATGCATATGAAGGTAGAGCCCTAAAATTGAATTGGTTCAATCACAAGCTCACTTTAAGCTAGACATTACTTCAGGAAAAGAGAGAGAACAGAAATCGATAATGTTGATTTTTCGTGCATGCCACCTATGTGGACGGTCCATGAAGTTTAGACGGTACATATTGGGGTCATTAATGAGGCCCTCCTGGAATGTTAAGACTGAATCCATTTGATAAGGCTTCATTTATAAACCACTTTAAATTTGCCAGTAGATCAACAGAAAACTTTGCCAGCCTTTACTGGTGTGTGTGTGTGTGTGTGGATGTGCACAAGAGCGTGAGGCTTTTCTTCTGTAAAAGCAAGAAAAAGTGTGTAAGTGTGTAAGTGCGTGCGTGTGTGTGTGTGTGTGAGAAAGAGAGAGAGAGGGAGGGAAAGAGGGCTAAGAAGAAAGCTGACAGAGTGCTGAAACTGCATCCAGGGATTTGTGAGAAGAATGTGTAAATAACACACGCATCACTTCCACTTCTGCGCTAATCTTTGTGATTGTGTGCGCATGCTGACTGCAGGCTGAGCGAAACTGAGGAGTTTGTAGGTTTCCTTAGAGCTGCTGAGTTGCCTGTGAGAGTTGTGCGCGTGCGTTTGATGTAGACTACTCCAATACGCCTCGCCGGTAATGCACATATTACATAATCTATGCAATGCATGTAGTAACACTTGTCAGCTTTTAGCTTTTGTACGATGAAAGGAATGATCTTTTTGTCCAGTGATCTACAATGGAAAAGGGAGAGTTGAGCACTTACTCCACTACAATCACAAATGCACACAAATACACACACAAACCCACAGCCCTTACATTCTCATGCTGGAGGCAAAATAATCTGTGGTGTGCGCGCATGTGGATATGATTACCAGCATTGTGCATAAGCTCTCTAGAGGCTTCCTATCATACAGTAAGACTCATATTCCATAGAACTTTCAGCTCTCCTGTGTACAGACCCATGTATTGTTCCAGTCACAATGGCTGGCCGAAACAGGCTTTTTCAAGCATTTGATTTTCTCCAAATCAATCTAAAAATGTTTCTTTAATAACTCTCTATAAGTTTATGTATTTTAGTTATGGAAATTCTAAATATGTCCAGTAGGCATCAACATTTCATAAAATCATCTGAAGACTAGCTGCTAGTGTGTTGCTTTAAAAGGTATTAAAGGCTATTTTTTCACTAAAAACTAATGTAGCCTCTCATTCAAATAAATTTTTATGAGTTACGTAAACCCTATACAAATTCTAATATTTATTTATTACAAAATAGGTTTTAGTTCATTCTAGTTTGTAGCTTTTATTTACTTGAGTTATTTAAGATGCCTTCAGTTATTATGGAGAGCATGTGGTATTTTCGGAGCCACAGACAAATCTAAAAGTGAGGAGGACCACCATAAAAGGAAGACGTCTCATCCACTCCAACAACTGACCAAAACAAACATGTAAGTTTGCAGCTGCATTTTACAATTTGTATTAGCTCTCTCACCAGAGACTAGAAAGACTCCGATGGGTATGAATATACTTGCATACTTGAGATGCCTTCATGCCAACCTCATCATTTATTTTGAACTGAGAATTTCTCTTGTGCTATTATGTGCCCCTGCATGTCTTCTTTTTTACATTCAATGACCATGGGGAAAGCGGTGGAGTTTTTTGTGCTCTACACGTTAAAATATTTTTCTTACAGTAACAATAAATTGTCTACAAAGGTAACAAAGGCTAGAGAAAAAGTTCTACATACCTCAAATTCCAACACAATAAACAACTACTCGATTATCCTGGCCCGCCACTGAAGGACCTCAGTGCAAGAAATTACCATGCAGGCTGGGCGGAGTTAAAGTGCAATTAACCACTTTCAATAAACCACCATGTTGTAATCAGCACAGAAAACAGGTTACAAGCAGAGAGGAGCAAAAATAAAATTAGACAGATACATAAAAAAATCAATAGATAGAGAAATAGATAGACAGAAAGACCAATAGACATAGATAAACAAAAACAAATTTAAAAAATGCAAAACATACAACCTCAAGAAAACAGAGTCATTGTTATGTATACATGGTTTTGTTGTGTGTACACTGACTGCATTGGATGTTACTTAACAATGCTAATTGGCTCTTTGGCTCCAGGTGCGAGGAGAATTAATCACTTTCCAAGCTTTTGTCAACCACAAAACACAAGTCACTTGGCCAAGAAGCCAAGGACTGCTCACTGCATGAATATTCTGTTAAATACTTTCTCTACACTCTTGAGACAAGAGATCAAAATGCTCTGTCCTTCTACAGCCATCAATTTATGTAGCAAAACTGGTTAACTACCCACAAAAGCCATTAACAGGACAAATAAACAAATAAACAAACAAACAAACCATCAATCTAGCATGAAATACTGGAGTTGTCTTACTTGGTTCTCTAAATATCCTGATGCTGTTCTATGACATTCAGAGACTGACAGGTACGGATTTATCCTGAAAACACATTCAGCTCTACTGTGAAACACACAGCTACATCAGCCAGGGAAGGCACACAGAATTATTCATACAAACTTGCGAGAGGGAAGACTACACTGGCATAAAAGTGTTATTAAATTTAAAACAAGGGGAAGACCATGCAGGTTTTGGAAGAGTAAAGAGCTTCTGCAGGATTGCTCCGGATAACTCTTCATTTTTTATCAGAAAACACTTCTGAGAGACCACTACTCAGGCGAGTCTGACAAATGACAGAGGGGAAACCATTATGTAACAAACTCCAATGACACACATTACCTTAATATGCTATGCTAACTCCGGGACTCCCACCGAGGCGGGGAATTACGAATGGATCAAACAAAAGGTGGCATGGAATGCAATTTCAACTAACAGCAGCAAGAACCTTGTGGGAACAAGAGTGGGAGGGATCAAGTCTGTGGGTGGGAGCTGTTGTGACTGTGGGCGGTGCAAAACCTCAGTGTAGGTGGGGTGTATGATCAGAATGAACTGTGTGAGAATAAATTATTTTTAACCAGCTGTTTGCAAGGATCATAAAAAAGCAATATAGCTAATATAACTAAGCTGATCAGTTACAGAGTTTGAGATTTGGGGAAGAAGGAACAAAAGGGTTTTTTGTGTGGGCCGTGTGTACCATCTCTAGGCTTGACGCCTTCGACCATTAGCTTACAGGCTTAAAAGTGCTGCTCCTGCAGGGATTCTGGTATCCTGCCATGGCCCAGCTCCTGCAGCAGTGAAAGCGGCCTGGGAGGAAGCCTCAGGGGGAAAGTTGCCATGTGCAATTGGATAACTCACTGATATTCAATTTATTGTTCCCTGTCTGACACAGTCTACCCCCCCCCCCCAACAACATCCCATTTGTAAACTAAAAAACAACAATGACAGTGGTCTGAAGAGTAGTGTGTGCGCGTGTATGTTATGCAATTTATAGTCTACTAGAAAAGAAAGCAAGTGATGAGACGATAGGGAGCCAGCAAGACAGAGAGAAAGAAGAAAATGGTAGAAAAGGCTCTCCTAAGCAAATTGCAAATTAGGCACCTGAAGGCCGGATGGCATTCGCGTTCCCTCGTCAAGTCTTCAAATACCTTTAACCAAGGCAGATTTAAATTATTGTGCTGCACGCCTTGACATTGTCATGGAGACAGCCACTGCCATGGCTTGATCTTTGTGTGAGAAAATAAATACATTATATAAAAAGCTTCAGACATAATTGAGGGTGCTTTGTCATGGGTGATAATAGAATGCATTATATATTCCAATGCTCAGGCAATCTAGCTATCAGGATTTAATTATCATCATCAGAACAGATTATAAGAGGGACCTTTAATCTAAAAGCATTGTCAAACAGGGACAGATGGGAAAGATGGGAGAGAGATAAATGCTTTCATCCTATCATCTGCTACAAACGTAAGAAGTTCTTTAAATCAGAAGCGATTTTAAGGAGAGATGAGGAATGGACATGATTGAGCAAAACTATTTAGATAATACTACAACCACAAATGAGACAAATGATAAAATTGCTTGCTTTAATCTACCTGAGAAGCCACAGACAGAAGTCTCCATCTTTTGCCAGCGCTGGTCTCAAAAACTCAGACCTATTAGATTCCCTCAAGCACCAATTATCTTAATTCAGCTTTAGCTCTGTTTAGCCAGGTGTGTAAAGGGCTGACATGGCAGTAGCCTATTCAAGGCAGGCCCTCTCTGTGGAAAAGACTCCTCAAAAAGTAAGACATCCTCAGAGTGCCGTGGGGGCCTGTGATCATGCACAAAAATCACTCAGGCCCTTCTGGCAGGCAGTATAATCTCTTTTGATAGTCTGGAACGTTTCAAAACTGTGAGGAAAATGGTCCAGGCTATTTAGTTGATCATTTCCCCTTATCATACCCCTCCCCCAAAACAGCTGGACTCGGGCCCTAAAGAGGTGACCAAGAGCTGAGCGAAACAGGATTATACTTCAATCAGCAGTCCTCAAGGACATGCTTCAGGTGAATGTCAAAAGCAGCAGGAGCCTGCACAGATCTGAACAGAGCCGGAACTCCGACCAGTGTCAGAATTTATAGGTCTGAAAGTGCCTCAGCAGGTTGCAGTTTATTCACAACCACAAAGTACTGCAGGAGCATGCATTTCAGATCTAAGTTACTAAGCTCTGCAAGTAATGTTATAACACCCTATAAGACTCAATAGATTGTCTGCCATGTTACGCGTGCCTAGCAACAACCACTCAATCACTCTTATTTAAATGCAGGCAGGAATCTGCAAATAGTATCTGAGCTCCAGAGACAGATCACATGATGATTAACTTAACTTCTATAGATGCTTCACAGTGACAATACAAACCAACATAAATAAGATGGTATTTTAATAATTACTTGCATATTATGTTTAGAAAACATTTACATTTATCCTGAAAGCAATGAAGAAAGGTGGGTCAGGAAAGTAGATTCACATCCTATTTTAGCCTTTTTGAAAATACCAGTTTTTGTAGTATTAGCTTAGACATGTACGGAGTCCAATTTTGACAACTTTAGTTTAGAACTAAAGTTGCAAGGTAACTAACAAAAACAGAAGTTGTTTGATAGCACAAATAATCTGTAAAAATACATCGGCAAAACTTCTCTTAACCCCCTCAAACCGCATCTAGCTCTTCAGAAAGTGATTTAGGACACATCATAACTCATGGCGAGCCATGAAATGAAGAACAGACCTTTTTGACAAGAGATTTCAGACCGGCTCAGGAACAGGGCTGATTGAATCAGAAACATGAACTGATCTTTCTCCGTTTCACGTTCAGAGGAGGGGCCATCTTCGAAGGATATCTGAATAATGCCCAGTGAATTCCGAATATTATTTTTGTTTGACATGACCACCCCTAGTACAGAATTGACTATGTTGATGCTAGTCTTGCTGCCCCAGTCGTAAATCATGTCCTAGCTGAACTGACTATATTTAAGGCAAGTAGAAAATCAATCCAAATTGGAACTATTAGTGGTCAAATTCCATTAGTAATGATTCCTTGTTACTAACTACAGAAACAGCTGAATGACAACTATAATAATCAAACTGTTTGCCACTTGATAAAGTGCAGGGACATGCGTCCCCATTGTCTGGGCATCCTACCCATTCTTCCTCATTTGGTCAAGCTGCCCCCTACTATTGCTGAAGTTAGACCAAAGTAAATCATTATATTGTTTTAGTGTTAAGCTTAGTTATGTGCATGCACGGCCAGCAATTAATACATGCGAGTCTTCAATAGCTGTTGACAAGAGTGACGTTAGTAAGATTGTTCCTGATAGGTTGGAAGGGATGCCGTGGCTTACATGCATTGCATAGTCAACTTAGTCAGTGCCAACAGTTCTGTCCATTCTACCCTTAGCAGAAACAGGCTTTGCTCCTCATCGATGCAGTCACAGGCTTCAGTGCACGTTAGCAATGAAATTGGTCACTCTTGATATGAACCAGCTACTTAGTTAGGCAATAGTTAAGTTTAGGATCTAAACTGCGTTAACAGCTAATGAAAGTTTCAAGCAAGCTGAATATAATTTGTTAAGGACTGTTCACTTAGCTAGTTAATTAACTATTGAAAAAAAACCGAATGTCATTATTTCTTGCTATCTTGCCTACTGTAGAACTGTCACTAGGTAAGTCACACTGCAGTTAACGTGTTCGCAACTGTAGTAACGCAATGGTGAGTACATCCTAATTTAAATATAACGTAACATTCTATCATCTTCAAAGACAGCAAAGGCTAATGAGGCCAAAAGAACAACTAAAATATTCAGACAGCTCTCCGGTTTAATAGTGACCTCTCTCTCCGTAATTCGCATTCCTTTTAACAGTTTGATGTTTTTTGTTGAATTTCATAAAATATTATGAATGACACGTTTCAATTCTCAACAACGAGTCTAAGCTCAATCCCGTTTTAATTAGGTAACAGTCAACTCGCACGCTTTATATGAAGGAAAATTTCAATGATGTGAGACATGTATCTTAGCTACACTGCAGTTTGTAGGTGTCCCCTTTTTGGTAGAGCCATTGTCTTTGCAAACATATGTGCATGCCACTGGTTACGTGGCAAATGTCAAAATTCATAACCTTTCTTAATGAGAGGAAGATGGGGAGAACAGAGTGAGAAAAACACAGAATGTGGATGAAGGACTGGGTATGGACCAGTAGAATTGCAGTGATTGTGTTATTAGAAGTTTCGAAAGACCTATTTTCCAAGACTCAGCATGAGACCGAGCTAATCCCCACCTAGGACAGCAAGATTGCACAAAAACCTGCTTGATGGAGAGTTGCTCCTTCTTCTCATTTATTTCTTCACAATTAGTCTACAGTAATTAGGGAATTCATTAATGTTCTCTGTTTGACAGAAGAGCAGAGGTTGGCGCAACATTTAAGGCCTCTGAAAACAGTTTTCTCACAACCGGGTTGCCAAGCAACAAAGACCGTGATTGCGTCTCTGTACAGCAGCTGTTTACATTTTGGGAGATTTCAGCGCTGTGTCTCCATGATGCTGAAAGAAGTACATCAACAATATTGCCTCAATCTTGAGGGAAACACTTCAAATTAAGTTGATGAAGGTGGACGAGGGAATGTGGGGCTACAGCTGTTTCAATCTGCGTGGATCTGATGAGCTTCCCCCAAAGAGATAAATCAATAATAAAACAACCACACACACACAAAGATCATCATACAAAAAGTTTTGAGGGACTCTTTTCTGAAAGTTTTCCACCGATCAGCCATAAAATTGAAACTACCTGCCTAAGACCCTTGAAGACTTGCGAGCTGCACAGAAGGGCATCCAAGGAATGCACAAGTACCAGGCCTCTTTCGCCAGGGGCCAAGAGTCAGCATAAGCACTCTGACCAGCCTGCGGCTACAGCAAGCTGCTATGCTTTGTTCTGAGACTCTTATCAAAGCCAGAACTAAATTTTTACAGCAATTTTTGCTTCTGTAGGGGCCTTCACTCCCTACACACATCGGCAACAATACACAGCAACGCTCAGTTCCTGCCTAGCACATGCTACAGCTTGACTGGTACACTGTAACCTAATAATCGGTTGCATTCACTTTACTTTCTATGGATAAATGTTAGACATTAGCTGAAAATGATCAGTTAAAAATTACTCAGAGATTGATTAACCTAAGAGTTAATTTTAAGAGTTAAAAAATAACTACAAATCACCAACCTGTGTCCTGCTCACTTTAAAAGATCTTTAATTTCAATCCTCTCTTCTCCACGTCACCTTGTCCTAGTCTCTTAACTGCAGGTCAGCTGAGGCAAGCAAAAGCCTCATAAGTACGGTTTAATGAGAACCGTACGTCCTCAGTGTCCATTTCATTACTGAATCTCTCCAAAATGGACACGCAGCAGTCCCTCCTCTGCCACTGGAGGAGCAATAAAAGAAACTAACACTTTGCAACATGAGAAATAAATGAGGGTGCAACTGCCTGGGCTGGGAAAAAAAGGTATCAGCTGTGTTTTCGATTTTTAACATTTTCTTCCTCCACTACTGCTGAGGGGTTATTTAACCCCAACACTCCAAGTGTAGATGCACGAGGAGTGGCACAGGCTGGACACTGGGAGCCTCCAGTCTGGGAGAAGAGCAGGCCATCTTTTGATCTATACGACTTCGGCCTCAGCAGTTCAAACACGATCTCGTCAGCATGGCCTGGCGTGCTGGTCTGTACTCTGTAGCGCCACAGCCAAAGGGGTAGAGAGGCAAACGGCCAAGCCAAACCTGTCTCATTGAATTCACTCTGCTTTGCCTCGCCGAGTCAATCCCACTTGCTGAGGGAACGGTGGTGCAGGAAGTGAAAGGGTCAAACTGCATGTGCAGCGTCACTCAAAAAACACCAAGCACTGTGTCCAGAGAGGGGACACTGAGACGAGGTGAGGGGGTATTTGTGTGGGTGCGCATGTCTGTGTGTGTATGTCTCTCTGAGGGACTTTGCAAAAGCATGACTGACACTCTAAGCAGCCTGCTTGTTGAATCATAAAGTAGGTGTTAAGATGGACATTTCAGGTACATTTCAGATACTCCGAGGCACAGGCAAGAAAGGGAAACAGCTTGGTCCAATAACAAAAAGAGGTAATTATTTGTTCCGGAAGGGGTTGGAAGTGACAGAAAGAGCAGAGTAAGGATTTCTGCTTCCTTTAGCTGTAGATCATAATGATATCAGCACAAGACGTCTCTGTCTCTCTCTCTCTGTCTCTCTCTCTCTGTCTCTCTCTCTCTGTCTCTCTCTCTGTCTCTCTCTCTGTCTCT
>JBBPCX010000135.1:19179911-19194963 GCA_037974365.1 Hydrocynus forskahlii
AGAGAGAGAGAGAGAGAGGAGAGAGAGAGAGAGGAGAGAGAGAGAGAGAGAGGAGAGAGAGAGAGAGGAGAGAGAGAGAGAGAATTAAACCTCTCATTTGGGTCATCATTAAAGCACCATGGAAAAAAGAGTGGGACAAAAACATGACACTGTCTGAAGTACTATAAAATGGAGGTAGTATAACAAATTCTCACTTCAGAGTAAATATTCTAGAAATATATTTCATTGAGAATAACACTGTTCAAGCACTTTACAGCCTAAGGAAATAAGACAGAGCAAAAGAGATGTACAGCAAGAAAGAGTGAGAGCAAGAACAGAGCAAGGGTGAAGGGGGGAGGGAGGGGAGAGAAGAAGGGGGAGAAAAAAATGGTCAGGGGCAGCATGCATGGCAAACCCTACTATACCAAATCCCGGCCAAGAATGCTTGGCACAGCAAAAACATTTTCAGGAGCCACTTATCAAGAGAGGGGCAGGGGACCAGGGGACAACAGTGGTGCAAAAAAGGAATAAATCCTCTAAAAAAAAATAATGTTTTCAGTAAAAAGCCTTTTCAGGACCATATTTAGCCTATTGACCATGCAACCACAGTTAATAAACACTGTGCTACCGACCAGCCACGTTTGCTCCACGTTTGGATTGCCTTTACGCAACTTAATTTTTCTAGCATGGTGTTTCCCATTGATTGAACATTTCTCCCACCTGCGTCGACAAAAGTTTTGTTGATCCCCCACCTTACAAAAATTGATCAATTCATCACAGAAAGTAACTGAAATTGAAAACACAACTACGATGTTATTAGCCAGCTACATTAGAAAATTTCAGCAACTCGTTTGGCTCTATCACCCAGTGCGTACTGCAGCAAGCAGAGACTAATGAAACATGGCATATGGGACCTGTGCATTAAAGACATCAATGTACCCCTCTGAGCCTCATAACATACCCTGGCAGAAACAAAAACAGGGCACCACAAAGACACCAGAAGGTGGGAAACAATGTACAAATGATGCAAAGAACTAAAGATAGTCATAACCACACTTTTCAGCAAACACACCTGGCACAGAAAGAAACATCTGTTTCAGCCATATAAGCATCAGCACTACATTAGTGCACAATTATGAATTGAAGATGATATTTATGTGCCAGACAAGCAATGCCATGTTTTATGTTACAACATGCATGATGAAGGGCTGCCAAAATAAAATTCAAAAATATTCATAATAGATTTACAAGACAGCAAATTCAGCTTCTAGCTTAGTTGCTCCAGTTACAGTTTGCGACACACTGAGTGGAGATCCTCTCATACAGCCTCTGTTTTCGCTTACAATGACAACAGGATTTCAATGGTTTGAGAGATTTTATGGAAAAATCAGTCAAAGATACAGCAGAAAAGGCATATGTACATTTTTTCGATCTGTCATGACTCTCATGAAGCTTTATGAGAGTTTAAATGTGGGGATGAGAGCCCACTTAATTTTCTGCATCAAAAAAAAGAGAAAATTCTAATTGAATTTCTGATTTTAGCTGACAGCCAAACAGTGAATTACGTAAACATACAAAACTGCCTTCTAAGTCCTTCATTCCCCTCCCCCTTTGGTTAGTGAAGAGCAGCCCACACATGGCTTCTTAATCCCATAAGTCTGGTTAAAAAAATACAAACATATGAAAAGGGATTTGGAGAATAGGGTTTGTAATGAATCTGTCTGCATTAGCAAGATTTTAAACGCGAAAACGGTCCTGGGAGCAGAAGTTGGGAACAAGGGGGCTAGCAGACAGTGCCTCAGACTTGTTTTACATCAGCTACCTCCTCCCTTTTCATATTTGTTTGTTCTTGTTCTCTACAGACCCCCTAAAGGGTCATCAATCGCTCCTTTTTGCCTTCGTGGCAGGGGAAGCTTTGAGAGCTCAATCAATGGCCATCCTGGGCAGCGCTTAACCCTAGCCACTGTGCTGGATAGCCAATGTGTTATTGACTTCAATTTAGAAAGTGCTGCCCACTGCCCTTCCCCCCCTCCCTATACCACCTCAATCCCACTCTTCATACCACACTTCACCACCTCTGGGAAATCCTGTGCTGCACAGCAACAGAAAACACATTTAAGAAAAGGTCATAGCCCATAGTTTAGGAGGATTTATCCTGAAGCTTTCTGTCATATTCCCCCTGCACCGTACTCCCATCTTACTAGCAAACCTCCTCTCCTCTGGGAGAGCCATGACTGTATCTCAGCTGTGCCATGTAAGACCTGTTCACTGGATGTGGGCTAAATGTAAGCTTTAATACATTCTTTTACCAGTGTGGTGCATATTAGACACACACATGATGCCTGTATCTCCATGCCTACAGGAGGAACAGGGGAGGCATGGGGACCTTCAATCTGAAAATCAGCTATGGGCATTCACAAATGAAATAACCACATGAGAATGAAAACCACTACAACACATACCAACACGGGACATAGTCCCCTTTTGCAGAGATGATCCACATTTTCCAGCACTGCAGAATTCACCTTGATGTGTCTTTTTGGGCTGAATATAATTTTCCATGCATTAGATTACCAGACCCTATTACCTCTGCCTCAGCCTCCAGCCCTGCATGCTTCCCTGCTCTCTCACATTTTTCTTCGAATAGACTGTAAGCATATTGTTCATTTAAATCTAACAGAGCTCAATCTTCCTACAACTCAGCGGCTTAATGGTGCCATTGGAATATATTAAACTCCACCAAGAGGCTCAATGTGAAGTTTAAGTTGGACCCATTTGCCTTTTCTTATTCCATTCTAAGGCTTGAAGCATGCAGAGCTCGGTGTGGTCATGAAGTCTCGATGGCAGAGGGAGATGACCTCCTAATGACCTCTGTAATAGTCTTATTGGGACATGGGTGGGAGGTAAATTTGGGGATAAAAGTCTGTGGTGGCTCCCTGGCTCAGCAGGTAAAGGGCCTGATCCTGCAGAGTCTTTACTTAGTATTTGATATTTGTGATGTGGTAATTCCCCAGTCAAGATACCTTTAGGATATATTATTTGAGATTATACAAAACACAGAGTCCATTCAGTTCTAGAGATACAACTTATGTGCCATGGCAAAAACTCAAAAGATGTTGAAAGCCAATTTATTTTTGTATTCTTTATTAGACTTGGTTCACAACATTCTAAATTACTACTCATCTAGGTGCTGGTAAAAAGGTGAATACAAAAGTGGTTGTCTGGTTGGAGGAGCCTTTTAATACCAGTAACTGGAGTTAAAGTGAACTGGTCCAGTGGCAGACAGGTTCAAATCTGCTTTTCACTGCAGACATCATCTCCTTGTTAATTTGCATTAGATAGAAAAACAACCTTTTCAAACTGCTGGCTGCTATGGATTTGCAAAAAAAAAAACCCCTACTTGTCCTATTTACATAGAAAAAGATATGAGAATACCTCGTCAGACACTGCCATGGGGTTTGAACTGAAAAGGTGAGTTCAGTAGAGAGTGGTCACTCACCCAAGATTTATTTTTGCTGTGTGTGTGTTTTTTTTTTTTTTTGAGAAATCTTCTGCTAAAAAAACAAAAAAAGCAGAAGTTTGTGACATGTTTTCACACCTACAGTTTCTAATATATAAAGCTCCTGGTTCAGCCACACATGTATTCATGTTTTTCATTATTTTATAAGAGGTGCATGCTGGAATGCTACAAAGACTTCCATTTTAAATGTATGAAGGAAGTTTCAGTAGTGCTACAAGTTTCTTAAAATTCATGTCTGGGCTGCACTACAGTAGGACATTAATATAATGTAGACATTTGTTTAAAAACACCGAACGTGTTCCTGTACTGAGTCACACAAGGACACAAAGTTCACTTTCCAACCCATCATTAATGAGTATTCCATATTAGGAACTCATATTGGCATATGAAAGAAACCCACCAGCATTCCACTCTCTCAATAAAAGGAAGAAGTCGATCAGCTTGACAAACCTGCCAGTGGTAATGCAGGTACAGTTTGCCCTTTCAGGCCGATGTAGACCAAAATCAGGAACACAAATCCTAGCCTAAAGCACTGCATGAGAATATGCGAAGACTGTTTTCAAAAAGTGTAAAAAAGCAAATGGAGTCAGTGACAGCAAGGATCCTCAAAATAAGCTCTGTTTAAGAGTTTGTCACACTCAAATTTAAGTACCTGGCTGGAGCTTCATAAGACAAGTGAAGCTGAGAACCACCTTTGGCAACTATGGAATGACCACACTAAGAGGATTCACTAAGCTTTTTTCCCTCCTTCATTTTCTTCATAATATCATAAAAAAAAATCACAAAAAAGATGAACGCTGTGGTTTCAATATTGTACTTCAAACAAAGTACTTTAATTAAAAGCACATTTCCCCAAGATCAAATAGAGTTAAAAATTATGGAAACAACAACCATCAACTAACTCAAACAGCTGCTGGCAAGTCAGCTTTGCAGGATGGATCCTTTTCATGAATCGTTTCATGGACCGTATTGAACACCCACGTATTTGTCGGAATACAAGTCACACTGTTCACTGGCTGTGTCACTGAGTTCATATGCCTTTCTTGAAGAAAAGCCTTAAGACTCCTTGCTCTGTGGGAAGCTGCATCATCATCCTGAAAAATTACCTCATCAGCAAACCTATTTTCTATTGACAAATGAGATACGTGTCCAAAAATTGAATGTACACCTGTGCACTGACTGCTGAAATAATGACTGCCATCTCCACTGGTCTTTACCTAACATGCAAGCCTAGACCATAAATGAGTGGAGTGAGGAAAATTTGTTTTTCCTCAAGCAGTGACCATTGCATGTTTCGTTAGAATAGCACCAAACAAAAAGTTCTAGCATAATCTCTTTGTGATTCATCACTGTGCACCACATTCATCCAATCATTCATACTCCAGGATTGCTTCACTTTAACCCCACGTAAGCTTGTTTTCATCTGTTTGGGTGTAATGTTTAAATGTTTTGTAGGTAAATCCCATTTCATTAATATGACTTCTTAGAGTTCTGTCACTCCTGTCAGTCATGTTAACTCGCATCTCTGCTTCATTGACTTTCATTTTCTTGTCTGGCTGCTTTGACATGCTCCCTGGTCTACCGGTAAAGTGTCAATTTTTTTGTCATACGTGAAAAACCCACAGTACCAGTGTGCCAGTACCAGCATGAAATTCGTTCTCTATATTTAACCCGTTCACCCAAGTGAAGCAGCGAACAGCCAGGAACAGAGCGCCCAGGGAGCAGTGTGTGGGGACAGTGCCTTGCTCAAGGGTACCTCAGTGGTGCCACTTGCAGTACAGGGATTCAAACCCATGCCTTTCTGATCGCAGGGGCAACTCCCTAACCACTAGGCCACCAGCTGCCCCTGTATGATTTCCTTCTCTAAGCTTCACATTTTGCTTATACTTACATAAGAAACAGCTGACTAAGCTCAACAAATATCTTTTGCTACACTCTGCGTTCAACTGACAACCCCTTTGCTGAAGCTGTATATTCTTTCAATTAGCCAAGTCCAACAGCTCGTGCAAGCATTCTATTAACTACAGAACAATTTTTATTTTTAAACTTGTACAAGTATTTGTTATACAAACCCAAATTACAAGGTGATTCCATATTTCCACATATGTATTAACACTGAACGATTCCAACGATTCTTGGAATTAAATGCGTCACTAAAATATAATTTATTTGAGGTGTTCCACAAAGCCAGAAAGTTTTAAACAAAAATACGAAAATACTTTGCTACAAAGTAAAAAAATAAGCTGTATGAATATGCACCAAGTGTGGTGATTCCACACCTTTTGCCTTTTACACCCTGGTTCATATAATGAAGGTCATTAGCAGGTAAAAAATGGCCATTAAGAAAGCGCCAGTACACAGAAGGGGCTGTGACACCAAGCATCATGGCACAGACTCACTTAAGCTTCTACCAATCCCTCATAGCACAAACAGCCTGGGCAAATATCATTAACCACACACTGGGGCTTGAGTGCTATATGAGTGTGTGTATGAGAGAAAGAGCAAGCAATAGAGAAAAATAACCAGAGATATTAAAGCTCCGTCAATGACCAGGAGGAATGGGAATTGAGAACCAGGCCCAGTACTACTGGAACATTCTAAACAAAAGCGTAGCTCAATTTCACAAAGAAAGATGACAACAGTGTTACTGACTTTTATCTGTAAAATGATCACTTCCGTACAGTTGGAAACACCAGCAATATGTGGAAACATCTTTCAAGACAACAGGAATGTACAGTATCTTTGACACCCTAAACAAGTGCCACTGCTTCCCAACTGAGCGGTATGTCCAAAACCAAAAGTATCTTGTTACAATAAAAATAGAGCTTTAATGAATAATAGAGCTTAAATGAATAATCTGCAAATATTCTCATTTTGTCCATTTTAGATGACATACAGACTGTTGCTACAGATAGCTCTCAGGCTACAGGCAGCTGCTCAGATTCAGGAATAATACAGAAAAGCTGCATTGACACTGAAAACCTGTGTAGGCCTCCTCCCCCCAATTCAAAAAATTGATCAGGAATCAATAAGAGAATCAGCCTGATAAGCATAATCAATAACAACCCTGGTATCAATAAAATCTCATCTGTTCCCAGCTGCATATAAAGTAAGTGTGCAGCTATAACGGTTCTAGTCTGCATCTAGACACTTCTTGGCAGTATATAAGCAAAACATTTATCTACAATACTTTCATTCAGCTAGTGTTAAACACGGTATAGAAACATTCCGCTGTGTTTCATGAAATGTTCCAAAATATTTCAAATGAAGTAATTGGTGTAGTACTAACCCTAACCCACACAATTATGCATTTTGGATCAGAATAACTTTTGTAAAAAAGAAAAAGAAATAACTGAGAAGAAAAATAAAAACTCAGAAGCAGGGGCAAATCCCATTGCGCATCTATTGCTCAGTCATAGTTGGGAACATACGACATAAATAATGATAAGAGGAAAATCCCACGTAAGGGGGTGGGACAGTGCTGCCTGCTGCAGTAATCTCCCATGGAATTAATTCCTGGAAACTGAAATTAAATGGAATGGAAGTGTCCGTTCCCGCAGCCCACTCAAGGTCACAAGTGTTTGCTGAAATGACAGAGCTTTCATGCTGACATTTGATTGATTCAAAGCCTAGCAGAAAATAATGAGTTGGAGCAGCCAAAAGCCAGAACCAAGGATACAAGTGTGTGTGTCCGTGTGGGGAGTGTGTGCATTAACAGCAAACAAGCAGTTGTTTACAATTAATGAGGAAAGAGCAGAGATCATGACAACTTGAGTAAATCAGCACAACGTATGTCTAGGTGGACAAAAAATATTTTTTGACAACACACTTTCCTTTATATTATATTTCATGCAACATCATGTAATATATGAGAAAGAACAGCATTAGCATGAAATACTTTGATGTCTGGGATCCACACAGAAAGTCAAAATCTTTAGATTTGTTCACACCACACACACCCACCCACACACACACACAGATATGTGCAGTTATACAGCGGTCAAGATTACGGTGAGTTGCCAAATGCACTGAGGGACAATTTCTCCCACCAACTAAATGAATGAATCACATTTTATAAAAGGTTTCATACAGACAGTACAAAAAATTGGGCTGTAATGATGATGTTATGCTTGAAAACACAACCAAAGTTTGGATGGGCATGAGTGAAACATCTGAGCACTCTACATAACCATTTAGATCAGTAATAAAATGCTACTCAGTTCAAACTGATTTTATTGTGCTTGTGAAAACAAAAAACAAAAAAAAAAAACAATGTATCTGAAATGATTAGAACATAATTAATGGCAGAGGCCACAGTTCCTTGTGCCGTGGTGCATCACTGAATGTGAACATAAATGATGTGAATTTATTTCATTATTGCATGGAGTGCCCTTTTGACAGTGTAACATGAGTTGTGGTGCTGTGACTAATGCACATTATGCTCAATGTTATAGATCTGCTTTGAGTGTGCAATCCAGACTGGACTGCCCCGAGAGTAAAATTCAGAGTGCCTTTATTGGACAGTATTGGTGCTCTCCAGTAGGTTGGTGCTAGGTGGGAGGCTGACCTACATGCAGCTGGCCCAAGCCCAGATTTAGTGGCACACCCTGGGGCTTCTGCATCACTTCCCCCACCCTGGACGAACCAACAAGCCCGACCACGTCAAACTGGGTCGGTCTGGAAGCCCAGTTACAACCAGACCTCTTCCACACACTTCCTTAACCAGGGCGAGGTTGGCTGGCAGGCTGAAGCTCCGCTTCCCTCTCCAGACCTTCTCCAAAAGGCTGCAAGCAAGATGGGGACCCCCAATGTGAGCAAAGCATTCCGGGTCATAAGCAGTACAGCTGGAGAGCGGTGCGGCACAGATGCATGTGCCACACAAACAAATTAAATCCACACGTGTTCATGGACAAGCCTGTAGGGATCAGTATGTCCCAAATCATGTGACACATCCCAGGCGACCACTATGACCATGCACAAGGGATGGGGCTGCACTATATCGACAAAATAGCAGTATTGCAATTATGCTACTAGATACTGCAATGCCTGTCATACCTTAAAGGCCCCATTGCGTCAATTTTCTGTATTTAAAAAGGCTTCTAGTAGGTAAAAACTAAGCTGCAAAACCGCCTGTAAATCATAGTTAGTGATGTCACAAAACCAACACATTTACATATATTTCCTGCCCACAGCAGCTTAGTCCATTCATGCTGAAATTCTAAGGAGAGTTTCAGTCCACATGTGGTTGCAGTACTAGGCAGCATATATCAGTCTTAAAGGCAAAGTAAGATTCACTTAGAAATCCCTTAATTCTAAGGGATAAAAATATCTTGGGAAAAATGAAATTGAAGCAAAATGATGAATCTGGAACCTTTAAAACTTAACCAATGTCTTTAATAATTAAAGCCTATAAGACAGCACAGCCCTGCTAAGAATTTTCTAATAGTCTTATAAAGATAATAATAAATTAGGATTTTTCATATACAAAATAGTTTTACTCCTTATACATTCTCATATTTAAGGACCATGAAATTTGTATAATCTACCAAAGTGCAGTGTTGAGCCTGTGTGTTATGTTGTGATAAGAGATTGTGACTCTTCCTTTGGACTAAACAGTTTAAAGTCACTCATTATGTACCAAACACATACAACACAGCCAGATCAAAAACTATGCATCCCAGTTTTTTAGCCGACTCCTGCTAGGAGCCACTTGTGTCCATTCATGGCACATACACTAGTTAAACCTTTAGTCAGATCCCCACTAGCGCCGTGCTATTTAAAAACAAATGCATAAGGAGCATCGGCCTTAATCATTAAAGGTCTGAACCACTGTTTCAAACCTGAGACATAAGCTTGATATAATGGAGCTCTTCTGGCTCACCTGCTGGCAACAGAAATATTCTAGAGTGTAAAAGGCCGAGGATGGAGCAAGGGTTGGAGATGGGGGATCACAAGGAACATTTTTGAAATAGTACAGTCAGCACAGCATTCAGAATTCCCACAGCGAGAGAGAGCGAGAGTGAGAGAGAGCGAGAGAGATTGACTAGAGTATATATTCCTGCCTAGCTCTGTGCAGCCAAAAACGTCCCTTGGCTACATCCATGAACGGCTTAATCCGTCTGGAATGAGTGATGACCCACAAACAATACTGTCCAACTCCTACTGTGCTTCTTCTTGGACTGTGCACTGACCAGGCCAACACAGTCACAGTCACTCTCTCTCTCTCAACTCCGCCAGCAGTGGAGTGTTACAAACCCTGTGTGACTAAACGCCATCACATCACCCTCTGCCTGCTGCCTGTTCCAAAAAAGGGGAGGTGCAGGGTATTGGGGGGTGGGGGGGGTGGGCGGTGGTGGCGTGAGTGATCAAGTGCAAGAAAGAAGAGAGGGGGGAGGGAGAGAGAGAGAGAAAGTGAGTGAGTGAGCAAGAGAAAATGGAGGTAGGGAGAATGTCGCGAAGTCATTCATCAGTTGGACTGTGTTTATTGGTAAAATTAGAGCAAGCTGTTCTCTCACAGCACTTCATCCCCTGGCTATATGCAGTCTCAAAATAGTGCTCTGCACTCGCAGAGCCACGATCACAAGAGCTTTAACAGAGCCAGTCAGTATCATTCAGTAATTTACATTAACCCTGAAAGAGCAGAAACTCGACAAGAAAAGAGCGAGTGACTGAGAGAGAACAAAAGTAAAGATCAGTGAAAAGAAGTTAAACAGCAAAAGTGAAAAAAATAAGTAAAAATGGACCAGTTGAGAAGGAAAGGGGCGTTATAGTGAGAGAAGGAGCAGTGTGAGAGAGCTAGAGAGAGAGACAGCGAGAGCATGAGATCGTGAGAGCGCAAGAGCGAGTGTGTGTGTGTGTGAGTGTGTGTGAGAGAGAGAGAGAGAGAGAGAGAGAGAGCGAGCGTGAGAGACGTGTGCATGTGTGAGAGAGTGGGCGGATGAGTTAATGCACAAAAACACTGCATCAAACCAATGCACTACTTGAAGCGCGATGCGTCAGCAGTACATTCACGTTTCAACTGAAGGACAAAAGGGAGAGTGAGCGCATGAGCCCGTGCACCAGCTGTCTACTGGCTACAGTACGGTGAAACACGCAGAAAAAAAAAACGTCGGGAGTCGCTGCTGTACACAGCAGGGGAAGAAGGATTAAGGCAGGACCATTGAGGTTAAAAACGGGGGAAAAAAGAAAAATAAAGGCAGCAATAGAGAGAACGCTGCTGTTGCGGGGAAGCACTTCTCCCTCCCAATATTCATACGGCAGCTTGAGGGCTGTGGGGCTGAGCTGTCCAACGCCGCTCTCAGCTCAGGACACTGCAGGGGCTCCAGCTCCGCACTATACGGATACTTTTCAGATCGACGCTACGTCACAAGAGGGGAGGAGAAGCGCTCTCTCTCTCTGCCTCTCTCTCTCTTTCTCTCCCTTTCTCTCTCATTCGAGGGAGCAAAAGTGTATGCTCGAAAGCAGGAGAGAGCTTTCTCCGTTGAACACGCTTTATCGGGCTCCTGCTGGCACCGGTACCTTCCTTCTGACACTCACTGACCCTGTTTTCAGAAGAATTTGACGGATTACCAGAAAGAGAGCAGGAGGCAGCCAGCAGTCGCTACTGCCTGTGCATCTGCGGAGCCAGAGTGGTAAACTAGTTAAGGCAAGAAAGAACCCAATGACTGCAGTCTGTGTTACACAGCCTTTTTAACTGGTTGCAGCACAGGCATATCAAGGAGGCAACAGACAAGCTTTGCCAGAAGGAGGACAGCGACTTGGAAAAGTGAGTGGAAAAAAAAACTAGGGGTTCTGTGTTTTCTTTCTTTTTAAACAAAAGGAGAGGAGAGCATTTGAAAAGACTGGAATTCTCATTCTTCTCTCTTTTACCTCTTGTCTCTTACCCACCCCCACTCCCTCCTCCTTTTCACCCTCTATGTCTTGCTTTAGCGTATGCAGACGTTCTACAATGGAGACTCGGGAAAGGCATTTAGTGGTGGTGTCAAGCGGCAGTTTCCAAGGACAAGCATCTGCGGATGAGGCAACAGCAAGCGAGGGAACAAGTCTCTTGGAGCGAAACTGGAATGCTATCACTGCCTAAAGCTCTGTGGGCCTGTAACTCTACCACTCTTCCTCGGATGCTCTTCTGTGGATTTATTAGGGGCTGTTTTGGCATTTTCTCTATTGCTTTCTACACCAGATACAAAAAATAGAAGGCTTTCCTTTTCACTGGGATATATGAATCTTTAAAAAAAAAAAAAAAAAAAGAAAGAAAGAAAGAAAAAGAAATAAAGAAGGAAAGAAAGAGAAAGAAAAGCAGCGCCTATGTTGTGATTGCAAAAAACGGACCAGAGGTAGGTGTCTGGCGTTTCCAACCCTTTTTATACCAAAAGCCTGCCCTTTTCTTCTATTCATTACTCCGTGGCATTCCTACCTTTACCATTTGCTCTGACACTTTGACACTGAAAATGCCCCCCCTCTAGTTCAGTAAATGGAAAAACAAGCCAGAGTGTTACTTAACCCTGGGTAGGGCCAGCTGTCCTTTAACCAGAAACGAACCCCTCCCCACATCCCCCTTTCCACCTCCTTTCTTCCCAATCGTCACCATCACCCCAAGAACCCCAACCCCAATCCCTTCCCCTACCCCCCCAGACAATGCTGAATTATGAACGTGCCACATCATGAGTCTCCTGGGGCGGGTAGCTGTGCGTCGAGCCAGGAAAGCTGCCCTGCTCTGTGTCGTCTTCCTCATGGTGCAAGTGTGCGTGGAGGTGGCGGCGGGAGCGGCGGGGCCCCAAGGCTGCCCGCCCGTCTGCTCCTGCAGTAACCAGCTCACAAAGGTGGTTTGTACCCGCCGCGGACTCACCCGCGTACCCCCTGGCATTCCCACCAACACAAGGCATCTCAACCTGATGGAAAACACCATTGAGGCAGTGCAAGCTGACTCCTTTCGCCATCTCCACCACCTGGAGGTGTTGCAGCTTGGGCGCAATGCCATCAGACAGATCGAGGTGGGAGCTTTCAATGGCCTCACCAGCCTGAACACTCTAGAGCTCTTCGACAACCGGCTGACTGTGGTTCCTAGTGGTGCATTTGAGTATCTGTCAAAGCTGCGAGAACTGTGGCTCAGAAACAACCCCATTGAGAGCATCCCGTCTTACGCCTTCAATCGAGTGCCCTCTCTCATGCGGCTGGACCTTGGAGAGCTGCGAAAGCTGGAGTACATCTCTGATGGGGCCTTTGAGGGTTTAGTCAACCTCAAGTACCTCAACTTAGGCATGTGCAACATACGAGGGGAAATGCCCAACCTGAACCCGCTGCTAGCACTGGAGGAGCTCGAGATTTCTGAGAACTACTTTCCTGAGATCAAGCCCAGTTCCTTCAAAGGACTGACTTCACTCAAAAAGCTATGGATCATGAACTCAAAAATAGGGATAATTGAACGCAATGCGTTAGACGACTTGTCATCACTGGCAGAGCTCAACCTAGCCCACAATAACCTGAGCTCTCTGCCCCATGACCTGTTTGCCCCGCTGAAGTACCTGGTGGAACTACACCTCCATCATAACCCCTGGAACTGCGGCTGTGACTCATTGTGGCTAGCACGGTGGCTGCGTGAGTACATCCCCACCAACACAACCTGCTGTGGTAGATGTCACTCTCCAGCTCACTTGCGAGGCCGTCAGCTGGTGGAAGTGGACCGGGACGACACTGGTGCAATGCAGTGTTCAGCACCTTTCATCGCTGATGCCCCAAGAGATCTCAATATCTCAGCAGAGAGGGTAGCAGAGCTTCGATGTAGAACGGCAGCCATGTCTTCAGTGCGGTGGCTCCTGCCAAATGGCACTATACTGACACATGCATCAAGCCACCCACGGATAACAGTGCTCAACGATGGAACTCTAAACTTTTCAAACGTGCTGGTGGGTGACACTGGCATGTACACCTGCATGGTGTCTAACGCAGCTGGAAAATCAAATGCTTCAGCTTACCTAAACGTGAGTGCGGCGGAGCTCAACACATCCAACCTCAGCTACTTCACCACTGTCACAGTGGAGGTGCTGGGCCCAACATCTGAGCTGCCCAAAACCAAGACCACAACGACCACAGCAGGTGCAAGTACAACAACAGCTTCTCCTTCTGTCTTTCAGCCAGTTTTCATCTCAACACCAACGGTCCTTCTTCAAAGTACTGACATACCACCAAGTCGTCCGTCAGCTGTGCCAGCTTCAAAACTGACAACGGGGAAGCCGCCAAACCCTGCCAGCACCAGCCTGGATGAGGTGATGAAGACAACAAAGATCATCATTGGCTGTTTTGTGGCAGTGACACTGCTAGCAGCTATCATGCTAATCGTGTTCTATAAACTGCGGAAGCGGCATCAACAAAGGAGCACAGTGGCTGCAGCCAGGACTGTAGAGATTATTCATGTGGATGAGGAGGACCTGCCTCCACCTGCGTCTGCTGCCAGTATACCAGGGGAGGGGGCACTAACACTACCAGAGACAAGGGACCATAACAGCATTCACAAGTTGGATTACATTAGCCACAAATCAGACTACAGTTACCACAAACCCAAAACAGATTATAGCACCCACAAACCTAAGTCAGATTATAGTATCCACAGACCAAAACCTGACTTTAGCACTTACAAACCGAAATCGGACTACAGTATACAGGTTCCCAAGACAGACTACATTACACACAAGCCAAAATCGGATTACAACACTTACAAACCTACAATGGACTACAGCCCTCACAAACCATCTTCAGACTACACTCACAGATCATTGCCAGATTATCACATACACAAAAAACCTGATCAGAGTCCTTACACATCTGGATATAGCACTCACAAACCAGACTACAAATCTCAAACAGTCAAACCAGACTTTAGCCCTTTCAAACCAGATTACAGCATTCACAAACCCAAAACAGAGTATATCATGCACAAACCCAAAACCGATTACACTCCCCACAAAGCTGCCACCAACTACAGTCCCTTCAAGATGGATTGCAGTCCCTTCAAACCGGACTACAGTGCATTTAAGGCAGACTACAGCCCACTCAAAGCAGAATACATTAGCCACAAACCAGACTTCAGCCCCCACAAGCCTAAAATGGATTACAGTCCTCACAAAGAAGACTACAGCCCCCATAAGCTTGGCTATAGCACTCTGAAGCCCAAGTACAACACCTACAAACCTGGAGGACATGCAGCTAAATGGACAGAAACCAACAGCGTCGGAAACTCTCTTCCTCGAACCTTGCCCAGTACTATCACTACAATCTCAGAGCCCTTTATCATAAAAACACACGCAAAAGAGAAAGTACAAGAGACTCAAATTTAGACCCTGACAACCCCGCCCCCTTCCTAAAGAAAAATCATGGCCAATAAATGGCTAGACAAATCATCTCCTTATTTTCTCTCAAACACTCAAGACACCCCCTGCCCTCATGAAAACATGCAATAGAATGCACAAAAGAGGAAAAAAAAAGAGACTGTTTTTTGTACAGAGTGCAAAATCTAGAGACTGATTTCTTGTTGTACATGCTTATAAATAAATAAATATA
>JBBPCX010000135.1:19194989-19219237 GCA_037974365.1 Hydrocynus forskahlii
CAACTATCATGGGCTGTTCATAGAGAAGCAGATTATATAAAAAACTATTTTCTAACTTGTAACTTCTATTTAAAAAGATGAGCTGTCCTGACTTTAAGAAATGAGGGTAGTGTTGTTTTTAAAGGGCATTCTGTGTGATTTCTACACCATGCTACAGAGAATGCAGTGAAAAGAAAAAACATTTATACTGAAGTCTTTCTTTAAGAGAAAAAAGATCCACGTCGATCTTTACAGATTTATCTTGTAAGCACCATGAATTTGTACTGTGCCAAATGTTATAAATGCAATAAAAAAATGATTTTTGGAAGAAAAAAAAACATTTTCTCTCTCTCTCTCCTAGCGTACTATAGCGATCAGGCAAATGGTTCAACCACTGCAGTAGGACTCTGCAGTTAGACTTTAACCCTACAACTGCTGAACAATGCTTGAGTCTAATGAGCTCCTTCAGAGAAGAGTTAAGCACTTTGGCATTGCATATGCTCCACATCAACATATAAAAATTTAAACTCTGCTAATATAATCGGCCCTGAGCTGCTATTTTTAACTTTCAGGATGTGTGCATTCAAAATGTGATCTTGACCCCTAACCCCCACCCCTGAAGTTTTACCAATGCATCAATTACCAATTGCTGAATAGTGCTACTTTCTGAAGATGACAGAGAAACCTTAAGAGCATAATTACAAAGTGCATAAAGTGTAACTGAGATGCTTTAAGTAATGTAAAAAAGGGACATCTGACTGTATTTTGTTTTGACAAACATAAGGGGTGTTAAGCTGTTAAACACAGAATGGATGGATTCATTTCAGCAACTAAATGAGACGTCCAAATTGTGTGGGCTCTTCATTACGTCTGCTTCAGAATTCTCTTTTCATTGCATTCCCAAATATTAGGTTTTTGTTAGGCTTTTTCTTATATCACCTAGTGGTTACGACATGCAAATACTATAGCAACACAGAAGGGTAATAAATCATGCTTTCTCTAGAGAAGGCTACACTGTACAGAGTGTGGAAACATACAGAGTTGTATGGATCTCAGACTGCAATATGTCCTGCATAGATCTTTGCCTTTCTTTGCCTAACCTTTTGTTTTTGAAGAGTTCAGAGGACATTGTATAGCGAAGTGTCCACTAGCGCTAGCTACATACACGGCTAATTAAAATGTAAGAAAAGAGAAAGGTGGAACAGTTGACAAAGTGACAGCATATTAGAGGATAATAAAATGTAATACATGTTTGTGTCAAGAGGCATACTGGCTGCGTGAGTACAGGCTGTCAGAGATTAAAGGCTGATTAAATGATAATTGATCCAGCACTCTCAGACACACCCTTCACATAAAGCTGGGACATCTGGCCACAGTGTGGCAGGGTCTCACATTGCAGGCTAAGGTTGGCTGCAGGGCCTGCCATGCCCCACTGACACTCGGTTTAGTTGCCTCCTACCGTCACTGCCACTCCAATGACAGAAGGTTGAGAAAACAACACACTGAAATCAGAAAGTCTAAATAGAGCCATTATTTTCCTCTCACTTTAAACTCCTGAACCTTACATCCTTTTGGGCACAGGATTAAGACAGTATTTCTGAGGCTTAAAGGTGGAGGTTAATTGCACTTTGTTGACATTGTCAAAGCAAATGTACACAAGTTTAGCATTAGCAATAAAAAGAGTCAAAAAATTAAAGTCATGACACATACAGACTTTACACTCTGTACATGCTCTGTGGTCCAAAAAAAAAAAAAAAAAAACCTGCGACAAGAGCCTGTGATGGTCACTTAGGCAGAGGTCAACCCAGATCAAGTCAAATGTGTCCCTTTCTCTGTAGCACGCCATGAGTCACAGTGTGCCTTCAGAGAGAGAGCATTTTTCAAGGTAGAGCGCATTGCTATGACATCAAAACACAGTCAGGCTCACTGGCATCAGCATGAATTGCGACCACAGGGATGGTGGTGGTGGGTGCACTAGCCATGTCACTGATGTTGCTACAACTTTAAACATTACAATTATGCCTTTGTGGACTCACTGCTGTTAAACAGCAGTAATTATAAGGCAAGAGTGAGGCTTTAAATTGAATGTTGCATGTTATTGTAGTGGGGGGAGAAAGCGGCAGAAAGTACACTCGTATGCTGAGATAATGAAATACCTTTTCTTTGTTTGTAATTTCTTTATATTGTATTTTGATTGCTAAACCATAAAACAGGACAAAGCAGGGCCAGTGGGATAGAGACAAAGGAAACTGGGAAGATAGGCTAGTGGGGAGTTTAAGTGTTGAGTCTGCAGCATCAGTGCCAGCCAGATTTGGAGAGGGAGAAGGTTACTGGGGCGACTGGGGATGCGAAGTAGAAGAAGTGTGATGTGGGGGAGGGGCATTCCACCAGGACAGATGGAACAGAGATAACATTGGAAATGATGGGCCGTAACACAGATGAAGAGCACGGCCACAGGGCCAGAGCATGAGTTCACAGCTGCTGGAAAGTTCTGTGAACTAAAGTGGGCTCAAGAAAATATTATGAGACACATCACACATGCATGTATATCTGCTAAGCTCTGGGAAAGTAAATGTTATTCATGTCGCACATGTTCACTTCCCTTAAGTGGTGGAAATGCCTGACAAGAGTTCATGACACTGCTTCTCAAGATGCTTTTCATTGGTTTTAACTGAGCACAGGAAAAAACGATTTTGCTAAATGACTTTTTGGTGTATAAGGTGGGGAAAAACATTAAAATGTGGCTCAGTCTATGAAACATTTACTAAAGCATTTGTCTTTCTTTCTTATAAAAGGAGGAAAGTGCTGCTGTTTAGTGTCATAATGTGCAAGCTGCTATCGCAGGGTCAACTGCTTTGTTTGCTTTGAGGCATTAACAGAGATCTGTAGATTTTCTGATTGTTCACAAAAACGACCCATTACAAGCTGAGCAGAGCAATTGTCATTGGCTGACCTTCTCTTCCACCGTCTCATGAGGATTCATGAACAGATGTTCGCTGGATGCACTTCTGTCTGCGCCTCTATTCTAGGCTTTTGTACTGAAGTTAGAAAGGGGCAGTGTGGGAGGGGGGTGTAGGAGAAAAAGGAAGAGCTGTAGTTAATGACTGGCACCCAGGGTCCTGAAAAGGGGGGGAAAGGGCAGCACAGGCCACCATGTCACACTACTGTTTGTTCTGCTTGTGTCTATGGACATGTACCAAGAAGGCGCTTAATTTTCGCATGTCCTTCATAGCAGACCAAGAGGAGATGCTTCCTGCAAAAATGAGTACAGACGCAGCATAACGCTTACATACATGCCCTCCATCTTTGCCAAGGAACAGGGTGTTTAATGCAGTCTCTAGGCTGAGTCTTTCCAAGTCAGTGTTCCTTCATTACACATTAGCATATCTCTGTGGTGCGGTTTCTGTGGCCTCTGGTGGTGCTACACATTCGAGAGACATTTCGAGCGTGTCTGCACTGCCTGTGTTTCTCATTTTAACATGATGCAAATGGCGACAGGGCAAGGAGACTCTCACCTACTGCCAGTTCTTTACATGTTCAACCCAGAGGGCCCGCTTCTGTAACACACATCAGGCCCACGTGCATGCACTTCATTATGGTGTCCATTTGTGGTTTGAATCTGACAAGCATCTTCTATGATGCTACATCTAAGGGGTAGAGTGGAAAGGAGGGGAATTAACCAAGGTAGCAGCTATCAAAGTCTCTAATTCACTGCATCAGTGTTGCATCAGCACACTGATTTTAGTCAAAAAGCTGTGTCAACCATATTGAAATGTCATAGCAACCACACTGAAATGAAACAATGTTCCTCCAGGATAATGGTGCAACACAAAGAACAAGAACAGAACCATCACAAGACTACAAAAGTATGGGCAGGGCAAGACAGGACTAAAGTGGCGGGAGGGAGGTGGGAAGTAAAAGAGTAGTTAATTAAGGTGGAATTCCACTTGTTTCTATGTACTCAGCAGGCGCAGAAACTTTAGGTAGCTATTCGATGAAATTTCATAAATATCTACTGAACATTATAGCATGCTAAACAAGTACGCAAACTGAAATGTCTATGTTGAGAGCTTGTGTCAAGTATCACATCTGCACACACATTCAAATAATCAAATAAACACAAGTTCAGAATTTATCCAAATGGTCAGTAGGAGACGATTAAATTTTTACAAGAAAATGTGTTGTCACTTCTACTGGAAGGTCAGAACAGGTGACAGCTACAAGTGCTTTTCAGCAATGTTACAAGCATCTAATTGTTGCTGATTAAAGCAGTGTACTTTGCTGTAATGAATATGAAGCTCAAACCTCATGTTACAAAGTGTTTAACATTAACATGAGTTCTAATGCTGCTCTGGTTATACTCTGGTGTGAGTATAATTTAACTCTGCATGGTTATAAATAGCTTACGTTTATTTTGCATACTATCCTTCTTTAAAAAGAAAAAAACAAACCACACATATGTTTGACGCTTGACTAAGCATTGCTGGTCCATCATGGAAGATGTAGCTCTTACAATTCCGTTAATTTGGCTGCCATTCTTTACTATCCATGTTTAAAAAGCTACTAAATCACATATTAATAAAAAATCTTAAATTATGGGGTTTAGACTACATGCAGTTACCTTAAATCAAGAAACTTTTACATGCAGTAGACATGAGTCCCAGTTTGCAGGTTTTATGGGACTCATGTCATGTTTTTGCAGGTTTAACTTAATCACAAGATCTGTCAGGCCTGCACACCGAGATGCAGCACTATGTGGATGAGGGTAAAGACTATTGTCAAACTGCCTAATTTTATTAATGAGCAATGAGATATGCAAATTCACTGACTTTAGTTTATTTGAAAATGAGCGCCCACACACATTGTCCTTCCACCTCTATTGCACCAAATGGGTGTTTTAAAGTTGGGAGTATACCAGTGTTGCACCAAACCAAAACACGGGACAAGGAGTAGCAAGAGTTAGAAGAAGAAATACTTAAGTTTAAGGGGGAAAAACCCTTAACCCTTACAGAGGAAAAAAAAAGGGAAAAAAAAAACAAAAACACACACACACTCAGGGGCATCTCTAATTAAACATCCACCATATCAACTACAGCCCACTTTCACCCCTTCTACTTTTACCACGAACTGTGACCAGTTAATTTAATTCAAGAGTCACATCAGACATCAAAGTTTGAGAAATGTTAACACTCTGGCCCTTCCAGTTCTGATCACATACACACACACACACACACACACTACTAAAGCCTTTCACTAATCACCCTTCAGAGCCCCAAAGCCACTGAAAGCCAAACGCAGTACCAATCATGATGACATTTGCTCACATCTTTCCTCAGAGTGAAAACAGGCTGATGGCTAAAGAACTGAAGGTTAACATGGCAAAGGACTGGTCAAGAGTCCCTGACAGATTCATGCCAGTGTGCTGGAGCACACGGTAGAACCTTGTGCCTTTTCCTTAAGGCTGCAATTATTAGTTGAGAAAATCAATACGTTATTTATGGTGGTCTGTTCTCATACACTTCAGTGTTCATATGTTACACAATTGGGCTGGGACAACAACAAGCTTCTTAAAAAACAGATAAATATGGACATAAATAAAGTCAGCATTTTAAACCACAGGTATTTTTCAGTGGCACCAGATGGGGGTGACAAAGCCCAAGGCCTTTTTATGAAAGTATACACATTTGTACAAACACTGCCTTTTCATTCACATCCTTTCACTGCTGTGGTTTTAGCAGCAATTTTTCTAGCATTCTCTTTGAGTTTTTGTAATTTGACCTGCTGCAGTAATTCACAGGGCTACCGAAAACTGTACGTGTAGGCCAGTTTTTGGTCACGGATTGGAATGCAAACTAGTCACATGTACAAAAGGTAAAGAAAGAATGATAAATTCAGCTCAATAATAATTAAGAAATTATTAAGCCATTTCAGCCCTATTACACATAGCTATTCCAAAAGTCTAAAATAAACTACGTAAGTTTATGCTGGGAACGGGCAAAGAAACATAATAGTTTGATTAGTCAATAACAGAACAAAAGTGATTGATTACAGAAAACAGAAATAACTATTACTTGCAGGCATGAGCACACAGGCCCTGAATACAGTTCGCCTACGTTGCTATCCAAAGCCCTACAAGTCTAGAACCAATGGTTCCTGCTGGACTGCACCAACTGCGGTGACAAAAAGAAGAGAGCTGTGACAAGGTGGCAACTCAGCAGGCTTGGGAGAAATACTTTCTGTCTTTCCTGAGCCCTTTTCCAACTAGAGGAAGGTTAACAAGGCCGGGAGAAGTGTCCTATGCCAGACTCGGTGTGCCACCCTGGCAGCTAGAGCGCATCCTGTGTGCGAGACGCGCAGATAGCGTCGGGCATCTGGCTGGCATGAAGATGAGGGTGAATCAGTCGGGCTTGGCATGCGCCTCACCTCCCACTTCTCCTGGCATGGGCTCACTGACACTTTTTTTTTTAATCTTCCCGCAACAAACACAGTCTTTACTGGTCCATTAGCATTGTTGTAGAGCTAACACAGCAGAGATAAACATGGCACCTCGAAATTCTAAACGAACTCCGCACGGGGGAACAGAAGCAGTCAGCAGCGCCAACTGCTAGAGACAGGCCTACATGCCCGAGAAAACAGTTGCCAAACAAGAAGAAAGGGGGAAGGGGAAGGGAAAAGACTGTGTAGAGAATGTACCATGACTACACATTACATCTGTACTTGCTTATATCACCGTAGTCTTACATGGGCAGTGCAATGTTCTTTAACTGCTGTCAGCACGGAAAGACACTTGCCTAATGAGGAAACTGTAGTCCTTTGCAGTGAAAAGATCACCTGCTAAGCAGCCTTTCTCAATTGCAAATAAGCTTCATTTTAAGGTGTTCGCTAGCAAAATTGAAACGGCACAGCAGTCTCAAATCGCTCAGATTAGTAAAAATTGCAGCAGGGCAGAGTATATTTTCCTGTTTGATACTATTAATAATCAGAAAACACATGTGAGAGACAGAGCAGAAATGGGAATGTGTGTATTTTTATTTTGCATTTCCTTCACACGAATGCACGCTGCACTTTAAAATTAACGAATACAGGTTAATAGACTTTTCTTGCTGTCTGGACCTGCTGCAGAATGGCGGGCAAAAATGTTTGTGTACTATTGCTGAATATAACAAATATTACAAAAAGTTCAGATCAGCCTAGACTGTTCTCTTCACTTCTCAGAGTCCTTCTGACATTATTCCACTGAGTGGAAAAGATGTATATGAACACTATGTCCTAAATCACAGCAACAGTCCTTTAACAAACAACAAATAGGCAATGATCTACTGGCTAAGGACTAGCAGTATTACATTAACAACCCAACATTACTCTCACAGCCCCGATATCCTTAATACTTCCACATATACAGGTTCAACTCACAGCTTTCTATTCACAATTCTCTAGTCATGAGGTAAGGGAATGTTGTGCTCTTCAGAAAAAGCTTCGGTACTGCCCGTCCTTCCTTTGCCACACTGGGAGGCTTTGGGGGGAAGGACGCTGACAAGGCAGCCAAGATTAGACCCTTCTCTCTGGGCTCAGGGTTGTCCTGACTGCCAGCAGAGGTCAGCCATTGTGCTGGACTAAGCCAGCTCAGGATTACTTGCTCCCAGAGATGATTCCTCTGGATAAAGGAGCTCTGGGCAGCTGTGGTACTCTGGACAAGAGTGCACAAGGGCCCTGCCGCCATACACCTGCCAAGTCTAGAAATGAACAACTAGGGCATTATAGAAATGAAGACAATCCAGAGCAAGCGATACCACAGCTGTTGAGCGTGTATGGGCTGGAGGAGAGGCCAGAATGAAGCCCAAAGTGCCCATTACAACACAGTGGCTCCCACAGCTAGCAACAACACAAATGTCAGGGGAGCTATTCCGATCCCAGACTGGATGTCAGTGAGAAACTCCTGAGCTACCCACAGCTCCAATTCTCACTCTATACTCTCTTCTCACTCTTGCAGCCTCTTCTCTCACACACAGTCGACCACGGTCTCTTTACAACAGCTAACAGCTCCCAAGCACCTCATTCAGAAAGACATAACATCTCAAAGCACTGAACAAATGGGCAGGTTTTTACTTAAGTTTCACGACACAATTACCATAGGAGTTGAATCTGAAGTTCTTACCACAAGTAACGCAGCTCCATGGCATTGATTAAAATATTACACATGACTACTTCCAAGCATATGAAATGTCATGGGTGGATGTGAGGATAAAAAGAGGGAGGAGAAAAGGAAAGAGAGATAAAGGAAGGAGGTGGCAACAGTTGTTTTAAAGTGGAGCTGCAATGACATTTAAATGCTCTTAAAAATTACTACAATTACCACCCTAATCCCTGTTGCTATCTAGGGCCCTGAGCCCAGAACTGATGACAGGCTCTAATGAAGGGATAAGGGTAAAAAAGAGCCAGTTGAAAAGAATAGAAATCTAGGAAGTAATAAAATTCCTAAATTCCTCAACAAATGAAACTGTGGTTAGTAAAACAGACTTATAATATAAAGAGTTAATAAAATGACTCTAGAGCAGGGATCCTGATAGAACTGTGCTTTCAGCAATTAGTGTATCATTTATTAAAAAACAAAAAACGAAAGAAAGCAGAAAAAAAAATCAGGGTGCAGATGAAGTGTTAATTCTGTCAACACCTGGAGGCTCAAATTATGAGTAAATGATATGATGACATGCTTGTGCATGTTGATCTTTTGGAAGGGCATTTCCATTATTTGGAAGGACACAAGAGGGTTCTGGCTGCTCTCGCAGAGGCTGAAGAGAAGACAGTACTGTACCTGTCAGTGTAAATCAAAACGCAGCACTAAATGAACACAAGCATCCTACAATTGCAAACCCTAACATCCTTGCAATGCACAATGCCCCGCAGTGTGTTTTGCTACTGCACTGCGTCGAACTCTGCTCCACGCTCAAATCAGGCCGGGCTGAATAATCCAGCTAAGGACGGCTGTTGCTTCTAAGGCTCCCTCTGAAGGCAAGGACACGGCACCAGCAGGACCCCCATAGACGAAGAGGGCCAGAACTGTGAGGTATGGGTACATGTGTGCGTGTGAAAGAGAGAAAGTTGAGCGTTTAAGATGTTCAGAGCCTCCATGGATGCCACCAGTGTCTCATTTGCAACGCCACAAGCCTAAGGACATGACTCCCTCTACGGGCTCCACTAATGACAGTATTTTAATTTGCTTCTATTTTTTGCTAAGAAAAAAAAAAAAAAAAAACGCTTAGAGACTGATTGTGAGCCCACAGCAGCAGGGCTCCAGCTTTCAGCTTAGGGAGGACTGAGTGTCCTCTGCAGGAGAGCAGTCCTGCAGTTCCATCAGGCAGGCAGAGAGTGGGATGCACCCTGCAGGCCCACACACAACCAGAGAATGCTCAGTGTACGTGTACACACACACCAGAGAATGCTCAGTGTACGTGTACACACACACCAGAGAATGCTCAGTGTACGTGTACACACACACACACACACACACACACACACCCCTTGCTGTAACCCCACAACTATTGTAACTATTGTGCTGAATGTTTTTTTTTGTTTTTTTTAATCCACAGGACTGGTTCATGCAGCAGTTCTGTTTTTCATTTTTTTATTTAAATTATTAAAAACACACACACGCACACACAAGTAAACCATTTATGTCACACTTTCGAGGCAAAACGAACACCACACAGTCTCCATCTCTGCATCTCAGACTTTCTGAATGGTTTGTAAGACTCCATCTTAAACTCTCTTTTTGGTTTTAACTCCAGCTGCACATCCAATTGTTTCTTACTTTTACTGTCTTGACAGATGGTGAGCTATTGGTGGCAGTACATTATGGTTTTGAAAATACCAGATGATGTCCAGAATGGGGAGGGGTGCACTACGTGGGGTGAGATGTCTTCAAAAACAGGAAGCATACTGAGCGAGTGTGGGAGGTGCACACGTTTTTGAAAATATCCAAAACTGTGTAGATCGGGGCTGAGGGATGTTATGACCATAATGGCAGTGATGGGATTAATGCCACAGTATGGTGATGTAGTTATTTTTGCAGCCACAGTGCAGAATCTTTAGTTCATATTCTCACAGAAAGTCTTTTTAGAGGTGTTGGCATGGTACCACTGTATCCATGTCTGCCACCGATACGGATAGTACAACCTCGAGTTTATGACGATATTGATGCCAATTTGCTGTCTCTTTTCTTCTCTTAATTAAGCATTCGTATAGTGTGCTATGTAAATTCCATTTGTCCTTTATGGATTCTGAATACATGGCTAAATTGCCAGTGGCTCTTTGTTAGACATTTTATACACTTTTTAGGTGCAAGAACCTGTATTTAGTGCACTATGCTGGGAGCTGGGAGCCATCTGAGACACAGATTTGAGGCTCATCAGTGTTACTTGTGTCCTCATATGTGTGTGTCCTTTTTTTTTGAGCGTGTTGCTCAAAGTTAAGAGTTTACGTGCAGGCCTTTTCCAGAATCCAAGGAAGTGATTTTATCCCATAGTGGACTGGTACACTCCTACTTTTCACAAGCTGACCCAAAAGAATTTCAATAAAGATTCCGTTTTCTCTGTTCTACTCAGGAGCATTGCCAGACTGAGCAGGATCCTCCTTTTTTTTTCTAGAATTTCTTTCAGATTTCGTACCATGCAGAAAATGTTATGCTCTTGAGCAAAATACAGGGGGCCCTTGGGTTATGACACAATTCCGTTCCTACGACAGTGACGTAACCAAATTTTTTGTCGAAACACACCTTAGCCTAAGCCATTTACCCATCTTAACACAGTTGTAAAATCATAATCTAGAACATAAAAACACAACTAGTTAATTTTTCATTCTTATAAGTTTGAATAAGTGTATCAGTATATTTTGATTGTTACATTATTATTATTTAATGACCATTACACCTTAATTTTCTTCATTTACTTGGATTTTGTACAGCACTTTGTAACTTTTGTTTCTGAAAAGTGCTATATAAATAAAGATTATTATTATAACTAAGCCACAGAAAAAGGGAAAGGACATAAATATACTGCACTTGTACACTGTACTAGGGGACCCCAGCTCCCTCACTCATACACACCTTACTGCATATTCTTCCGCCACGCATGACCAAACTAGTTCGCCCATTTATTCCGGAAGTACGACGCTAATGGCGCAAACCGAAACACTCACGTCTTTTCAAAGTTTTTATGGGAGTGAGCATCGTAAACTTGAAACGCCGCAGACCGTCGTTACCCGAGAACCCCCTGTACATAAGACGTATGCATCAATACAGTGCAATGAAAAAATATTATGAAATAAGAATGAAAAAGAATGATCCCTGCACATTTTTGTAGTTCTCCTGCTCCAACACATCTACTGGTCAGAAATAACAGAGAATAGTAAACACTAAATGCACAGATTTGGGAACCACTGTTATAAAATGTCAGAATCTTTGAGGAAACATTCAATAGATTATTCAAAACGAAAACATTTGATAGTCGCATCTCTACAAACTAGTAAACACGTACTGTTATTTTACAGCTGTTTAACAAAAGCAGATTAATGCAAAAATGTAGCTCTAATCTTTTCATAAAAAACACATTACAGGCTATATGTGGCAAGGTAATCAAACACTGCAACATTATATTTGCCACTGCAACAGCCACAAGCACACACACTTTCAGCTCATACACAATCACACATTCCATCAGTGAAACTGCCTCTCAAGCGTGTACACACACACAGACAGACACACACACTGTTTGCAGAGGGAGGAGGACGAATGAAATAGTGCAGATCCTGAGGGGAGGTTATGTCACCGTCTTGCAGCAGCACAGCTCAGAGAACCCCATCACGCCACACATACACAGAAAGGGCGAGAGGGAGCGAGAGAGAGAGAAACAAGAACAAGAGCTATAAGCTCAGACAAGCTTTATTATTAGAGCCCACATCATTTCAACACAAGACAAAATGTCACCCTCATAAGGGGGTCACAGAGATAAAGCGTGGGGGACAGAAAGAGACAGAACAGGGGAGGGGAAGAGGCACTCTTTCAAATGGTGGAGAGTTGAGTGCCACTCTCTCTCCCCCATCCTTCCTTTCCCTTTTCCTCGCTGCCCAGTCACTTAGCAACACACAAGCAAGTCAAAAACCTGGCAAGTTTCTCAATTTCCACATGAAGACTGTGGATGAACAGACTGACAAATGATAAATATATAATTAATGTGTATGTGTGTTTTTCTCAGGCCGGGAAAAGTTGGGAGTTGGCAAAGGCATCCTCTTATAATTAGCTTGCCTTGAAGATGGTCAAAAATGGCATTATTAAATTATATCTCAGCGATACTGTCAAACTGTAGGTTTCAGAGAGCACAATCTGGCCGAAGTGATTTAGAGCAGCACAGTGTGTGAAAAAACATTGATAGGTCTTGTGTAAAGACTTTTTTTTTTTTTTTATGTCGCCCTATTGATTCTATTGGATTACTTGTAGAGAACATGTACACATTTAAATAAACAAAATGAACAAATCTCAATTTGTATATCATTGTATACATGATTTGAGCAGTTGTTTTCAAGCTACAAATTTTCTTCAGGAACATCAAAATCTGTCCTAATAAGAAGTCAACAGTAGTTAGAGAGTGTATTAACAGATATAAGCTGGTAAAAGTGCAAGAACTTGCACAGTACTATGTACATAAATATTTTATATAGTCCACAAAAAACTTGACACCATTGTGCATACAGCTTTCACTATGTATACACACACAAAACAGCAAAACCACAGAGGTAGTGGACATGTGAACAAAAAAGTGTTTAGTGACATTGGCACAGTCTCGGTGTCTACTTTGGTGTTGCCACACAGCACGTCCCAATGGACCTGAGCACTCCATTATTCAGCTAAGAAAAAGGATAAGGAGGGAAAATGATGGAGAAACAGGGAGAGAAAGAGAGAGAGATGACAGGAGGAGACAGATGAGAGAGATGCAGAGAGAGCTGCAGCACTTCTGCAATGTGACATGTCCAGTGTTGGAAAATCAATGTGGTGCACTTTGAGAAATCCAATACACTGTCAAAAAGCAAAAGATGTACATTCCTCTACTTGAGCAAAACACAAATCAGACTCTCTTATTAAAAACAGTAGTTGGTTATGCAGACGGCCTCTGACAAAACGCTGAAATCTGATAGTCACTTAACGTTCTGCTTATGGAGCTATTGTATTAACTCTCACACATTTACAACACCTGTATAATCTAAGGACCCAACTGATGCAGATGTGGTGACAGACATTTACATAAAGGGGCTAAAAGTCCTGAAACTGAGGTCAACAAAAATTATATTGAACATTTTATTTAATGAATAATTTATTTTAGATTTTAGATATCAGGCTTCATTTTTATACTGTGTTTATTTCAGCTATATAGACACTTATTGTCTGATAAGTTTATTAGTCCTTGAAAGTCATTTAGTATCAGTTCACCTCATAGAAAAGTACTTATGGTGTTTTACCCACATGCTATGTTTGGATGCAAAATTAAAATGCGGGCCTGTGCTCAAAATCTTCCACCTCAGTCTGTATCACTGTGGGAAGTAAGGAGATGTAAGAAGATGACTATTAGAATTAGTATTGTCTGTAAAAACCCGCACATAAACAAGAAAACACTACTCAAAAGTCGGCCTGGTCCAAATAATTAGATACGCTGGTATTCAGTTCTCCATTTAGTATTCAGTAGCCACAAAAATTAATCTAAAATGAATTTATCAATAATAGCTTTGATGTTAAAAAGAAACCATAGCTTATTTGGTTGAATGCATAATAACTGTAAGCTCCAGTTTTGATGTTTTCATCAAACTTTAATAAGATAAAGAGATAAGATGGAGAGAAAACTCACATGAGACAAATTTTAAATTATTGGAAGAAAAAAACCTCAAGGCAGTAGGAGGTCAGTATACCATGGAAGCACCTTAAATATGTTAGTTTATTAATCCTTATCCAGGTACCATCAAATCATCCAGGCAACACAGCCTCTGACTCGTCGCATCACTTTTGTTCTTTTTCTTGTTAAACTCTTGTAGAAATTTAAATCAGTCTTATATCTTAACACCACAAACTGTAGTTTTGTTTGTAGCAACAAAACATCACTGAATGCAGTAGGACACCACTGGACATGCACCTAGTTGGTATCATCTGATTCAACTGGAAGCATATCTTCAATTAAATTTTTTACAATAATTTAGATCTCAGCATTTGTTCGGAAATACCAAGGATTCAAAATATAGAGCATGCCCTCCCTTTTAGGATTGTAAAGTCACAAATTAAATGCATAGGAAACTCTTCCATTGAATTATGTGGGCTTCAAACATCCATCAATGCTATTGGTCAAGAGATGACAGCAACACATACTCAAACCCCTTGCCCTGCAGTAAGAGTTAGTGGCTTTGAACAGAAAGGTCACTGAGTGTGTGTATTCTGAAAGAGGAGGCGGCGGCAAAGGAGTCATACAAACGAATGACTCATGACTGGGGCCAAAATAAAATACTTCACTGCAGCCATTTTCTTACTTTCTCCCTATCCATCAGAGTTCTCTCACTCTCTTACAGAGTTATGTGGGAGCCTCTGAGCATGCTGCTGCCATTGACTCCCACACCTCCGCTTTACATCAAGACTGCAAACTTATGGAGACAGAGAGGGAGGAGAACGAAGAAAACATCAAGACCTCTTCAATATAAAACTTAAATATGCTTTATTAGTGAATCTCTCTTCCAAAATGTTTTGCCTACAGCAGGCTATTCTGCTTCATAACTCTTTCATCCCTCTATTCAGCACCATTGGTCTACTTATCATATTTAAAACCAAAATAAAACATCTGGCCAATGGAGTGCCAGTCAAAGAGAAAAGCGTGGGCTTACATGGCCCAAAAAGCGAAAGCTAAGCCGCGCTAAGTCAGCCCAGGAGAAACCAAAAGAGGAATCCAGCTTCTATCTTCATTCAGTGTAGCGTAACCTTTCATAAGATTCATGGAGATGGTGGTGTCCTGGGTTTCCACATGTGTCAGCTCAATTATGTATGCCATGTCAGGAGTCATTCAGGGAACAGGATCTTGAGGAAAAGCACTTTCAGCATGTGGCTCCAAAAGCAAAACATACCAAATGGTTATTACAAGCACCAGCGAGAATGCAAGAGCAAGGCTCTTTTTTTTTTTTTTTTAACTGATGTAAATATAGTACACCGTAATGTTCATGGAAATTATATCTATAATTAACTTATTATAATGAACAATTATTAACCTATGTTTCACTTATGTTGTCTTTATGTTTGTTATATGCTTTGGCAATGATACACATTCAATTTAGTAGAGAGAAAGACAACGAGACAGGAACTCTAGGTACCCCAAGATACAACAGGAACCAAAGGAGTCTCATGTGAACATTAAAGGATGTTTAACACACCTACGTCTGAAGCTGAGAAAAAGAAATAAAAGAAGAAAAGAACACTGACCTCAGAATTAAACCTCTACCTAGAGACTAATCTAGCACAGGAAGTGTGTGCCAAGATCAGTAGCTGGAAGTACGCACAGAAACACAACAAAGCACTTGTAGATTTTCATCATTAGTTAAAGCCTCTAAATGTGTTTTACTGAGGATATGGCAAAATATCCAGATGCAGTTTAAAACATGTATGGTCTAAATTTCCAGCACTAATACAGAGTGTTCTGGCAGTAAATGCCTGTCCATTGTGTTCTCTCTCTCCCTCTCTAGCTCTCTTCCACTACTAATGAATGTAGCGGCAGACTCTTCTATCCCGCCCGTCTACAGCGGGCAGGTTAGAGTCAGCCACTTATATAAAGCTCACCTCATTAAGCCTGACTACAGAGCCTGGCTCATTCACACCACACTAATGGAAAAAGCGCCAACAGTGCCTGAAATGGCCTGAAGAGAAAGGGTGCCTGAGAGTGTGTACACCACCCGAGTGTGCGTGCGTGCATGTGCTCCACTTGGCCCCTTCAGTATGATTGGGAGAAACCTTTCCACCACTGAACTGGTGAAAGCTTTTTAACCCTAACTTTGACAGAACCTTCGCCACAGGCAGCATTTCCTCATCTATTTTAGAGAGTATGGCTGCACAGTACAAACAGCCATGAATGGCACACTGCACTGAACACAAATTGAATGCTGTACATTGAAGCTAGGCCATTACTGAGGATCTACACCACGATTTGATTTTCTGAGCATAATGTGAATTTTATGAGCATTTTAAGAACACTGACAACTGTCACATTTCAATAAAAATACTTAACACTCAGAGAACTGCTCTGGTTTCACAGAATGTGGCTGTCACCCAGCAGTATAGTGTGTGTTTCAACTTATAACAAATTATGTATTTATGCACTGTGGAAATTGCCCTGTGATGTTTTGACCATACTGAACATTTCTACTTGCAGTTAAGAGTTTGACCAAATCCAAAAACGACCCATCTCTAGTATCACATGTGAGTGACGAGCACCACCAGTGGCCCTACCTCTCTCTGCAGCACCAGCTCCTTGGTGAAGAGTGTGGCTTCCTCACTGAAGGGCTCTGGCATCCCACCTGGAATGTTTCTGGAGCCACGTGGACACTCAATTCCTGCACACACACACACACACAGAACAATGTCATATAGCATAAACATCTAGCATCAGCTGAGATAAGGACAAAGCTCTAAGCTAGTGCCTACACATCAGGTTCCAAATCTCTTAAGTCACATAATGCTGTTAATGGCACATGCCTTTCAAGAACCTAGGGACTGATCCTACCAACATACCTTATCTTTGTAGAGACTAAAAGCATTTTCACAGTTATGGGTTCTTGTCTCTGGGTAATTCTGCAGCCCATTATCCTGTTCATTTACATCAGTAAAGAAAAAGAATTTGAGCTAGCACTTCTTACTGCAACAGAGGACACAGCTGTCTCAGGAACAGCTGTAACTTTGTAATTCTTTTTTTTTTATCTTTTAAGTGAACTACTTTAAACCCATTGCACCATAAACAAATTTCAGGAGAAGAAATATGATTGTATTGACAGCTAACTTTATCTTAATTAACTCAAGTCCATAGTAAATCTTAAACCTTGAGATCAACAAAAACAGATTAACCTAGAATCTAGCATGTTTAAGATAATTGTTGGCTTTCATGCCTTTCTTACTCCCACAGTTTACCATGTAGCAACTTTAAGGCTGTTATCTGAGCTGGTTATGGATGTGGGGAGCACATCAGTGCATGGCAGCAGTGCATTAGTTGAGAGGAGTTGCATGTGGAGCACTCAGTATACCAGGGGCAGGGCTGCTGCAGAGCTCCACTGCGCACTTTCATGCCTAGATCAGCTCAGTCACACCCGCAGGTCTTTGTCTCTACATCAAGCATCAAACACTGCTGACTTCTGAGAGCAAGAAGGACTCTTGGAAGCTACACTACACCTGCTGCCGCATCCACAGCAGCTTTCTACTGATGTGTGTGAATGTATACAGCCTCACATCAGCATTTCAGTCACTTTCTCAACAGTCTCTTTCTCCAACTTTCAACCACACACGCATGCGCACCCACACGTGTACACACACTCCAAGTCAAGCTTAACAGAGCTCTTCATTCTAAGTTGTAAGTTTATTGATTGCGGCAGAAAGAACCACCGCAAGCTTGCACCTGTTAACCTCATGCTAACAGAACAGCACTGCCCTTAATATCCCACTGCACTCTTTCAGCAAGTTAATCAATACTGGATCACTCACGGCTCCTCCATATACAGTAGTCCAGCATTAACTTTTAAACAAAAATTCTAAAATATTTAACTCCTAAACCAGTCCACGTCGGTGCACATTGAATACAGCTTTTAACACAAGACAGCACTGATACAATATCTAAAGTATTTATTCAGAGCATTCAGTACTTAACATACTTTAAAGTGAATGGGTGTAAAATGTATTATACACTACTCTTAAAGTGTGGGACTGCCGCTCAAACAACATACATTAAGAACTAAAATGGTTGTTGACAAATATATACAAAAATTATATGTTCATAAAGTTGAACAGCATTGCATGGGAATTCTGAAATAAGTAAGCTTAAGGAATGGAATTTTAAGTGAACCACAAGAGCCACAACCTTAAAATCACTGACAGGCAATGTGAATAAAATCAATTATCTTGTTACCTGTGGAGGAGTTTGACATTAGGCAGCAAGTGAACAGTCAGTACTTGAAGGTGAGGTTGAGGTGTTGTAAGTAGGAAAAAGGGGCAGGTCATTTTAGAGCATCTCCAAACCAGCAGGTCTGGGGTGTTTTTCTAATGTACCTACCAAAAGTGGTGTAGCAGCGAAATGGTCATGGGTAACCAAGGCTAACTGACACATGTGGGTATTGTCAGTTGCAATTAAGAGACTGCAGCACAAACAGCCGGAAAAGTTAATGCTGGCATGCTGACTCACTGTTCAAAGCTAACAGTGCCTGTGAGTATTATAACTTGACCACAGAGCAATGGAGGAGGGTTCAATGGTCTGATGAATGATGTTTTCCTTTACAGCTTGTGGATAGCCAGGTGCATGTGTGTAGCCAGGTGCATGTGTGTGTTTGTGTGTGTGTGTGGCTTAAATGAGGATGAGAGAGAACCAGTATGCGCCATGGGAAAAAGGCAAGGCATCAAAGGCAGAATGATGCTCTGGGCATTTTTCAGCAGGGAAACCTAAGTTCCTGGCATTCATGTGAAATTAACTGAGATGTTATCACCTAAATCTAAATTGTTGCAGGCTAAGTGCACTCCTTCATGGCAAGAGTATTCCCTAAAGGCAACGGCCTCTTTCAGCAGGATAATGCACCCAGCTACACTGCAGGACACTTTTCAGGAATGGTCTGAGAAAATGACAATTGTCCTCCAAATTCCTCAGAGCTGATAAAGCATGTGTGGGATGTGCTGCACAAACTAGTCGGATTCATGGAGGCCCTAGTTAGCTTCTAATAGGATTTAAAGGATCTGCTGATAATGTCTTGCTGAATACCACAGGACTCAATCAGAGCTCTTGTGGAGTCCATGCCTTGGTGAGTCAGAGCTGTCTTGGCAGCAAAACGGTGTTCCTAGGAAATATAAACAAGTTTGTTTTAATATTAAAGTTAACATTTAGCCTTAAAAAAATTCTCACAATTACACAATCACAATTTAATAGGATGTGCAATGTGGCTAGGGAAAATCAACATGAATCTGACTTATTTTTTTTTTTAGCTTCTACATTGATGGTTTTTATTTGTTTACTGCAGAGTCTTCAGTTCTGCCCCCCCAGTTCAGTTACTGCAAAGTCATCAGTCCCCCCCCCCCCAAATTCCTTATTGTATGTAAATGTTATTTTGGAATGTTAGTAGTGACATTTCAAAAGATGATCAACGTTGGCATTATCACAAGACTCCATCCACACCAGGGTTGGACAACATGATGTTTACACACATCCTGATAAATCACTTCTGCTGCATGCTGTCAGGACTCTCCCTCATTCCAATAGGTAAACTTCTCTCTGCGCTGACAAAGGGATGGGAAAAGCAAACAATATAACAAAATGTACCCATCATGCAGTATATAGCACTGGCAAAATGAAACAACTCAATTACCTTTAATAGTCAGTAAATTGTCTCTAGATTAGCATTTATATTGCTCTAAGAGTCCAGTCTGCCAAAGGCGGTAGCCGATTTCCACAAACAGCACTTTTCTTTTTTATAACCAGGGACCCAGGGTTCATTTAATGAGTGGCAAGAGGCACATGAGACTGACAGACAAGGGCCAGGATAAAAGCAGAACATCTCAAATTCACATGCCCACACACCCTCCTTCCATGGAAAACTGATGCGTCAAGAAGAGCAGCACCTTTTCTTTCAAGACCAAATGGCAACAAAGCAAAATATTTGCTTATGTCATTGCATTTTATCAGTTTGAGACCTAATTTCATGTGAAGGAAAAACACACTCTTTAGGAATCTGCTGTGAGAGGGGTTATGCACAAAGCCATTCCCTTCCTAGAAGCTTAATGACTTCAAATCGTCTTCAGTTCAATCAGTGCTCCTGAAAAATGGAGCTCCTTCACCGGGCAAGTCAAGCCAAGCAGAACATGGCAGCCCATTTCATTCAGCCAGCCTCGGTCAATTAGAAGAAAAGAAATCAAAAAAATGTCACCCACACTAATCAAGGAATGGTTTATTTCCCCCGCTCTCAATATAAACTGTGGGTGAAAAAAGAAAATCAAACATATCTTGATATCTTTGACACTGGGTAATTTTATTGGGTCTTTTCATCTTTTTCTTCTCCAGACCCCCTTAACCATTTCATCAAGCAGCCAAAGGCAAACCTAAAAGTGTTGCAATCCTGAAACTGCATGGTTGAGTCTACTAAAAAGCCAAGCAGTGTGAATAAGTCATCACTGCGGCACATGCTGGAAAACGGAAACAGAGTTTAGGAAATAACAGCCAATTTTAATGGACATCTCTTGGAATGCAATGAAACTCTTTTAATCAGAACGACAAAGATAACAAAAGACTGACGGCAGTAGGTATAGCATTGTACTATAAGAGTGTCAAGTGGAACAGATTTGCCTTTTTTTTTCTGCAGAAGTAACAAGGACCTGAACTAAACAAGGAAAACGACCCAATCCTGCACCGCAGTCCCATAGCTGGTGGATCTCATGACTCAACCCGAAATTAAATATACATTCACATGTAAATGTGATCACTTAATTCCTGTTGGCAATTTTCTACAGAAACTTTCTAATGTTTTGCAGGTGCTGTGTTAATCTCAGATGAAACGCATACCCTGACCCTCTCACACTAAGCGCAGCAATTTAAACATACTTATGTAAATCACGGTTTTATGGAATGCTTCTCTTGATTTTGAACTGATTTATTTACTCTGAGCTGAGATGTATTTTATGTACTCACTCATTCACATGCTGAAGGAAAAACTGCTGCGGAAAAACTGCTTGATAACTGATAACTTGAATTACAGCCAAGAATTAAAACCAATTAATGATCGACATGGTCGACAGAAGTTCAATTCCCTGTCCCGGCATAAATGCCATCATATTATAATGTATATAATATACTACAGAATCTGCCAAAACACCTCTGACCCATCTAGACCTGGACTCCACAATGTTTCCATGATGACTGGTATGAATGCCACAGGGCAGCAGTCATTCAGGTAGCTGACTTTGGAAAAGCAATGAATGTGGTGGTCTTGTGGGGTTCCTGGTATGCAGCATTCAGTACGTTCCAAAAGTGGTTCAAGGACTGGCAACCATGAGCCCTGGGTGGTCATGACCCTGTCTCCGGTTCAGTGGCTGCCATTCTTTGAAGCGCTTTTGGCAGGTACTAATTACTGCATACCAGGAATCGTCCAAGAAGGCCTGTCATTTTTAAGATGCTCTTCCAGTGTTTCTTATTCAAGTTTTGATGGTCACATAACCACTGTAGGCACTTAAAGCAGTGAACAGGAGTCAGTATGGGCAGTTTGACCAGTCTGTGGCCAGTCAGAATTAGCCCAATTGCCAAACCATCACAATTAGACCTTAGTCAAAGTTGCTCGGATCCTCACATTTGCCCATTGCGTGAGTTTACACATTAACACCAAGAACTGACTTTTTACTTGCTGCCCAATACATGATACTCCTTGACAGGTGTCACTGTAAGTGTTAAAAGTTGTGTGAACTATGTACAGTAGTGGAAGCTGGTTTTAAAGTCTAAATCTGTTGGCTATTGGTATCAAAATAAACCACAAGGTGTTCAGTTAGTATTACTGGTGTAGGAGATCCATATGTTCATCTGCATCTCTATAAATGCAGCCAGAACTGATCTATTCGTAAAAGTATTATTACAGCAAGGAGAATGAGAAGAACAGAGGGCTTTACAGTACTTTACAGTGGTAGGTGATTCTGGTTGAGTCTTAGTTTTAGAGCCTGAGCTTCACATCCTCAAGAAATTCACCAAGTGTAAATAAAATAGTAAAGGTATGTGGCTGGTAGTGTGGGACAGAATCTGGAGACATCGATGAATAACAAGAGCGCAGATGGCAGCGATGCCCTGATCCGAGCTGCAACGTGTGACTTTGACACGGTGACTCATTTTAGGGGACTGCAGCAAGGCATTCTGCACTGCAAGGGTTCTTCATTTTTTCCTACTTTTTCCTTTTATCAGGAGAAGAGAAGACAGATGGTGGTGAAGTTGGGGGAAGAGGTTGAGTAAGCCTGGGTGCATATGACCAGTCACACTCAGTAAGGAAAAACAGAAACTTCAAATCACTTAAAATATCCACCTCAGAGATCCTGTTGTCATAATAAGCTGTGGGTGAAAAAAGAAATTAAACATATCTTGGTATTATCTTTGACACTGGTGATTTTATTGGATCTGTTCATCTTTTTCTTCTCCAACAGCCCATTACCACTTCATGTGATGTCACTATTGATATTAACTCAAATCAACTGATTCTTTCAAAGATTGAGCACCATTACTGATATTTTCCCCACTCTAAACCAGTAGAAAATTACAATTAAGATTTTTTTTCCCCATTTTTTCAAAATGAGAACTCTGAACTCTGTTATATACATTTTATTGCCATGGCTTCTATAGAAATTTGAAATAAATGAAGTTGCAGTTGCACACAGAGGGCTTTTAATTTTAAACAATGCATTTGGGAAGTGGAGACACGCGGCAAGAGAGAGAGAAAAGAGAAAGCTAGATTTAACTTGCTAACGTTATGTTACATAGATTTTACAGTCAAAATAATCATTTGCTAAGTATTCTCTAATTTTGATGTAAAACTAATTACTTATAAACGGTGAAATAATGGTCCAGCTTAACATTAGCTGGGCAACGTTGTGTGATTTCAGTATATTATATCAATAGCATTACTTCATTAGCAGGTAAAACGACTGCATGCACTGTTTATGTAAGCAGCGTATTAAAACTATTCCTGATTGCATTGTCTGATTTAGAGTTTTTAAATATTTCTCAAATAAGAGAAAGATGCTAGATGCCCATGAGGAAAACAGTCAGGTGGCTAGAGAGGAGCTGAAGGTTCTTAGCTATACCCTCATGTTTTGATAATGGGGAAATGGGCATATCCCAGTGTGGTGAATGAGGACAGGTTTATCCTTTCGTGTGAACTGTGAGAGACAATGAATAGGGTCAGAGATTTATTATTAAGAACATCAGAAATCACAGATGGTTTGATTTCTCTCAAACACCCAATCATACCATTACTGTTATCTGTTGTTGGAGACTACAAGTGGGAGCATTGTGCATGTTACTGAGCATCAATTAGCCACCTCTGGATGAGTTTACCTCTGGATGAGTTTTTATTTTTTTAAAAATAAAAAGAAGAAAAAAAGAAAATGAAGTGTTCTTAGCCAGGATGCAAACTTTGCCTCAGAGGCTAGTATATAGTAGCTTCTGTGAGTATTATATATGAATAAATAGATGTCAGTACATCTATATTCTATAGCTTGTATAGCTTATATAGGTTTTATAGCTTGTTTATAAATTAAGCCTGTGTCCGAAAAGTGCACTTGTTCACTCGTTCACTACATAGTGTTTGCTATATAGGGGGCTGACTAGTGAACAGGGGGAGGTGACGTTTATTTAATTTCGGATACTCGGGATGTTACGTTTTTACTGTTGCTTAAATAGTGCGCCGGATCTTGGTAATTTATCTCTGTCGCATAAACACATGTCATGTCTCTCTAGTTCAGTTTCAACGCGAACATGAGGCAGGGTCTGGTGGACATGGTGACAGATAGATCCATCCAAGGGGGTACTACCAGAGCTGGACTGGCCATCGGGTACACCGGGCATTTTCCCGGTGGGCCGATGTTAATTCTGGGCTGGCCGGGAATCCCGTCTGCTGGCCGGGACCGCGCACCACACCCACCCCCGGACTGCAGCTCAAAATGCCCAGGCCGATTTTTTGTCCCAGTCCAGCCCTGGGTACTACTGTCCTCTGTGGAGAGAGAAAGTGCAAGTGTGACTGAATCTCCTCCATTTGAGGCCCCACTTCCCCCCCGTCTCTCCTCCAACTCGGCCCTCTTGTTGACTTTCGCGGGTTAACAGTAGTGTGCAGTGGGTTCGAAAAGTGCACTCGTTCACTATGTAGGGCACGGTAAAAGAGACCGCAGTGCATGATTGTCAACGTGTATTCATGTAGTGTACAGTGTCTGGACACTAGATTTTGGCATTGCGCAGCGATTTTGTAGTGCACTATGTAGTGGGTGAAACTGA
>JBBPCX010000135.1:19225673-19259255 GCA_037974365.1 Hydrocynus forskahlii
GGGGCCGCTGCCTGAATAAGAATCGTGCATGAAAAATGAGCAACGAGCACAGAAGCAGGGCTTGAGTCAAAAAATCCCTCATGGAAAAACTAATTACAAAAGAACCGGACGAGCATGGAACAACAAGGGAAGACACTTGGAAACAAATTACCAAATTAATTGAAATATCTACAGTGCAGGCATGCGCCATTAAGCATGGCTGAAACGGGGTGAATGTATGTCCTCCTACTGGGAGCAGTTGGGCCTCCCTCTTCTCTCTTAGTTTTGGAGGTAAATAATTACCCTGGGTGGGGACGGAGGCAGATAATGACTTCAATAACAGAGTAAATGGAGGCCGTGCTCCTCATGCTGTGATCGGTCTTACACTGACTGCAAGAGCAGCTCGACAGCAAAATACAGGTCCTTTGCTGGCTGTGGTGAAACCTATAACACTCAGACAAACAATGAAAATCTTAAGACCACAAAGAGTAGAAGCATTCACTAACATTCATAGGAACTTCAAAACAAGTGTGGGTGATTGTAACAGCATGAGACTCATGATGTTATTCTTAGGTTTGATACGCATTGCCATATTTGAACAATAATCCTGTCAGATTATCACTTACTATAAAAACAATGTTTTACACACCACACTAAATCCAATGAAACAGTCCTAAACTCTCTTTACTTGCAGTTGTTATTTTTGTTTCAACAATTGCTATACAACCACTATTTCAAGCATGTTGGGTAACTAAGGGGGCAGTTCACGTTTTTTTTCCTCAAACACTCCAGACACTCATTTCTAAAAAGAACAGTGATTTATCATGTGTCCACATACAGAAATAGAATGCGAACTGCTGAGAGGCATGCCCTCCATGCTAGCCACCATGGTCTTTCAACTCAACTCAGACTGAGATACATCAAGGCACTGGATGCCCAGGGGCACAAGTAGGCCAAACCGTCTGCATAAAAAACCAGACACTTGCGAGAGTACGCTGAACTCTGTCAGTATCATGAGCTGATGCTTCTTAAATGGCTAACTGCCTGTGAAGATTATCACAGCATCCTAATCAGCTAAAGGAACAAAAAAAATAAAAGAAATGCCCCAAAGGTACATTCACAAAGAAACAGGTAAACTACTTTTTATTTAATGGTTTGGACTACATTTGGGCTGCATTTGAATTAAGTATCAGTAACTGAATTCTTTTAATTTACATTCTGTTCATCATCTAAGTCATAAAATCAGTCTAACTCCCAAAACATTCACAGGATTTCTAGAAAAGTGCAGTTACTGTTAGACTGACCATTTGGGTCTTGTCACACCAAAGTTCAACAGAAATTCTACTTTCCCTTTTATTGCGCATTATTCTTGTTCTATATATGGAATATGTTGGGTGTCTCACTTGACAAAATGTCAAACAACATTTCTATTTGCCTAAACCTAGGCTGTGAAAAGGCTTAGACGGCACCCTAAAGATCAGCACCTATCCCAGTCCCATGTTACCAGGACCAGCCATGTGAATTGAGCCAGCAGCATGTGACCAGCGAGACAGAAAAAAACCCAGCAAGTTTCTGAATGACTCTTACCAGCAAGCAGGAAGGTGATGAGGCACGTCTCTTTGGGCATGTAGAGTTTGAGCCTGGAGCCACTGAACACATACTCAACCACCGCCTCAGAACGTCCTGCCCTCTGCAGGAACGGTAGGAACTGTTTGGCTTTCTGGGTCTCCTGCACAGAAATTTTCAAAAAGGCACTTAATCCAATCATCTTTATTCTGTAGGCTGCAAATACTTCTTAATAGTGAAGTAATGAAGAATGCAAGACTGCAAGTTATCCACTATAACTCAAGGACCTCTCCCAAGATTCCTGCTTTCTGGTAAGTCTTATTTTATGCTATAATTAAAAAGTATAACCTCTCTGCTATATGTTTAATCAATTAATTAGTTCAGTTCACAGTAGTAATTTTAGATAAGGTAGTATCACACAGCTCTCTCAATGCATTTAGTGGCTAAGACTGCAACAGAATGGAAATTCAGATGAGACCAAGAATATCTAATTGGGCAGTGGACTTGGAATAACCATTCTAAAAATCAGCTGTGTAATGCATTGTAAATACAATCGACTACACACTGTTGACACCAGCATTGGAAACATCTTTAACTTAGATGTTAGTCCTCGTTTTTGTAGCGTTTTGTATCTGTACTTGATTCATCTGACACTGTTTAACGCCAGCCTGCAGCCCAGTGTGTAGTTTTGTGTATTCACCTGTGGGGGCAGTAATTATTCTCTCCAGATTGTTCATATGTTGGGATTTGTAGTTTTACATTTTCCTTCAAAACTTGATTTGTCTCGGTTCCCAGAGCAATTGAATCTTGGGACATATTCAGTCCTCCAGAAAGTCAACCAAACGCCATGTAAACGCAGTACTGGTGTTTTCTTCACGTTTGTCAGGATTTCAGCAGAACCTGTCGCCAAGAAAACGTTGCATGCAGCGTTTTTTTGACGCCCCCAGAATGCACATCTGACCGAGCGCCGGCGCTGAACGTCAGTGTGGACGCTGTGATTTGCTCCTATGAGCAGAAAACGGTCGGCGCTCAGTCCGCGCTCACCTGGCGCCACGAACGCCCGAAAAACACCTGATTCAGACGCCTAAGCAGTAATCATCTTTAACTTTAGGTTTAGCTGTTATAGTGCATTTATGATTGAGAGACAAGATAATAATGAGTGAAGGGAGAGAGGGAGGAAAAGTCATACATGTATATAAGCAATGCCATTTTGAGTCATCGCCTTGAAAGGGCATGTCTATAATTTCAGTGGTTCCTTGCTCAGGTTTCCAGGTCTCACAGCTAGCGATTTTATAGATAGGTAAGTGGATGCCTGGAGACTGGGATATGAAGGCTTAATTTAAGCCAAGCCGTTTCCTGTGAGTCACTCAGGGCCAAAGAGAGAGCCACCCACTCCAGCTGGAAATATCCTACAGCTGTGACCCAAACAGGATCTCGTTTTTCTCCAAGACAGAGAAAACGGAGAAAAACAAAGAAGATTTTAATTAAACTGCATATAAGACGACGTATCAAGCAGAACTGCGGTCTGAAACACTGCCACAAACAGTCACTACCAGGAGGCCATACACAGTCAGTCATTCCCGCTCTACCTTAAGGACTAGTGATGTGCCTGCTTCTGAACAATTTTTATTTCAACCCAGGTGAGATATTCAATAGAAGGGATGTAGTTCATTAAAAACTCTAGGTGGGTCCTCATAAACTAGAGATTTAAGACATAGAAAGTGCAGCAGGGAGGGAGAGGGAGAAAGGGAGGGGGTAAAATGACAGGAAGGGGGAGAACAAAGTTAGGGGCTGTCACATTCATGTTTTACATGCAGTGGGAGAACAAAGTTAGGGGCTGTCACATTCATGTTTTACATGCAGTGGGAGGAGTGTATCTTCTCTCATTAGGGAGAGAATGAACTTTATTGGCCTGAGTAAAATTTAATCTTCATTTGGTGAGCAGCCCAATCAAGATTCATATCCAGCATGGTCCTGGCCCCTGGCACACGTAAACAACTTAAGTGCTACAACTGAGATTCCTTTATTAATGGAGCAGGCTATATATAGAGAGGCCTTCATTAAATTAATGTGAAAGGAAATGGAAGCTAGTACCATCATGAATCTGCTGTCACAGGACTCCAGCATCACAGAGATTGAGATGTGGGTTAGAGAGCAGCACTTATAAAACTGAATCTTGAGGGCGTTTTCGCTTTTCTTACCGTTGTGGCTGTTGAATAAACTTAATTTTGCATTTACTTTTATTCCAACACACATGAAACATACACCTACCCCTGAGATGTCCGCTACTCTGTGAATGGGGACCTCCTTCTTGCTGTGAAGTCCTTTCCCGTTCTTGATGGCCCTGCAATGATTCAAGCAAACAGCATTACAGCCAGTCATTGAGGGTATTAAAGTGGGGCCATACAGGAGACAGATGGAGCATTCCTGTAGACCATAAAGCCCTGAAAACCATCGCAGGCCCAGCCAGAGAAATCAACACTTAAACAGGACAGCCATCCTCATGTCCCCCGCTCACCCACCAACAAGCTGCTGGAGGCGTAAATGTCCTCTACTGTTTCTTATGGGTAATCCAGAACCAATGGCTCTGCACTCTAAGGTATCATACAGAAGCATTAGCAAAGCCTATTACAGAGGGACAGTGTATATCAGGTACAAAACAGCGCAAGCGCCTATGCTGTGCAGGGAGGCATTAATATTGCATAAGTTAAATTGGAGCCTTGTGAAATGTGGGTAAGAGCAGTGAAGACCCAGGCACTGGTAGATTAGAGATAGGAGGTAGAGAATGAGACACATGAATTCGGCCTCTTTAAGTCTAAAGGTGGCTCTATCTTCCCTAGTGTCTAATTTTGTTCTGTGGGAGAATGTGTGTGTGTGTGTGTGTGTGTGTGTGTGTGTGTGTACCTGCGCAGGTAGATTGTGCATGGGGTAAGAAACCAGTAATATCCACTAAAAATAAATTTGAGACCACCATACTTCTCATTTTCACCCGGCCCCCAGGGGAATATTATGCAGAAAGAGGGGAAGACAGAAAAATGGAGAGGTGTGTGGTTAAAAAAAAAAAAAAAAGCAGCAAAAATGCCACACTCTCATGCTGTGTTGCGTTTGTTCTACCCACTTTAGCCTAATCATGTAGACTGCAATTAGCCCTAAATCTACATCTCGGCATCCCTTGAAACAAGTAATCTGGATAATTATACACATGTCCAAATTGTTAAGAGAAGTATGATTTTTTTTTTTTAATCACCATAATGGAAGCCACAGGACCATATATGAAAAAAGAAGTCGGGTGAAATTGTGCTTCCAGTCAGACGTTTCCCTAAGGCTCTCAACCAGAATTCAGTGCTCCCCATACCTTAATCACTTACACCCTACTCAAACAACCTGACTTCTACACCTTGCACCTGTCTTAATGAGAAAAATAAGCTGCCAGTCTCCAATTTACAATAGGTGCAACACCTGGAGTGGCGTGGTTCAACATGAGAGAAAGAAATACAAACAGGCCAATAAAATGAAAAACAGAGGAATACAGAGCACCAAAACCTATGCTAGAAGATATGCTATAAATCTAGGTGAAGTGACAAACTTCAGAACTGGAACATAAAATGAACTGCTCAGCAATGCATTTCACAGAAGAGAAGAGGAAAAAAAAATACGTTCTGGTCTTACCGTGCCTCTGCAGCCAGCAGCTCGTCATAGTGAGAGGACCTCTGATCATCGTCCTGACGGTACCTGATTACTGTAGCAAGACCTTTACTAACCAGGGCCTCAGCAATATTTCTATGCAGAGAGAGACACAGAGAAAAAGAGAGACAGACAGAGAGAAAGAGAGACACAGAGAGCGGGACAGGGAGAGAGAGAGAGAGAGAGAGAGACAGACAGAGAGACTGTAAGGCTTTTGCGGGTTATGTAGCTGTGGTTTGGTTTACCAATGTTTAGGCTTTTGGATGTGTAGGAAGAGATCATCTTTGAAGCAAAACAGATCATAAATGATCTGTAGTGTGGGCTTAACTTCTTGTTACACCCACACTGGCGCAAAACTGCGAAATTCTCAAGATGCTGCAGGTTGGTTATTGTACGGGTTGTTTTTTTAGTCCTTCAGATTTACGAGCATTTAACTGAAGGATTGAGTGACAACAGATAGGTGTTAGAAGGTGGGACAAATGGCAGATTTATTACCTGAAAATCAGATAATAAGAAAGCTAAACGTATTAATTAACCATTCTGAAACAAGAAGCCTTTTACTGCTCTATTTAAACTTGCAACAAATTGAGTTGCTCATATGGAGTGAAATGGACCGGTTTAATCATGTTCCTATGTAACAGCACAATGCTCAGGCTCTGATACCCTCATGACCATGGAAACCACTACTGAGGCTGATAATCTTGAGGGGCGCAAAATTAGGAGAGCAAAAGTAAATCCTTGAAATCTGCAAAACCTGAAGTGATGTATGCAGATTACTTGGGCAGAATGTCAAGCTGACAAGGTATTCAAGACACACAAAGGCAATTTGATTAAAAGATTTGAAACTTGGGTCTCACGGCTGCCATGATTAAAAATAAATAAATAAATAAAACCATCACTGGATTCATACATTATTCATTAATCAGAGCCATGGTTTAACTTACTTGACATGCTAACATAGGAGCTGTCACTAGAACATGCAAAGAACTCACGATTACACATACACATCAGGATTACATTGAAATTTCTGGTCTCAGTAACTGGACATGGGTTTCAATAGGGCAGATTTAAACAGAACAATGAATACTCCTCAAAGAGTTTGAAGTAAATTCATGAAAAAGTAGAAAGTGCTGAACTGATTAACAAACTGCAGCTATACTTACATTCCTCCAATGGTGACTGTGGCACAGGTGCGTTCTGGGAAGGCAGGGACAGGACCAGTTTCTGCAGCGGTAGTGGCAGCTCTGATGTAATCGACAGTGACGTTGACCTGAGAGCACACAAGCACTCCAACCATCAGTGACACCCAAAAGGCAATTACAGTAAGCAACCATAAGCCTGTCTGGGCCTCAGCTATGGAGACATGAAGTGACCACTGAAATCCCTTCAAAACAGACAACCTCCCTGCTTTATAAGGAAACCTGTGAAAAGTTTAATTAAGACTCAGAAGAGCAACGCAACTACCTACGCATTCCTTACAAAGCATTTCAAATCAATTAAATGACAACAAAGAAATACATTTGCTGGTGAAAGAGGAAACACACACACACACACACACACACACACACACACACACACACAGACACACACACACACACACACACACACACAGTCTGTGGGCCACTTCCAAGGTCACCTTCAGTCAGAGTAAATCATGTCACGCTAGACTGCAGATCTCCCTAGAGGAACATGGACCATACATGGAAACTGTTTATCACCTATGGGAAACAAGGCGCAGGGGTGAGGTTGAGGCCATCGACACACACTTCCAAAGTGTGACTCAGAATATCTCTTCTACTCAAACTTGAAATTGAGCAATTACAATGTGACTGACAGAAACATTCTCAAGCAAATTCTTCAGAACTTAACCAAAATAGTCCCATCCAACAGGAGGATAGTGTAACATTCTGTGGTTACCGCAAGCTACCTGTTTCACGGTGAACCAGGGGACGGCAGTGTAAACAAACTGCTCCCATGTCAGAGCCAGTCTCCCTCTCCCTCCATCACAGAGGCTATCGTACCATCCCACAGAGAAACAGGCAGCCTTGTGTTTTTCCTCATTAATGCTAAACAAACACACAGGAACAGGCACAGAGAGGATACACTCCCACCCACCCATGGGGAGGCTCAAATCCAGCCATTCCTAAGCCCCCAAATTCTTGATGGCCACACAGAGAGCAGGACAGATCACCTGTCTGCCTGGCTGTCGGAGGAGAGCGCGGACATTAATCTGAAAGGCACAAGCCCAGCACGAGGACAAGGACAGCGCCTTCCTGCCTTGTGCTTCCACAGTCCTCTGGGTGTATAGAGATGGATGCTGAACATGTGTAATGGATTCTGGGATCAAGAACACACACCACATTTTTAGGGTTCTTGAGTCTCCCTGTATGGAGATTGTGACTTTGATTTTTTTTTGTCCTGTTAATGTCAGAAAAAAAAAAAAACACACACTAACCTATTGAATACCCTCTATTGTTTAGTGCAATGCAAGCAACACAGCAGTACTGGGCTGTTAGCACCCTCCAAGTGCATTTCACTGTCAAGTGACACTATGTAAGCAGTAGTTCAAGAAGATGCAGTGGTTGACCGTATTGTGCTATAAGGTAAGCAATAAGTGCTAACTAGCAGAAACACAAATGCCCTCATCTTAAATGCAACCTCGTTGGGGTTAATCCTATCTGTCAAAGGATATGACAGGCCTAACAAACAAAATTACTGAGATTCTTGTTTTATTACAGAAACAGTTTTACAGACCAAGCTTGAGACTCAACAACAAACAAAATGTTTTCACAAAACATTTTGTGTCTTGGTTTCTCTCCCACTGTACAGATGAGAGCACTCTGCTCTGTAGGGCAGGGTAAAAAGCTTGGAAAGGGGACATGGCATGCCCTTTATATAAAAAAAAAGTAAAGGGATGTGCCAAAGTGAACATGAGAGCGCAAAAGAACGCACAAAGAAAATTGAAAGAGAGAGAGGTAGGAATAAACAGTGCAAGAATAAGAAAGCATGAGAGAGCATAAGAGAAACTACAAACATACAAAGAGAAATGGAGAAAGTCAGAGGCAGTTAAAGCAGAAGAGATGTCTCACTGTCAGTCAGGGGTGTCAAAGTCCGCTCCTGGAGGGCCGGTGTCCAGCACAGTTCGATGGTTCTCCTCCTCAAACACATTGACTAAACCTGACAATTAACTGGTGAGGTGAACCAGGTGTTTCTGAGCAGGGAAATCACCAAAATGTGCTGGACCACGACCTTCCAGGACTGGAGTTCGACACCCCTGCTGTAAGTAATTGTTTCTCAGAGTAGCTCTGGAACTTTGTCCAGAATAAACATCACCCACAGTGTTCAGACTAAAGAAACAGTTAGCTATGACCCAATACAGACTGCTAAAAAAATTAACGCAACACTTTTTAACCAGGGTATGGCATCAAGCCAGTCAAACTACTGGGATATTGATCTGGTCAGTGAAGTGGCAGTGGGGGCTATTAATCAGTTTCAGCTGCTTTGGTGTTAATTACATTAACACCAAGCGCACTAGAGGGGCAACAATAAGACTAACCCCAAAACAGCTAAGCTTTTACAGGTGGAGATTGTTTTCCACTAGTTTTGCATTTGGCTGGGGTCAATGTCACCACTGGTAGTATGAGCCGATACCTGGACCCAACAGAGGTTGCACACGTAGTCCAACTCCTCCAAGATGGCAAATCAAAACATGCCATTGCCAGGAGCTTTGCTGTGTCTCCCAGCAGACCTTCTCCCATGTCTCAAGAGCATGGAGGAGAATCCAGGAGTTAGGCAGTTACTCTAGGAGAGCTGGACACTGCCAGAGCCCAACAAAATGACCTCCAGCAGGCCACTGGTGCAAATGTCTAACCTAAGAGAAACAGACTTCATAAGGATGGCCTAAGGACCCCACATCCTCTAGTGGGCCCTGTGCTCATATTTCAGCAGAATGGATCAGCCTGTTGCATCATTTTTTTTCACTTTGATTTTCGGGGTGTCTTTGAATTCAGCCCTCTGTATATTGATGATTTTAATTTCCGCCAAACAATGTGGCATCCTTTCACTCCTAACATATTACCCAGTCCATATCAAAATAGATATCTAGCTTGAATTTATTCCCATGGAGATCTGATGTGTTGTCAAAGTTTTCTTATTTTTTTTGAGCTGTGTAGCAAAGCAGAAGCAGTTATTTTAAATGTCACTGTGGTCAGTTCAACTATAAACACAATGAGACTACAAAATTCAGCAGAACTCTTTTAAAGTGTTAAAACAATTCCTAGTCATTGTAAAAATTTAATACATAAACATTTGCATTTAAGAATATTAAAACTGAAATTCAGAAAGTGCGGTTCTTTTGTGCAGAACAAACTGTCAAATGCGTACAAAGCTATCAACTATGAGACAAACAACAACAACAAACATGGTTTTATTTTATTACCAAAAAAAACAACAAAAAAACTATTGTTCCAAAGATTTTTCCTGCTTGCCAAGAGCTACACACCAATAGAAATCCATTTTTAAAAGTAAAACCCTCAGCGATGTCATAATGGTGATTAGAGCAAGGTGATAACTTTTTTAGCTGGCTGACAATTTAATCAGAACCAACTAAAATAAGACTGTGACTAAACAAATGTATTAATGTCTTAACACCACTTAATTTTAGAATTAACATTTAATTATAGAAATGTGCCCATTTTATTACTTTTCCATTTTACAGTCTCAAATACGCAATGGTGTAAACCTATACACATTTCATTCTTTTTTAATAGCGTGCTATTGCAGTTAATTTAATCATAGTAACACAGAGAAAAATTGAGCAAAACATTTAGCATCTTTCATAAAAAAAAAAAAAGATTCAAATGTCTACCTCAAAACAATCACAATCAAGATTTTACAAAGAACTTTAATAATGTTCTGCCTTCACTGTCTGACCTGAGAACAACTAATCAGACAAACTCCTCAAAACGTGACAGATGTATTGTCTTTTTCAATTGAGCGGTTTCCTATAAAAGGCAATGCTTCCCATAAAACAATCAGGAATGGGTGCAGACATAAATCTGACCTTTGTCTTTGGACATAACATTAGAGTTGCTTCCTGTTTCCTGTCTAGCCTAAGTGGTTGCTATTGGCTACTGCAACATACAATTTAAAAAAAAAAAAAAAAAAAAACAGTACCACCTGCTGGTGAGAATTCATATCTGCGAGCACACTCCCCAACTGACAATTACAGTATGTCAACATTTTCTTTCCAAGCCTTTGTCATTAGTAGGCTGTTAGCAGGAGGAGAACAGTGTCTGGAACAGGTCTCAAGAAACCCTTGCATGTTTTTCCAGAGGCAACCCCGGCTTCTACTTTCTTCACCTTATCATGAGAGGAGAGGGTTTTGACGACACCCAAGAGCCAGGGGTTCTGCTGGCCTCAGCGCCCTTCAACAGCACAAGATGCTGATTTGGCATTTCTGAATGCCATTTTCTGCTACCTTGTGAGGTAAAGAAGTATTGTTTTTTCTAACAATGTCAGAAGAAACTGGAGGGATTTCTACTGCTTCCACTGGCAATGGGGTGAACATCTGCTCCCTGATGCGCCCTCAACTGGTACTCAACTACGGGTTCCTCCACGGTGTCATAAGTTTCTGTGATCTTACAATATCAAGAAACAATGAAATATCTACTTGATATCAGCAGTGACTTGATATCAGCAGTGACTTGATATCAGCAGTGACTTCTTGCGCCTCGCTGAACCAGTGAGCTGTAATAAGGACATCATTTACAAGACACTCACTGACACTCTGGGTGTTGACTGCACTTATCTGGTCTGGCTCATAAGGGTAACAAGCACCAAAAAAAATGAGTGGTACCAGCATTCCTATTAGAACAAGACTACCATTAGATAAACGAGAAGTTAGTCTATTTACTATATACTATCAAGTAGTCTGATTATCTACACTTCTGAATTGTGACTTTCTCCCATGGTGTCCGACCCAGACAACTTGCTTCCCTGGCCAAAACTGGGAGAGTTAATTGCCAGCTGAAGCTTCTCACTTCCTGGAAACTGTTTTGGAATGGGATGTAGTAGCTCAGTCACCCATTAGCAAAAATGTTTGTCCCGAGAACATTTCCAAGCCGAAGTATGTAAACCTTGGCAAGACAATTGTCACCAGTAATAACCCACCTCTCAGCTAACCTTTGTGCAAATGGCGTATTTGAAGGTCCATTCCACTGCTCAAGTGCCTTGTGCACCAGAGTAACAATACTCCAGAGAACCAGAAGAATATCTGCCTGGGGGTCAAATGCAGGAATCTCTGAAACAATGTTCCTGAAGTGAGGATGGTACTGAGCAGCACCAAGGCTTAGGATTTTATTTTAACTGTCAAGAAGCACGTCACATATAAGCATGGTTATGGGCAGGGTGGGTCTGCCATCAGCTGATTCTACAACAAAATTGGTTGCTCTTCTCCCAGTCACCTCAGACATCCCTGCGCAAGTCTTGAGTATATGGGGGGACAGCGTGTTAGGTGATGCCAAAGATGTCAAACAAAGAAGCTCTGAGCAAGACTCGGGCCTTTCGTGTAGACAAAGAAGAAGCAGATCTTAGCACGATTATCCACTGATCTTATTTCCACACACTTGGGGCCATGTGGAGGTGTCAACAGGTGAAGCTGACTCTTTGCTTACCTCATGACAGGCTCCTTTACCATGTCTATTGTTTGTGGGGCCAGCATGGAAAGCAGTGATGTGTGAGTCACAGCCACATTCTGCAAAGTGGATTTCCACCTTAAAGTTCTTAGGTTGATGGATGAAAGAGGTGCAGCTTCAGAAACATTTAATTATGTGTCAGGTAAGCCTTGTGCTCTTCCAGAGACTTCTGGCTTAATTTTAAATAAAAAGTGGGGAAATTGAAAATGAAAGGAATAACCATAAATTTTTGTTTGTACTTGGTTCCACGTGTCCTCTATTTCTCACGCAGGCTAAAATGGAAGTCTGTCCGCTATGGGATGGATTCCACATGTCGCATCGAAATAGAGTAGCCCAGGTGTGCATGTTCCTACTAGTACAGCAAACCCTGCTTATCTGTTGTGATGTGGTAAAAAAAAAAAAAAGCCTTAAAATGTATAATAGTATAAACCCTAAATATGTCCCCAAATATGCTTCCAAAATATGTTTTCATTTTAAACTCAGCTTAATTCATTAGCCTTTCAGAAAATGTAAAGGTAAACCCGTATCCATACTGTACAGTGTACACTGAAATGCTGTAAAATACCAATATTACCCCTGTATACATTGTACTGTCGTTTTTTTTTGTATAAGTAGGTAAAAACAGTAAGAAATTCATTTAATTTACAGTAATAAAATACTGGGCTGTAAGAACAATAAAACAAAAAATACGAGACCTCTGGAGATGCTTTACATGGGAAATTCTGGACTGCAGTTACGTCAAAGGGCAGCAGCCAATCAGCAGCAAGGAGAAATAAATAGCGTTCTCGGATTGGCTACTTTCAAACCTCCCGCCTCTGAGTACAGCGTATTTCACCATCCCAAGACGCGCTTTCTTTGTGTTCTCTCCACAGTGTCAAAACATTTATAGTTATTAGTAAATTATATATTTCTTAATTTAGCACTAAAATGCATGAAAAATGATATACTGCCATGGAAAAAAAGCTGCCTCATCCGCCACGCCCCCTCGTCCTCGTGCAGGGTTGTTTATGTTTGGGTGCGGTGCTTCGCAACCCAGCACGAGGATGAGGGGGCGTGGCGGACGAGACCTGGATGCCACCAAAGTTTTTTTTTTTTGGTTTTTTTTTTAAAGGAGGATATCTGCAGTTTCGGTGTTAGTATGAGGTTTCCGCAAACAATTATTAGTTCGGTTCTCAAAAAAAATCTGCGACTGCTGATCTGCGTTAAAGTGGGGGTTTACTGTATATCAATGCCGCATTCCTCACTGTTCAAGTTTGATTTTTGTCACATACTGTAACCCACATACTGTAGTCATCCAAGTGTTCTGGAAAACTCTTATCCTCCAAAGTACTTTTTGTCCAGATGTTACTGACAAGCACAGTCTCACCCAAACAAACAGCCAAGCATCAATGAAGCTGAAAAAATACATGCGAATAATAGAATTTAACAAAATAATGTTATCTTAAATGTGTTTTACAGGGTTGGCAAAATAAATTTATTTCTGGAAGGAAGACAGTGACAATGCTATTCTGTAGCTGGAACTACCCCCAAGCTTAAAGCACCACAAGTTAAATGCAAGCTCAAGAGCGCATGTATACATTTACGGAGTAAGGTGAGCCAAGCATAGCTGAACATAAGGGTTTTGCAGGCTTACATCCCTGAGTCTGGAATCTACTGCACTTGGGCTAGGTGTAGTGGGGAGAGGCTGTAATCCATATTTTATGGATTAAATGTGAGCTGCCAAGCTCGCACACAGCTGTAACTCCCTCTAAAGCTCAGTCAGGGGACAACTTTACACAGCTGCAGTTGGTATCCACCACGCACCCAGTACAGCCTCTGCTTTGTTCAACTACTATTACGAGCACACTATAGAACCACAGTCCAAGTCAGAATACCAACTGAAGCTGAAAAATGGGGGTGCGGGACGACTGAGTGTGTCCTATGCAAAATAAGAAAAAAGTAGTAAGAACTGTGGTTCTGTGCGCACTCAAACACAGACATCAAACACTTCTCGTTTGCTTTCCTCTCCCTCTCTTTCACCTCACATACACACACTTGCTAAACTCAAATGCTTGCAGTATACTCACACCCACATAACAGGAACCACTTTGAGCGGGCAGGATTATCCGAATGTGCTCTTTCCTGATAAGTGGATTAATGCAACATTTTCATTTGACTTTTTTGCTGAGGCTGAGACCCTCTACAGAAGTGCTACTTATAAAGTTAGCCAAATCTAGCTTTGGATTATGTCACAAGTGAGCGCTGTTTCAATACGCAAGGTTTGGGCGGGGAGGTGTGGGTTCTTGGCTTGGGGAGGGCTGCAAGGAGGCTGGAAAGGAAAGCGCTTCTTTGCAGCTTTCACTCCATTCCCCCGTGCACAGTGAATTCCCTTCTCTGTGCCTATCCTCTCAGCGTTCCTTTCAAAAGAGGGAGCATGGTCTGAAACGGACTCCTTCAAGTACAATCTCTTCCTGCTACACCCTCCGCCTTGCTCTTGCTGAGTTGGCAGTCTAGGTTGACAGCTATGAAAGCATGCTTAGATGCAAACAGATGCAATTTATGTTCTACAAAGTTCAGGCTTCCATATGAAGAAAAATAATCTTAGGCTTCTCAAAGAATGTGGGCGGTGGCCTGTGTACGAAGGCCGTTACCAAGGAGATCGGAGTAGGCTTCAGACTGTGGACTCACCCTGGACCTGTGCACAATCGCATCTATTTAATGAAGTCTGAGAGGAAACTGGAGGCAGCAAACTGAGCCTCATAAAGCAGCCCACGGTAAACAGTGGGCAGCTGATGAGGTGACTGGTGAAAACCTTCACAGGAAAGTGAATTACTACTGTGCAATCACTGTACTTTGCACAGTTACCTGGTTTTGGGTCATTTTAGTTAACATTAAAATCTGTCCTTGCATTATAAAGTGGTTCTGTCATTATAAAGAACCCTTTTTTTTCACCACACATTCAAAAGAGCTTTGGATTTTGTCAAAATTTCTCACTGCTGTTGCCAAGGTAGCCAGAGAGTCAGAAGTGTTTCTTGCCTTGCAGTCAAAGACCCTTTATGTGAACACACACACACACACAAACACACACACACCTTGTGTCCTAGCAACAACAAAATGAAATAAGTAGGAACATTACACAGTAAACATGGAAAGGGTTTTCAGAAATGTGTACACTAAGCTCCTGGACAAAGAAGAGAAAAGTTCTAAAACATTCTTCTGGTATGAATACATGCACCAAATACATTGCACAATCAAAAAATAATGTATCAAGCATTTTAGGTATACCTTAATAATTTAGGTTCATGGATACTCTTTGCTGTATATTTTAGTGAGTACACTGTGGCATGTGTTAGACAACCATTATCATAGGCGTTGGCCTCGTATCAGTTGGCCTGTGTTAATTAAAAATGAAACATATCAGCAATTCCTTCACTGCTGGAGAAAATGTTTACATCCAATAAATTCACAGGAAAATAAGTTACCCGATTCATCCAGACCAAAGGCATGCTGGTGAAATCTCAATATTAAAAAAATTATATATTTGTGGTGCCATTAAAGAGTGATACGTGTGTAGCAAGCACATGCCTCAAACTCAAGGTCCCTGAACGTTTTAAATTCCAGGAACCTGAACGTTTTAAATCCCAAACCATAAAGTTACTTCATGCACCCAACTGCCATTTAACGAGATCTTAGACAATAAACAGGTGAACACAGCAATGATATTGCACATTTGTACTGAGAAACCTATGAACAGAAAAAAACATTAGCCTAGAGACACATATGTTCAAAAAGGTGTTCTTAGATCTTCTGTTAAGAAATTTAAATATAACACAAGTCATACATGTATGAATAAATGAAGGTCCAGTACAGTATAATCAGGGAAGAGGGCTTTTGAAGTGGACTTCATAAATCCAGGCCATATGTACTACAGAAAGTGTTCCACATCACTAAAGCAAAGTGTTCACTGCAGAAATTTTTGCATGATTTTAACCCCAATTTGCACATTGACAGATTTTAACAAACAAATTTCCAGGTCAGGAGCTCAGTCATAAGCAGCTGATCTAGTGGTATGAACTCCACAACCAAAAAGTGGGAGTTGGAGTAATTGCTGTTCAACTTTGCCCAATGTAATTGTCAGATTTGCAACTACAAATGTTATGAAAATTTAGCCCATGCAGTTCTTTTTTTTTTTTTTTTTTTAAACAAAAAGGTTCACAACAATGAGGATGACACCATTACTGCCACATAATACACCTGTCATTGCCACAAAATACCTCTGGATCCCACATTATACATTTATTCTTCAAGCATAAATGATGACTAATGAAGCAGGAAAAATGAAAAACATTGTTTTATATTCAAATAAATCACTGCTTGTAAATGCCTCCTTGTATCCTTTTCTTAAGGTAAACATCATTACGTAAAATTTTCATTGCATACCTAAATTTTTTAATTTAAGAGCACATATGATCCCTAGGAAAAAAGTAAGCGTCAAGCCCTGATGGGGAAGAAACTTCAAGGAACTCCCACCAGCTTGCCACTTCATAGAAAAATGCTTCCCCAGCTCTCACTGAAGATCTCACTCTACATATTCATACACATTTTAAGTCAGTAAGTGCTCAATATAAAACTGAACTGGGGTTCTCCTACAAGTGATGAGAGTTCAAACCAGAACAGTAAATTTACTGAGAAGTTAACCGATTCCAAATCAGTGCTGAGGCCTCACCTTCTTTCCTATCAGCTTCTTTCTGAGGAATTCTCTGGCCTCAAACATGTAAGGAATGTCATACAGTGGACGGAAGCGTTTGTCCTTGTCCTTGTTCTTCTCCTGTGAGAACGAAAGGGGAGAGAGATAGAGAGAAAAGAAAAAAACAAATCAGTCTTTCAAAGCATTCATAATGCTTGATTGACACTAAACCCACCCCTGAATGACTGCCATCCAAAATGGGCCTCCTTTAACTTCTTTTACTCCTGTGTGGATCTTGCTATGCTCCTCCAAAACACCCTTTTTAGAATCTCACATTATTCTGCCCTTCTCCCCCATCTCAGCTGGGGATTGGCTGAGGACAGGTCTCACTGTGCCGACAGGATCAGAACACCCTGCCCTAAATGATAGTCACACAAAGCAAGGAACAAACACTGAATAATAGATTTTATTTTAGTTGTCTTCAAATAAAAATTTTTCCCCCCTCAATGAAGTATCAGGAAATACCCATTAGAGGCCTCTGCATTGCAGCCGTGGCCAAGCGCCCATGAATCAGTATGTGGTGCCTTAGTTGCGTATCACTGTATTAAAAATAGAAACGTTCGAAACGTTCGGGGAAGGGAAACTTGCGTTCCTGTAAACGTCAGGTGTTTGGACTTGCTGATTCTGCACTGCCAGGTGCTGCAAGGCAGATGGAAGTTTCAAGATTCGGTTCATTCAGGGCAACGATGCTCAGAGTTTCAGGCTGAGGGAGGTGATGCTAGCTCAACCAGAGAAAAAACTGCAGAAAGCTAAAAACGGTTTGTTCGAGTGAGACAAATCTCAAAATATGTTGACAGCATGCAAATGTATTTGCTTATGATAGAATTTTATACCCAAAGTAAATAAATACTTCTGGCTGCCAGATCAAAAAGCTTGAATGAGGTCAATGGTAAAAATAGTTCATTTTATATTCAAAACACCAGAAACGCAGCACCAGAAAGAGTGATTCTACACAACAGACATGGCTGGCAAAGTTTGATTCTAGATTACATGACTAATGCCTAATCACAATTAATAGTGACATCTAGTTTAGGTTCAGGTGTAGGAGGGGCGATCAATGGTCTTATACAATGCTAGGTATCAGTGTATGGCAGTGTGAGTATGTCAAGTGTGCTCAACAGGGAACAGACACAAAAATCCTGCAGAGGGAAGGAAGGACAACCCACTTTCTATCTGACTATAAATAACCACGGCGATTCCTTCTCCCCAAGCAGAAAACAGAGGGAGACCAGTCAAGCTTGTGCTCGAGCGAGTGAAAGTGAGTATACATAAAGGGGCTGGGAACGTCTTATGCTCCCTTGTGCAAGGAGAAGTGTTTGTAGTATAGCATGAACTAGGTTCTCCACATTGTGTAGGCAGGAGTGAGAACAAGGACAATTAGAAGGTCGTGTTGTCTTGGACAAATAAAACAGAAATAAAATGCTGCCTAGCAGCCACTGGGCAGTTGAATTCTCGGCATTACACGACCCACGTGATTAGGCTAATATAGTTTACAGCGATAACGTGCGCACAGTAACATGCGGCTGCAGTCAAGAGGGCCACAGTACACACAGCATCATGCTGCCCACCGAACTTGAAGACTCAACACAATGCTCTTTTGATCAGAGAAATCTGAAGCTGTAATGAGCCCTCAGAGAGCCCACTAACTGTGAGGGAAAGGAAATGTCTTCATGTATCTGACAAATCAAGCGTGCACTGCACAGACAGGGCAAGTTTTAGAGCAAACTGTAAGATGACATATAGGAACTGAGGAACATGAAGCTACAACCGATTTCCACTGAAACTGGGTGGGGGAGGGTCATTTTTTAAATGGCCCTGTTAGGACTTAAGAGCCAAGCAGGATTGGTGTGGGAAGAATGGACTCTAGGCTTATTGCAGTGAAAAGACATATGACTTGCATCATAGACAACTGAAAGGCAAGACCAAATATTTCCCAGCAGAACATGGCCAAAACATGTCCCTGCCTTTTCTGGCTTCTTCCCCAGATGAGGCATGCCTTCCACAAGATATAAAAGGAAACATGATGCATTAGACCAGGCAACATTCTTGCAGTGCTCCATGGTCTACTTCTGATGTTGATGTGCCCGCTGTAGGCACTTTAGGCTCTGACCTATCACAGTTTGCCAAAGTGGCCAAGCTCCTTATACTTGCCCATTTTTCCTGCTTCCAACACATCATCTTCAAGAACTGTTAACTCGCTGTCTAATAGATCCCAACCTTGACAGGTGCCATTATCCTAAGATAATCAATGATATTCATTTTACCCGACCATTGTTTTAAATTGTATGTGCGATATGATGTACATATGAGTAATCCAATAACGGGTTGTTTTACAAGTCATAAACTGGCACTGTACAGATCAGCCAATCGAAAGTGGTCATTTATCAGCCTGAAAGACATCATTAAAAAGTGTGTTTATATATAAAGTGACAAACATAAGTTGCATGGATTAAAAAAATAATTAATTAATTAAAAAAAACACTAGCTAAATATTTCTCAGGTTTTATTAATGTTGGCACATTTTTCACAGTTCTTTTTACTTTACACTAGCTGACATATATTTTCTTGGACCCAAGGACTGAATTTTATATTTCCAATTTATTTTTTAATAACGAAATGTCTTAACAAGTACTTCTCTTTTCTTAGTCATCTACTCCTAATTCACACAATTTTTTATGAATTAATGTTTTAACACTTCACACACATAGTGTAGCAGTACACACGTGACACTGAAACCATCAGCTGACATCCTGCTACAACGTCCAGCACAGTTTGGTAGTCCCCCTTCTTCAAACAGCTGAACTGAACCGGCTGTATTTGAAAAGGGAAATCACTTAACTGTTCTGGAGTCCTGCCCTCCAGGACCAGAGCTGGGTTTGGACACAAAGGATATTGCTGGTTCAGAAGCTTTTATAAGAAGGGCATCCGATCCACTTTAAGCTCAGTCAGTGGTCCACAGCATGACTGGGATGTTTCCTCCAGGATGTATGCATCTCTGCACAGTACTCTGCCCTTGTGAGTTACTGTGTTTTTGTACAGTATTTTATAAGGTGAGGGTTGCTGACAACAAAGGCAGAGTTGCCTTCTTCACTTTGCAGTATATGCAGTGTATCAAGCGGTCCTTGAAAATGAGCCGTGGTAATGCTCTTGATGGGTTAAAATTGTATTTCCTACTGGCGGTGGAAGATGAATTGTTACTGCTGTCAGGGGCTTCTGTTAAGGTTCCTTTGTCACCTTGCTTTTTTTGTCACTTGCTTTATTCAAAACTTCCACAACTTAAATTTCACTCAGCAGTCACGCTTTTGGAATAATTTCTAATAGGCTTTAGAAATTGCACATGGCTCTAGCTAACTATAAAATGCTCTTGTGCTAAGCAGCCAGAAAATCACAACCAACTAACTGTTTAGACCCAAAATCAGCCCACTGTACTGGTCACTGGCCATCATAGCTATCCAGTTTTACTCAAAAATACGGTAGCTCATACCTGGAAAGTTATAGGCACTGATTCATTAAAGGGCATGAAAATGGCATGAAAATTTCACTTTGAGAATTTTTTTACCACGAATACGAGCGCCCCTAGCCTGCCTATGGTCCTGCAGTGGCTAGAAATGGCGATAGGTGTAAAGAGTGCCTTGATCATCCTGCTCCGCCATTGAGAGAACGACAGCTCAGATGGCCCGATCTGGAATTTTCCCCTTATGTGGGGAAAGGTTACCTCCCCTTTCTCATGCTTTGCCCACCCAGAGAATTTCGCCCCCTCCCCTAAAAAATTAACATCGCTTGCAAACGAGCAAAGCATGGCAGTTGCTCGGTGCTTAGATGTACAAATGAGCAAAAATGTATTTTTTTGGTTCCTTCATGTGAGCCTCTGAAGAACCAGTGGGTTAATTTTATTTTCTCTGGAAATGCACCGACACACCGATACCGGATGCAATGGTCAGGACTTACCCCAAGGAAGTGAATGTCAGTGAACCTGCAACAGGATCGCCGACACCCAAAGCTCATTGTTGTGCATACAGAGCGAAGGCTGGTCTATATTCTGCACTCCCACAGAAGAGCTACTGTAGCACAAACTGCTGATACACATTAATGCCAGCAATGACTGAAAGGTGTCAGAGCACAGAGAGCTTTTCAACTTGCTGTGGGGCTGTTGAGCTGCAGACCAGTCAGAAAGCCCACTTAGCCAGAGTCTTAACCCTCAGAAAGCAACTGACGCACCAATGTGTCAAAAGCACAACACTGCTAAAAGACTTTCATATAAAAGGTTGCCCTTCTGCGTGTTGACAGTTGACTTTGTTTTATGTTGTGTAGAGCCAGATTTTTTCAGAAACTAAAAATGGTGTGTAAAAGACAAAGTAACTTATTTCTGATCATAAAAATAGCCAAAAAAAAATTTACAAGGAGGGGTGTGTGCAGGAGGTGCTTTTGACTGCTCTGAAGCAGCACAGAGTTACTGTAAATACTCCAACTTCTTGTAAATATTTGTATATAGTTCCATTTTTAAAACTTTCTTTTTTTCACATATAATACTAAAATGTATGTACGGTAAAGATTACCAAAGGCTTTAACATGCATGTTAAATAATTCCTATATTACTGGACATGCAGAGGTAAACTGAAGATGCTGAAACTGACATTTTTTTCTGGCCTTGGTTTCAGGAGCTATTCACGGTATGGACAAAGTTTAAAAAAAAAATAAAAAATTAATCGAGGGTTTCAGCTCTACTTCAAATCTAGACCCCAAAATAACATTGCAGCCTCCCCCCACCACACACACACAAACACACAGCATTGCTATGAGTCATTGAGCTGGTCTGACAACCCCTCCCACCCCATTCTCTCCCCGTGTCCTCATGTGGATCCCGAAAAAAAGCTGACACTACAACACAGCTCAAAATAGCTTCTAACATCACAAAAATAAGCCTGTCTGGCCCAGAGAGAAGGAAGAAGCAAAAAAGAGGGAGAGGTCATCAGCAGCAAATGAAGTCACGTTTTACTGCAGCCTGAGTAAATGGTCCAGCAGCCTGTCGGTCATAGTTTAGCTGCGATAGGTGGGCCGGGTGGTTCAGAGTGAACAGCAGCTGTCAGGGTTCATCTTCGCATTGGTCAACAGCAAATCCCCAGTAGTGCTCGAAGCAACACAGAGGGGAAGGGTCCAGAGGCAAACATACAAGATGCACCAGGATTCCTTTCATCCATTCCTTTCATCCATAATCAAATCAGTATTCCATGTTGTTGCACTAAGCTCAGTAAGATAAGGGACACACATGAACAGAGAGACAGAGAATATAACCTAAAGAAATAGAAGCAAGCAAGTAAACCACAGAGAGAAACTTAGCATCAGTCTCTTCCTGGTAAGTGTAAAACATTGTGAGTGTACGTCTGTTCACAGGCACGTTCGGGAAAAGATCAAGGTGTGACTGACTAAACAGCATGTTAATTCTCCATCTAGCTTTCTGATGTGGCGCTGTTACCCTTTCACAATATGCAGACACATTAGCATGCCTTTAGAGGGATAACACTTCGTATGCGAGAGAGTGCGCAAGAGAGTGAGTGAGGGAGAGAGAGAGAGACAGTTATAAAAAAGCTGAATCTCAAATCAGAACACTGCTCTCACTCATCCATTGGAAAATCAGGCCCTTGAAGGGTATAAATCCAAACTCACTCGCACCCCCGCCCACACTCCCTTCTCTAATTTTTACTATTATACACCCTACAGTTTTTGCCCACCAGCCTAAAATAGATCTGTACTGCAGTCCTTCATAGTTTTAGAGGAAATAATGTTAGAGTCAAACATCAAACAGTACCCAACCAGCTGACCTGTGGATTAAGCAGACACTAGAAAACCAGTGTCTTTCAGACACAGCGACCCTACGACCTTCACCTGCTCCTTAGCATGGCACCCAAGCACCATTAACAATGGTAGCACATCATCCTTTTTTTCCCCCACTCTCGATCCCTCTTCATCCATCTCTATGACATAGTGCAGCAGAGCACATAACATGCTGTTGAAGCATCTGGTACAGTCCTGCACGGTGCTACAGCAGATCAGGGCTGCACGTTGCTGTCAAGGGACCAATGAAACACCGCTGCATGTACACGAAATACGCTAGTTCAGTGCCACAGAATAGTTCTAAATGTATTTTGGCGCTGTGCACAAACACAGCTTAAAGTTATAGTTCTGATTGCATTTTACTGCCGAAATTGTATCATTTCAGGACTGACAATGCTGCCCTGTCCCTAAATCTAGAAGCAAGAACAGGAGCAAGAGTGTGAGAGTATGAGAGAAACAAAAAAGCAGTTACATACAGAAATGTCAGTATCAAGAGGATTTCACAGGGAGAAACAGTCTCACATGCTGCTCACATTTGTAACTCGCACCAGAGGGAAAACAAGGTAATACTGAATACTTTCATTTCAACAAAAAATTGCAGCAATTATGCTTGGGTGGTCTCTATATTTTCATATCATCCTGACCTTACATCGTTTTAGTTTAGTTTCATGTTGTTGATAGCACCAGTATTTCTTAAACCTAAGTCATTTTTCCACCAAACGGCTCACATCTTATGACTTTAAAGATGCATTTGGATTGCAATCTCCGTTTTGAAATTTCAATCTTTGATTTATATTCATGGCTTATCTGATTAATCCCCATCTACTGACATAAGGCTACTGAGATCAACACAGATGGAAATTTAACTGCTTTCAGAAGCCTTTTGGGGTCTGTTTCTACCAGCTTTGCACAACTAGAGACTGGAATTTTTGCCCATTCTTCTTTGCAGCTTCAGCTCAGTCAGACTGAAAGGAGAATGCTTGGTTTTTGACTGGGTCATTCTAATTCATGAATATGCTTTGATCTAAACCATTCCATTGTAGCTCTGGTTGTATGTTTAGTGTCATTGTCCTGCTGGAAGGTGAACCTTTTGCAGCCTCTTAACAGGTTTTCTTCCAGGATTGCCCTGTATTTAGCTCCATCCATCTTTCTATCAACGCTGCCCAGAGTCCCTTTCCCTGTTGAAAAAAAAAGCATCCCCACAGCATGATACCACCATGTTTCAGGGTGGGGAGGTGTGTACTGGCTGATGTGCAGTGTTTGGTTTCCGCCACACATAGCATTTTGCACATAGGCCAAAAAGTTACATTTTGGTCTCATATAACCAGAGCACCTGCTTCCACGTGTTTGCTGTGCCTCCTACATGGTTTGGGAGTTCGTCCTAAGATCAGAAGGTCATGGATTTGAATCCCTGGACTACTAGTGACATCACTGAGATACCCTTGGGGAAGGTATGGTACCTCACGCACTGCTCCCCGGGCATCCCTCATTGGTGGCAGCCCACATGGTGAATGGGTTAAATGCAGAGAAAGAATTTCACATTGTTTATATGGTGTGGTGTGGTGCAGTGCAGTCATGTGTGACTATAAGGGGCCACTTTACTTTACTTCTTACCACTGGTCTATAAAAGCTAGATTTTTGGAGTTCACGACTAAAAGTCATCCTGTGGACAGTGTCCCACCAGAGCTGTGGATCTCTGCAGCTCCTCCACAGAGACCATAGGCCTCTTGGCTGCATCTTGGATTAATGTTCTCCTTGCCCGGCCTGTCAGTTTAGGTAGACGGCCATGTCTTGGTCTTTCCACTTCCAGATGATGGACTGAACAGTGCTCTGTGTGATTACTTAACCCTGCTTTAAACTTCTCCGCAACTTTATCCCTGTCCTGTCTGGTGATGCTGTTAGTTCACTAGTGCTATTTTAAATCTCCAAGGCCTTCACCGAACAGCTGTATTTGCTTTGAGATTAAACTACACACTGTTGGATTCTGTTTATTAATTAGGTGACTTCTGAAGGCAAGTGGACTTTATTTAGGGGTATCACAATAAAGGGGGCTGAATACAAATGCATGCCACAATTTTCAGATGAACACCATGTATGATTTTCCTTTCACTTCACAACTATGCGCTATTTTGTGTTGGTCTATCACTTAAAATGCCAATAAAATACATTTATGTTTGTGGCTGTAACATGACAAATGTGGAAAAGTTCAGGGGGTATGAATACTTTTTTAAGGCTCTGTATTTCTATGATACGTGTGAGGCCACTCTCTATTCTCTCTTTAGAACCCATCCTCTTATACCAAAAGGCTGAAACACACAGCATTTGAACATGGAGCCTGCAGCACTGAACTCTTCATTTCTTGCCTGATCCCTGTAGGTTATCTACCCAACAGTATGCTAAAGGGCTAAAAACAGAACCGCTAAAGAAAGTTCCTTTTCTAATTTCCTGACTCGAACCGGTTATTATGGAGAGGTCAGAAGCAAGGCAGTCAATTCCACAGATGACACTTAAATTTAGCATCGTTATTCCACTATGATCTCAATGACGATGACAGCACTACTTATGGACACTAGCCTCAAATATTATAGGCTTAAAAATATTACACATTCAAGAAGACACATTTGTGTGAATGTTACAATAAACAGGTGATGTCCCTACAACACAGATTTAGAATGTGAAGATAATCTATATGCAAGTACTGCTCACATTTCATGCTCCCCTTTAATTGACAATTGCAGAGAGTATTAGAAATACAAATGAATAAGGATAATACAACAGAATATAAAAGACACAAGAAATCTGAGCTTGAAGGATCATGACATCTTATATATTGTGAGTTAAGATGGACTCCCTGAAGTCAAAAGAGCTGCTCAACAATTACGAAAACAAGACAATCAAGATAAAATTATTATTTTGGCTTATTCTGGTTTGCAACGATGCTCGTTTGTTGTTACCAATGGATTCAACTAGGGGCGAAGCTGCACCAAGTTCTAGCTGCAAAGAATTCCTGACAATACTTGTTCTTCAGCTAGATCCGCCGCATCTCAGAAGCGGCTCTAAGCCCTGCTTCATTGTAAATATGAGCCATGTCTATTTCTGATGTGTCACTGACAAGGCCTTCAAAACACTTTAGTCTTTTTCTAGGTTTCTCCCTTAAAGTAGCCTTCTTTACCACCATCTTCTCGTTGTAATATATTTCCGTATGTTTAAATTTTGAGCAAGCAAAACCACGCCTCCATCAACAAACTACACACTAAATCACCACCAAAGCGGATTTATGTTTAACAACCACAAAGCATCATATCATGCCTAGAGCACCACACTAGTATCAATGCATGAAACAAAATAATTATTTGAAAAAAGTTATTTTCATTGAGAATTAAATGATCAAAAGCTGTAAAAAGTTACAAACTTCCCATCTTTACAGAAAGGTCAGATACAGGAGTATTAGTCAAAATTCAAAATAAAACATCCAAACACATTACATTACCACAGACAAAAGGTCATGGAACTACAGAAATGTGAGTGTACATATTTTTCTCTTATTTCATTCACTGTTAAAAATACCATTTTTTTAAAAGTTAAATAAATGTGTGATGTTTCCAAAATCAATGAGTAATCACATTAAATAATCACGATCTCCACACTGTCCAAAATGACCGTGAGGATTTTTGCCCTAACCGAGCAGCCCTTAAATGCATTATCATTTCCTTTACTATGGATGCCGAAATCATATACAAACAAAAAGAGGCGATTTACAAGTTTGCCAATTCCCAGTTTGAGGGTGTAAGAGACGAATGGCTAAAAAAAAAATGCTTTTTATAATATTTTTACCAGTGGAAATCTTTGCCCTTTATATAATTGTAATGCCCATCAAAATGCCTTGTATTTTAAGCAAAAAGCTAGAGGCCATAAAAAAACGTTCGATGCAGAGACAGGGCCCTTGGTCGCACTGCTGCAGTGGTAGGGCCAGTTTATAGAGGGAAGTGTGGGGCAGGGCCTCATCGGCTCCCCCGGTGTTCAAGAGTGCACCGGAGCTGAAGGAGACTACTCTGCAGACTTTGAAAGATGCATGAAGTGACGAGGAACGCCCTTTTAAAACGGAGGGGGCTCTCTACATCAGCACTTTGCAAAGGGTGTATCTGACAGCATGCACCCGGTGGATTCAGTAATGGCCTTAGTGACAGGGAGCACCAAGGACACAAACACACAAACTCGGACAGAACAACATACACTTCTTACCTCGCCTTCAATCCTTGGGGGCCGGATACTGGACAGGTGGATAGTCTTGTATTCACCAGAGTTCAACTTCACAACAATGGCATCTGCATTCACAACCTGCATCACCTGAGGGGCGGAGAGAGAGTTAAGGGAGTCACTGTTCCACTTGAAGGACACAGAGCATAGCTTGTTGCCAGAGAAACAGCTTTGTACATACAACATGGGCAGAGCCTGATGAAGCGCACAGAAAAAAGTAGACAGCAACAAATAAATAAAAACTTCACCCACACTCTGCTGACAAACATCTCTGCTTCTCTCTCTCTCTTCAGCTATCAGATCCCCACAACTCACAATTAGACCACTATCACGCTAACAAAGAACGGCAGGCAGCAAAACAATAAATGAGGGGGGAGTTGGGAGTGGGCAAACTCATTTTGTATCAGGAGAAGACTAAAAATAGATCAAATAAAGTGATCTAAGATTTCAGGGAGTTGAGTTATTATATGTTTAAGTAAACATGAAGGCAAAGATGCAAAGAGAAAATATTCGCCCTCGGAGAGGAGAGACAAGTTGGACAAGAGGCTAGAAAAAAAAAAAAACGATTGAAAGATGGAGCAACAGAAGGCCAAGCAGAACAGACATAAGGACAAGGACAGAAAATTGGACTGAGAGATAAAATGCCACCATGCTCGATAATAGTGCTGGGTCAGCATTCTTTTATATGCACTACTGCACAGGTAAAGAAAAGCTGCTGTAAACTATCATTTTATTGGGCAAATGGCACCCAAAACCTGGCGCTGTTGCACTGGTAGTAGCAGTCCTTATAGCCAATGACTGCCAGTTCAAGCACCTAATGTGTGTTAATTATGAATAGCTTGGCACTTAGCACAACAAAAGACATTTGGACAGGCACAGGAATTAGATTAGATATAAACAGGCAAGGGACCATTATTTAAACACACCCCGCAACGCGCACACACGCACACACACACACACACACACACACACACACACACCTCATTCCAGCTAAATGCAGGGCGACCAAATCAGTCTCCGCTGGCGATGGATAGAGGAGACAAGGCTGTTATTGGCAGGATTATCATGGCACAGAGCACCAGATCATTCAGCTATTAGCTGAACCATCAGCGTGGAAATGAAAACAGCCCACATACAAAAACAAGCACCTGCCTCAGCACTCAGCAACTCTCCCTCAGACTCTCCATGGAGACAGCACAGCATATTCCGCACTGAGGGACAAACACACTCGCACACCATCATATAAAAATACATATGTTCTCCCAAAAAAGCCAAAGTCTTATCTGTCTTTTCCACCCCCCTTTCCTTCTCTCTCTCAAAACGAATGTGGAGATGAATGTGGATGTTGCTGTAAAATGGCTGGCCAGCACATTTGCTGGTTAATTAGCAGCTGCATATGCAGAGCACTTCACTGCAAGCTGCCAACAGGGACATCCAGCCCAGCTCCGTGACTCACTGTGCCTCTGCAGATCACGGCCTGGCAGGAAGATGCTGCCACCCACAGGCCAATGCCAATGTTACGCCTTCACAGTGCCTCTGCACTCGGTACAGCACCGCTAGCACGTAGTGGCTATAGCACTTACATGATCAAAACTAAAGTATACAGCTCAGAACAGTAGCATGAGCTTTGGCTGTGCTTTGAAAACAATTTAATTCAACCTGTAACACAGAACAGGGTAGACATTAAGCACATTTCCTCTTCTACAACATTACATCAAAGTCGTGCATGCATGCATTCTCTGGCGCGCACACACGCAATTTCAAAGTCTATCCTCTCTCCCAGGGCTTAGGGAGATCTGAGGCTAGCTGATGCTGATATAAATGTTTTATTCTTGCTGCTCTTTTCTGACTAAGGAGAAATGGAAAAAATGCTTTTTTGGAGAGGCGGCTTTTGAAACTCATTCTGTAAGCAGACTGCTAAATGACACCTTTACATAACCAAAGGACAAATATAAATATTTTAGGGGTCTTGAAGTTCAACACACTCATATTAAAAAAATAAATGATCCAACAGGAATTATCAGCAAATTCTCAAAATATACTTGCGTCAATGTCTCAATCATCAAGAGTGTGCCCGCAGAGCCACACACACCAAATGGCCCAACCAGGCACTCTCAGCCACAGCAGCACCTTAGCAGTAAAAAGACTCATACAAATTGAGCCCCAATTAAAACGTCTCAGAGACTAAATTCTAGCTTTTCATGTTATATCCTCTCTACTATGTCATAGGTCCAGAAGTGGAGCGGGGGCCTGTAAGCAGCCATTTAACAAAAGAGCGCTGGGGTGCTCAGTGGAGTTATGAAGCTGGCTCTACTAGAGTAGGCAGAACTAAATGGAGCACCTGAGGCCTGTGAGGACTGCACAAACCGGCTGAGCCCAGTCTTATTCCATCAGTGCCCTGAAAAGATGTGACCATGCTTGAGAGTTTGGTAAGGAGAAAATGAAGGCAGAAAAGGTCAGTTATTAAAGAATGTGAGGCAGAGCTGAAAATGTCAGCTTTAGCTGTCAAACAGGTAGTTCTAAAAAGTCACGCCCTCTTCTGACTTAAAATGAAAGAAAATGGTCTTAGGACTGGAAACTGTAGTGCATTATAACACAGCTTTATTCATTAAGCAGCTACCCATGCCGCTATATTTATTTGTTCACCATGTTAAGGGTGACCAACCTTAATCAAAAGGGGATAGTGTGGCTGCAGATTTTTATTATATTCAAACAGAAGCACTCTTGATTCCACGTTATTCAGATGACCAACATTTTCCAACAACTCTTGAATTATGAGGTGAACTCTTGCTTGGTTGAACTTGCAGCCACACTGGCAGATAAGATTAGTGACCCCTAGTCAACTACCTCCAACAAAGGGCAAACTTTAGCAAGTACGCACAGCAAGGGGAAAAACATACAGATACCCTTTATTATTTAATATACTTCTAGTGCATATATACACCTCAAATGTACTTAAATGGGGTCTTAACTTGTAAATATACCTGTAAATGTGATCAAAAGCTATGTATTTCTAAGAACAAATGATTTAAAAAAAGACAAATAGGGTGGAAAAAAGTATTCAGATGCCACACATTCATATTATGACTTTGCTGCAAATCCGTTGCAATAAGACATCCAAATTACCAGTACAAAAATCACTGAAAAAAGAGCAGCATTTGACAAACGTTTAGATTTGACAGATTTTTCAAAGCAACATCTGATGACTCATATATTGTATTCTGGAAAAGCAGAATGTTTAGGTAATGCTGGGCTGGGGACTAAAGCACTTGAATTTGATACATTTTACAGCATTTGCAACCCCACAGAAATGTGTTATGTTTCTCTGCAATAGTAATCTAGGTAGCTCCAATTAGTTACTTATGGCATACAGAGATGCATATTATCTGTACACACTCTGCACACAGACATGTTCGGGATGTTTGTTAGGGCTCTGCAGCTCTTCCCCTCAAGTGCCGTTCAATGATGTCGGTCATAGGAACTTAAGGAAGCTCACCTTCCCCATGATTGTAACTTCTTGTGTGAAATGTTTCCAACCAGTGGCACAAGCAGCACTACGCATAATATTTTCACACTACTCAAGACATTGTGTTCAAATTTGAAGTGGCCATATGCAACAGAAATATTAAACAAAAAAAGCACCTGAATATTAGTTTGATGCAGCTTCCATAAATTGAAGAGCATACTTACTTGAACTCTTACCAAGAGCTGACAGGTTTGGCATTTAGTTGTATGGAAATGATGGCCCTTTCTGTGTGGTTCCTAAGAACTAACTTTTTTGACATGAAGTAAGGATGAAGTGTAGCTGAGCTTATTAAGGCGGAGGAGTTAAACTCATTATAAGAAATGAGCTCCTATGAACTCACCTTTGCCACAAACTGTCTGTCCTTCTGGTCCAGATTGGCAGTGGGAGCAACATAGTCTTTCCAGATCCTCACTTTACGTTCTTTAGCTGAGCTGCAGAACAAAGAGTGCAAACTATAAAACCTCCTCTTTGACATGCAAAAAATGTATTCCTCACAATCTTGTTAAGATCCTGATCTTAAAGACCATCAGCCACTAATCTCATGTGATCAGCAGTATCTTTTGCTGTTCTGAAGGTTTCAGATGCTTACAACTGATATGAACTCACCGTTCTGCTGCCCGCAATTTCTCTGCCCCCTGAGTGTACACTGCCATGGACCAGTCGACACAGCGCGCAAAGCCCTCCTTCAGCAACAGCTCAGTGATGTTCCCATTCTGTAACAAACCACACAAAAGTAATAACAAGTCAAACAGAGCAAATGAACTGACACCACCAGCAACAAATGCAGTTTATTAGGAGCATTCCTGAGATATGTATATTTAGAACCTAAGCATCTGAAGGCTACATCCTAGAAAGAGAGTACATGCTAGAGTCATGCATAACACATCTAAGAGAGAGAAAACAAAAATACAACAGAAGGAAAATTAAAAACACAGGAAACAAATAAATGTGTGCCAGGATGCTTGCTGAATTAGGACTGAGCAAATATGGGGGAGCTAGTAAAGGGAACATGAGCATTATGAGGTCTGTGTCTGGAGCAGGACCCTTCACAACCAGATGCTGCTCTCGACAGGGTCAACCAAAAACCCTAGCCCTGTGCTCATCCCAAATGAGGAAAATGAGCCACAAGGGCTTAGCCCAACACCCATACAGACAGCACATGCACATTTCCCATTTCTAACATTACTGCCCAGCTTCACCCACACAAGGGCAGATGAAAAAGGGTCAGACTGAGAAAAGCCAGGCTGAAAGGCTGTTCTGGCCGCTGTTTACAGCTCAGAGCTTAGATAAAGGGGATCATTTTTAAATGACTAAAGGAAAGAATGGATGGATGACCTAAAGCTCTGGAGTCTGTTGAAATTCTGTACTTCAATGTCCCTTTCAACTGCAGTTAAAAAGAAGCTAAATGTTTCTCTTCAACTCTCCAAACCCTCCTGACTATTGCTGACCAAACAATTCGATTCCTCTCTAGGGCAGCTTTATTTCCTTATTCTATTTTGTACTTTTACCTTACAAGCTTAGATCTGAATAATCTAATCAACAAATATCAACTATCATTCCAAAATATTTGAGAATGAGTTACCGGATGGAGGATGGTACCCAGAATGATCTGGTTAGGGCAGGACTCCAGGATAATCTGCACATCTCTCTGAAGCAGTCGAGACTCTGTGAAGAACTTTGCCTCAGCCGCAAACGCCTCAGGAGTCTCTGTTCCGTCAGCTTCCCGTTTAAATGTTGGGCACTGAGGAAAATTATAGTAAAAACCTCAAAACAGACGTATAGTTTTATTTTCCTCTTGCCTTATTTATGGATCAAACCAACTTACATTCCATTAAGCGGAGCGTACCTACATCTATGTAATCCTAACAAGTTTCTAAAACGAATAATATACACTTAGTCTTTCACTGAATTTCTTGTTTTTTGTCATAAGGGTGTCAGCACTAAATAAGGCAATATCAGACCACCAGGCCCTCCCAAACCCTACCAGCCCACACACAGACCCACCCCCACAAAACACTCCATTCTGCAACAAGGGCTGTAGAAGAATCACTTTTGACTGTGTTCCAACTTGGAAATTTGTTTCTGTTTGTGTAAACTCATTACAGGGGACAATCTGACTTAAATCTCAGCAAAAATCATCTAGTGTACACTGAGCTTTAAATGATTTGAGCTACATTACAGAAGAATAACACACACATGCCTGGTCTGGAACAAAACTTTGGAGAGATCCAAGGTCTCACCTTGACTCCAGAGAGCATCACTGTGACCAAGTAATAGTCTGGCAGCAGGAGCGCTCGCACAACACTGCCATCCCGAACATGTTCAATAATGGCTGTATGTGCAGACAGGTAAGAGAGACAGAGAGAGAGAACATAGAGCAACAAGAAATGTTTTACTGTGTTAAAAACAATCCATAAAACGTGCAGATGCTAAATTTTAGTGTAAACTTCGTGGCAACTGCAAACACAAACCTGAACCTCTGGTTTTCAGAGCAAAGGCACAGCCAACCTTCTGTATTTACAAAACAGGACACCAGGAGAAGCAGGGTGCCTTAAGTTGTACTGATGACTCCTAAACCTTCACACTATAAATCACTTTCTCACTCTGCAGAGCAGCCACAGAGCTGAATGCCTTCCCTGAAGAGAAGGAGAACACGTCCAATTCTCTAAAGCCATTCGGTTTCATTTGCACCATGCTGGCTGGCTGTGCAACAGAGGTCAACTCTGAACGCTATCTGAGTCACCATTCAATTTGACTAAGAGAAATAAGCGTTCTCTCATCTGGATGAGGGGGCGCAGTAGGGGGAAAGCGTCGCCAGGAATGACTCAGTGGCAGAATGTGATAAGGGCCAGAAAGCCACCAGTGCTCAGGTGAAAAAAAAAAAAACCTTCCTTTAACAAGCATGGCTTCCATCTAGAAACAAGTACAGGTACACACTCGGCGTTACTTTTGAAATTTTCACGCAAGCATGCATTTTATAGAGAGACCTTGCAGTCCATAAACACATCATTTAATCCTGATCTTGTATTACAAGCTACTACAAGTACTAGAGAGAATCAGACATAGGATGCCACAACTCACCATTGACTGGTTTTTGGTGCAAAGAGTCCACAAAGTGGCGAGGGTTCTCGATGCTGTACTTTAGGTCACGAATCGTGTGCGATCCTCCACCCTCAGACCAAACCCCTTTCTTGGCAGCTTTTGCTTGGTCTTCCAAATCACAGAGTCTGGCCTGCTCAGGACTGACACACACACACACACACACACACACACACACACACACACACACACACACACACACACACACACACACACAC
>JBBPCX010000135.1:19265256-19276701 GCA_037974365.1 Hydrocynus forskahlii
CACACACACACACACACACACACACACACACACACACACACACACACACACACACACACACACACACACACACGCAAGCTAACAGAGCCATCTTTTCTTTTCATATTGACTTTGCTTATCATCAGTTTTAGAGCAAAGATGTAAGTAATAAAGTGTAATTTATTAACTTTAACACATCTTAAGTTTACCATCATATCAAAGTACATTTAAATAGTGAGAGCACAGCACAAGAAAACATCCTTTGACAATTCAGATCAAATGCTAGTAAACTACCAGAGGACTCTTAACTGGCTTTGTCTCTGCTGCATTCGGAGTGTCGAGGCTCAGATTGTGAGGAGGCTCACAAAGATCAGGCCCCTTTGAGGCCCCAGCAGCTTTTGATAAATCCTTCAAATGCATTAGCTCATTATCAAACTCAAACACATGTTTCAATTAAGTTCATTGTTGTTCAAAAAGCCAGCATTATCTTCAAAGGGAATTAAAATGTCTGACCACGACAGACGGTTGTTAGAAGATTTTTAATAAGTTCCTATCAGTTTCGGTCATGCTGGCCCAACTCAGAGAGAGAGAGAGAGAGAGAGAGAGAACACCATGGAATGCAAATGAACTCCATTCACAGTGGGGTTTTTAAATAAAATGGGCAAAGAATGCAGGCTACCAGATCAATAAGCATAAAGAGAAGTGATAGTGAGACAAGAATTAACAATGAGCTATGACGCTGAGAGGATCCCGCTCTAGATCAATTACTTCAAGTTCAAGGGAAGTAACTACTTTGGAGTGCCTATTCTTCAAGCCCCCAAAGTTACAAAAGAGCGCTCAAACACTGCATAATGCTACGTTACTTTGATTCAAACATCTCCCTCCACAGCAACAAATTTCTGGCTGTCCACTGTGCATTACATCTCCCCAAGAAAGGGCCTTCACTTTGACAGCCCATCTTAAGTGTAGCTAAGGTAAAAGAGTCTCATCTTTGAGAAAAACAGACGAGCACAGAAATGCCACCAACTCCTGGGGGCAAGTGGCACACCTATGATTGTTCAGAACCATTTCATCATGTGGCCTACACTCCCTGCAGTGTTTTAAACGTACTTGTTAACTGCTCTACACATCTACACAGCCACCTACTGGAGAAATAAAAGCCCTTTGACTGTAACAGCCCTACTACTGTAACAGATCTCAGCACAGAGAGGGATGGTGACAAATTCTGACAAGATTCTGACACGCGCAGTAAAGGGTGCAGGTTGAAATATGAACGTACATTAAATAAATTACATATTAAATATACTACCTCTGACCTACCTTATAACAAATAACACAAATATAAAGCCGTATCATGCCATAGTAAAATATTTCTAAACAAAGAGACTATTGGCTTTAATAAAGTTTTCCCAGGGTTATATTTTGGTGCTGGTTCCAAGCGGAGTCACACATAACAGCATTTAACATGGCATGTTTCATGTTATAATCAACTTGATGGCAATCCATAAAGATGATTATATCGAGTGTAAATCTCACAACTGCAACACCACTGACACCTTTCATTACCACTTTCCATTACTGCCACTACAGTCTTTACATTTTAAATGTCATACAGATAATTACAGCTTCATACCTATTAAACTTTGAGGTTCCATCATGCGTGACCACAAAGGGGCACTCCTGCTGCTCGTCATCAGTGCCATCATATTAACACTCAAACAGCATTTCAATGCTCATAGCCATGTTCAAGTACGTGGTTATATTTCTAGTTGCCAAAGCTGGACATTTCATTTTAGACTGTACATCCAGTCTACTTTGGAAATGGACTGGATGTACATTTTGCAAAGCAGTGTAGTCAGTGCATGACAGTTTAGTTTTACAACCTCTTCTAGAACTCAGTCACACTGCAGCATCCATCAACTGTTAGGTCTGAAAGAGTGATAAACAGTGTGCTCCACTCATAAATCATTTAATCAAGATAAAGTGTAAAAAGGTTACTGTGAAGCATGACATGAGATAAAGAGGGGCATCAGCTGGAAATATTCTGGCCATTTGGGAAGGGTCAGACAGAAAGCTGTCTTTTTCCACCCCTAACCAAATAAACAACCCCAGATTTATCTTGTTCCTTAGTGCACATCTGTGGCACATCATATGCACACTTACTTGGTGCCTCTGATACCCTCTCTGCGGACTGTGGCAAGTCCCTCACCAAGCAGTGACTCTGTAATATTTTCTCCTGATGTGTCTGAGGAGAGAAACACAAAAAAGCAGCATTTTATAACTGATAAAACCAGAAAAAAACATCTAACCCCCAACACATCAATTTAATATCATTCATACAAACAGTAGACCCAGCATACTAGACACAAATACCATGAGCTGCAGAGCAAAGTAGGAATGATGGCTAGAAATGTTTCTAAGCAGGGTGATCTCTTTGCTTTAATTGGTTAATAAATACGATTTTACGGATGTGGCAATAGTAGGTCAGTACTGCTTTGATTCTGAGCAAATGTGGCTGTCGCAATATTCTACCCTTCTCACACAAGGTTTTAGGTGGGAAGTGAACAGCACTTAAGAAGTCAACATGAATATTAGAGCATTCCCATTGCCTGTGAAATGTGATAATCACATCCTGTGCAATAATAATGTAAAGTGTGAATAATGTAAAGTTTAAACATTACCAATAAAAGGTATTTCATTAATGTCAGAAATGTTAAAACATCTTAAGCCAAGTTCACATTACGTGATTTTAGTCATGATTTCCTGGTCGTTAACAGTTTTTGCAAACTGCTGGAAAAAGCCCCAGCCTCAGAGGCAAATCAGCATTCAATCAGGACTTTCAAATTGTTTCTCGAACGCTACATGTGACTTGTTCAAAGACCCCCTGTGAGGGGCTCGCCGCCGCCCAACATATCTAGCAGTCTAAACATCCAGATACTGTATTTTGTGACTGGCAGGGCAGTGTACAGCCATAACCAATGGGAGTGCAAGACAAGGGTTGAGGGGGAAACCCTGTGGGCAGAGTTAATAGTGTTCATATTTTGTTCCTATTATTTTGTTTTTCTTCCTAACTGAACTAAAAGAAACGTTGATTTCAAAATGTAGCTCATAGACTCGCTAAACATAGCGGTAGAGCTGACCCTCATGTGAATATGCTGGACGACCAGATCAGTCAAAATCAAGAAAAGTAGACAGGACCAATCATTTAGACACTTTCCAGGTCTCCTGCAAGGTATCACATTACTCTCCCTATCACTCACTATTCGAATGTGTCTTTTGAACAAGAAGTATTTTGGACTCATGTGAGCTTTCTCCAGTTGAAAAATCTTGTAATGCGAGACACCCAGCCCACCCCGATCAGTTAAGAGTCCCAGTTAAAAGACAGCAAGTTGTGTAGTGTGAACAGTGCAGCAATCTGGCAGCTTTTATGTCATATAGTCCAAGGCCTTACCCTTTCCCAGATACACCATGCCATATTCTCTTCCCATTGGAGATTTGTGCTCCACAGTGAAACACACCTCTTTTCCAATTAGCTTTTTGCGGAGGAACTCACGAGCCTGGAAAGCCCAGGGCTGTAAAAAAATAAACACACACACAGGGCTGTCAGTCATCAACGTTGACATTCTCTAGCCACAAGAGGGAGCTACCCTGTAATTTATTAAATTGCTATTGAGTACTTCTTATGCTCTTTCTCAGTACAAAAAACCTAAAGACTTAAAATGCATGTGCCCAACAAAGCCTAACAAAGTAAGCTGATTTAAGGACACTGCTGGAGACTACCTCATCAGGTGTGTCTTTGGTGTCAGGCTGGTTCTGAGCGGCTCGGCGGGCAAGGGCACCAGCACGGATATTGCTGAGGTTGATCTGCCGCTCTGGAGGAGGGCCGCCTCGTGGTTGGCCTCTTACAATGATAGCACATCCAGATAAGACCTGCAAGACACCCAGGAGAAATTCTCTTAACATGACTCCTGCTCAATAAACCCTACATGCAAGAAAAGACAGCACACTAAGCAAACATGCACTTCATCTAAAGACTGAAAGACAATGTTGAATTTCTGAAAACATAAGGACAAAAAGAATGCAGTAAAAAACCAAAAACATTAAGAAGTTGACAAATCCAGACAAAAAGTGCAACTTGGGTCAAGACTCCTTGAGGACCTGCTGTCTTGTACAGCAGGGATGTGACAGCACTGCCCCCATGTAATTACCATTAGCAAGAATCAGTTACCCCCAAAATATCAAAAGTGGCATAATGGTGTTACAATCACTTGCACAATGTCTGACACAAAGTTCCAGGAAGTAAATCTGCTATCAAACTGAGGGTTCTCTGAGGAAGTTTTAAACAAACTAGGAAAAGTCCCTGCCTGACTTGTTCCTGGTGTCTTGAAGAGGGAGCTGAATCTTCCAAGTAACATCCAAGCAAACAATTATCTGTGTTTAGAAAGCTGTTCAAATGTTCAACACTGAAGTCAACCTCATGTTTTCTGCAGCTGAAGAGCAAATGTTGTTGCAAAGTTGAAAGTAGTTAGTTCACAACACTTAAGCTTAGGATTTGGTCCTAAATGACATTTTGGGAAAACTAATAAAATAGGAAAGTGATCTTTTGAAAAACAATGCATTTTTATGCTCGTTATTGTGTGTTGCTTTCTCTTCTCCAGCTTCCCTGTGCTCCAGAGGAGTCCTTTAGATCACGGGGCAGGGCCAAAGATCTGCCTCTAACAGCAACGTGTCAGTTTCTCGTTCAACATCTGGCAAAGTAAACATTCAACTTTAAACCAGCCAAACAAGCCCCGAGCTCCAGCTCGAAGGTAACGTTTAAAGACGACTACCAACCTCCAACCAAATGTGTCCCAGAACTGGGAGCCTGATCAAAACACTAATAAAGTGTTGTCGTTAGTTCACCAGCTAACTGACTCCAGCGGAATTAACGGTCCAGACTCCAGCAAGACTAACGGTCCAGACCCCAGCAGGACTAACGGTCAAACACGGAGCGTGTGCTCCGCCTCAGTCCTTTAACGGACCGGGGCAGCTCCAGGTTCAACTGACAACAGCTAAACACGCTTCTTTTACAAGTTTACTTCACCACGTGTGGGGCAACTGATGGCCTTGTGGTTAGCGAGTTACACCTGCGATCTAAAGGTCGTGAGTTCGAATCCCAGGACTCATAGTGGCACCACTGAGGCACCCTTGAGCAAGGTACTGTCCCCCACACACTGTTCTCCGTTGCTGGCTGCTCACTGCTTCACTTGGTGAATGGATTAAATGCAGAGAAAGACTTTTACGCTGCTCACACTGTGTTGCGTTGTGTTCACGTATGACACACTGACACTTTACACCCCATATTCACTCTACACTTCATTAGCCTACTAGCTTGTCTGGAGAAGCGTGAGGTCCAGCTGGCACTGTTTCTCTCTGCACTCAAGTTTGCTATAAAGCTGGAACTTTGAGAGAGTGGAAACCTCTGCAGGACTGAACAGTAACATGGGTGCTGTATTAATGTATACTAGTTTATCTACAACTTCCAAACTAATAACCCGAGACAGCTGTGCTGTGGAATTAGCCGCGCTGCTAAAAGCTCTGAGCTCTGTAAACTCGAGTTCTCGGCTCCTCCACAGACACGGACAGGGGAAGAGAATGTGGGTGAGGCTGTGGAGCTGAAAGTAGAGTGGAGTGTGGAGTGGGTCTGCTCGGTCCTACCATCTTCACTATTCCTCTCTGCAGAGCTGGGGCTGGAGCCGGGCTGGGCTGAACCGGGCCGGACACGGGGGTCGCCATGTCTGTTCTGTACGAGTCCGTTCTCTGGGAGGGGGCTGGTAGAAAAAAGAGGCGCGGACGGGAGAGTCTGCAGCAAGAGTTTTAGTTAGAAAGAAAGAAAAGAGGCTGAGCACGGCGGATCACGCTCGCTTCTCCGGAACCATGCGAGGGGGAGGACGCGTTACAGCGAGTCTCTTCCGGGGTCAGACCTGCCTGACAGCACGGAGAATAGAGCCGTTTCACAGTGACGTAGGAGGAACGAGGTAGAAACATCCGGATCACGGAGCGGTGCGACACGTCAGCACACATTTAAAAAAGTGGAGAGAGTCCCAACACAGCACATCCCGGCCCCGCAATCACACAGGAGCACTGATTTATACATGTTTACCATTGATTATAGTCACTTCATTTAATCTGGGATTATTCATGTTCAACTCCTGTGACTACAAACACTATATAAACAAAATAATATTATAAATCTGACTACAGTCCAAACCTCACAAAAAGGTAACTTTATAGTAGAGGGGAGAAAGCTGATGTAACAAAATGTTAACAAAAATTTATTCTGGATCATTTGTATTAGTTTGTTTTACATGACGTTTTGATGGAGTGTGAAGAGCAACTGTTATTTTCAAATGATGTATTAAACAAAATGAAAAAGGTTCTGTCACAACAGCAGCATTATTCTTCCCAGTCACTAATAAAAAATACAAAAACACAAATGCAATAATTTCAAACCTGAATACAGTAGCAGCTACTCTACTGCACGTGTCTCAGGGCAGTACTCACACAGGAGCCCTGATTCATCACATTTCTTATTGATTATAGTGACTTCATTCAATCTGAGCTTATTCATGTTCATCTGCAGTGACTATAAAAGCAGCAAAAACAAAAGAATATTTTATTATCATCTGAATACAATCCAAACCTCACAAAAAGGTAATTTTATAGCAGTGGTGGGAAAGTTGTAATAAGATTTTAAGATTTTTTCAAGATTTTTCTGAATCATTTCTTTTAATTTGAAGAATTTAGCAACACTTCTGCAATTGGTTACTATATATTCCATTAAATAAATACAAGCAAATAACATTTATAATAATAATAATAATAATATTAGTCAGACATTTTGAGCCATGGAAGACTTAGGATACTAAGTCCTTCTATTGCACAAGGTTGACTTTTGGCTTACATTATCTCACTATATGTGAGAAAACCTGCTCTGCGCAATTTCACTTTAATGCTTTAATATATTTGTAAAAATGTAAACTCTGATAAGTTCTGCTTTATAAATGAACCCAAGGCAGATTAGTATAAATTTGGGTCTTCAGTCAGACCAAGAGACTGAATTAAACAAGCTGAAAGTTTAGGACTGGATGTTAGGTGTGTAGTGTAGATACCTAGGGGCCACATCAGACTGCATTTTGCACTCAGCCGTGAAAAAATTAAACTATTCAAATTAATCTTAATTAATCTTTTACAGTGTTTTGGAATTATTTAGATGAGCAACAGACAGCTGAATTGTGATTTTGAATGTGCAGACTGACAGCCTTCTGAATTCTTTCTTTCTGTGTCCTTTTGTCTATGATGCTGTCAGTCAAGGGGCATAAACCGGGGATTTTATTAGCCTTGTAAAAAAGGCTAATAAAAAGGGCACTAGCCAAAGAGGCACGTGCTTTTCTACTCGCTCCTCTCACTTTAAGCCCCCCTGCCACTTTGCACGTGCCTGATGTCCAAAACAGGCCCTTCAGAACGCGTAAATCCGCCCCACTCTGATGCGTCATTATCATTATTATCCACCAGATGGTACCATTTGTCCAAAGGCGAATACTTCAGGGCACAAATCCAGTTTTCATACTGTCAGCTCATTACCTGCATTCTGGTGTTGCACTTCTGATCTGGCTTCTTTTTGTTCTGTTTCTATTCCAAAAAAACACCTCACATGTGTGTTAACTCGTTTGCCGCTATGCATTTGAGGAATTCTAGCACTGGAAAACTTTGGAACACCCAGGTGTTCATTTTTGAACTCCAAACACCAATGCGTTCGTTCTTCTTGGCTGACCTGTTTAATGAAGCCTCATTCATGCGTTCTGTTTCTCCAGATGGGGATGAGCTTGTTATCAGAGCTCACTGGCCATCAAAAAGCCACACTCCCTGAAGCTCCATGCTCACAGCCCTATAACGTTACACAGAATGCATCCTAGTAAACATGCCACACACCAAGGGCTCGACCTACCCAGTCAGTGGACAAACTAACATCACTACTGATTTATGGCAAGAAACGTTTTCAAAGTACTTTAACAGTTCTGTATTAGTAGACAATTCTGGTGGACAAGTGTCATCTGCACCAGTGCGTCCCAAACGTGGTTCTGGAGGCCCCCTGCTCTGCACTTTTAGTGTTTTTCCCTGATCTGACAAACCAGCTCCTTTATAAGGCTTCTCTGCCGTGTGAGAGCTGGAGAAGACTAAACCGTGGAGGGTAAAGGGGACTCCATGAATAGGACTGGGACGAGATGGTCTACGCAAAAGATCCTGACACAACATTAAAGAGTTCCAAAGGGAAGTCCTCGACATGCCCCGCTACTTCTTTCCGAGATGGTTCTTCCTATGCAGACCCTCTCGTGCACAAAGTTGATGCGTTTCCGTGCGTTTGGAGAGCTTTTTACGCGACTGAAGTTCAACTATATAACCTCAGCACCCAAGACCAGCAAGCTGAAAAACAAATACCTCAGACACCGTAAAACATTTCTGCTGTGTTACATCATGGAACAAATCTGACCTCTTCAGACACGCCACTCTGGCACGACACGTGCCCAAAGGACCCGCACAGCTTTTGCGCACCAACCAGGTTTAACAAGTTTATTCACTGTAACTGTAAGCACTTTTACCAACTCGGTTTGCGTTCATAAAATCTTTCAATAAACGTCGTCGCACGGCTCTTGTGTTTCTATGGAAGCTGGCTGAAGCCATATAGCTATAAATACTTGGTCATTTCTTTTCGTTGGCAAGGAGACGCTGGTGTTCACAACAGACCCCCCCTCCAGCCCCCAGCCATGCAACACAAAGAGCCCGCGCTGCCGAATATGACTGCGCTGTAAGCAAGAGTTAATGTGTAATTTGGGCCATATGGCATTTTACATTTCAACCTTTATTCTCACAGTCTTCGATCTGTGTGGATTTACCTAATGATGCCCAATTAGTCATTAAACAGGACCCAAATACGAGGCTCGTGTGGATTCTCTCTCGCTAATATTTGCTCTCCAAATATTTCCTCTGAAACGTTTACAACGCATTTTATCTGTTGGGCCGGACAAGAGGACATCTGGGAGGGTTTTACGCCTCCGTATTTTTTTCTGAATAAAAAAAAAAACAATTGGTTCACACTCTGCGCCCCCCCTCTCCTCCGACTCTTATTTGCTCATGCTTGAAAGAAAATGTAATAAAAGAGGGCCGGATGATGGATTTATGATTGATCAAAAGGACGTTACCATATGGCAGTCGTCTTTGGAGCAGATTTTCAAATGTTTGTTTAAAAAGGAAAAAACAGAAGAAAGGCGATTTGATTAGCCTAGCAATGAGGAGGATGCTCACGTCACGTGACCATCGGCACCTTCACATAATTTGTTATTTATACATTTTCCATGGAAGGTGGATTATATGCTCACAGAATGTATCTCACGGGGACATTTTTGGTTGTAGATGGAGCTGTTTGGGCTGGGAGCTCCTGTACTGTGTTCAAAAGTCTCCCGGCAGCTCCAGGGTTGCTGTACAGGGCGATCAGTGCAATACAAGTAGGAAACCTGCTGCCAGCTCCTTGGCTGCATTGAACTTCCTTTCTCTGGAAATCTAGAGGCTCAGTGCAGACAACTCAGTCTCACTGGCTGAGACCCCAAAGCTCGAACACGAGTCCCTCAAGCATAAACACCTCTCTCATCTTAAAATGATGAATTCTTAGAGCTTGCTGCCAGAATCAACACAAAGGGACATTTCCCATATTAAACTAGGCATCACCGTATTGGCACAGTGTTCATTCATTTTACTTAATTCTCAGAGCTCCTCAGACTTACAACTCGGGGCTCCAGTTCCTCAGTGGAAGAAAAGTCATTTATTATTATTAATGCACATCTATGAAAACGTCTTTTGAAATAAAAAGGTGAATATGAGGCAAGAGTACAGTAGTTCATTCCAGCTAATGTTCTCATGCTGCCTTATTTGGGACAAGCTGATTCATCCCTCTGCTGCTATCATCACTTTTGTACTCAGCCAGCTTCACATTATCAGTCCAGGCACCCTGCCATAGCACTGCCTCATTTAGGAATGATTCCATTTTCCCTCTTTCTCCACTTTTTCCCTCTTCCAATCACTTTTGATAAAAATATAAAATCACCTTCTGTCTGTTCTTCATGTTACTTTTACTCCCACACTACGTAGAGTATCTGTTATGTCTTTGGCTGCAAATGTGGTTTTTTTCTGCTGTCTGCTGCTTTAACAATTTAGAAGACAGCATCCCCCCAAAAAAGCGGAGTATTCTGTTTAGCCTCATATTTATGGGTTTTGTCTTAAAAGGCACTGAAAATGTACTTCACTATCCCAGCAATTACACTTCACACATATTTGAATGAAATGCTCCAAAGTGTTGCATTGGGAACATACGGTATGTTACCATATTGCATACTGTTTGTTATAAAAAAGTTAGGAATGACATATTCAGTTTAACCTTTCAAAATTACGCATTTCTAGTTTAATTTAAAATGTTATCTTTTTAGAAAGGAATAGTTCACCCGAGACTGATGATTTTCAGGAGCTGCGTTCCTCTCAGCCAATCCGGTTGCTCTACGTCATAGAGCTGAGCGCGCGCCCTTGTATTTGAGGTGTGTCGCGCAGAGAGCCGCGCGGACAGGAGGACAGCGCGAGACCCGGTGAGTGATCACTGACTCTGTGTTCATTCAGCAACAGCCCAGTTACAGTCTAGTAACTCTCCACAGGCCAAACTAAATCACTGTAAACAATCTGGAAACTGTGTTTCACTTCAGGCAGAAAAACTTGGTCAACAAAACAACGGAATACTGGGATGTGCGGCACTGATGTGAGTCAGACACACGGAGGTCAGCATCCTGCTTCTTACTCCGAGAGAGAGAGATAGAGAGAGAGAGAGAGAGAGAGAGAGAGAGAGAGTGAGTGGGAGAGTACTGTGCAAAAGTCTTGGGCACCGAAGAAAGTAATATTTAAACTTTTTAGATGAACAGTTGGTGTTTTTTCATATTAATATTGATACACCAAACAAAACGTAAAAGAATAAATACAAATATTACACAGTATATATTGATTTATGTACAGTTTATCAATGTGTTCCTGTTTATCAATGTGGAAGTCCAGTAGTACTTTCCACCCACATTGCTTTCCTTGAATAAATTAAATAGTCCAAGCAATGGCTGGAGGAATTGAGGAGAAATCTTGAACCAAACCTGGGTTCTTTTTAACAGCTCACAAAATATAAACTACATTTTTACAAACAAAAAAAATTATATTTTTTACTGTTTTTTTTTTTTTTTGGCAATAATAATCTAAACGTTGCTAGCAGAAAAAAATGCCTTAATATATATATATATGTGTGTGTGTGTGTGTATATATGTATGTATGTGTGTGTGTGTGTATGTGTGTATGTATATATGTAAAATAAATGATTGATATAATTAGAATAAAATTAACATCCAG
>JBBPCX010000135.1:19276801-19289303 GCA_037974365.1 Hydrocynus forskahlii
TGTGTGTGTGTGTGTATGTGTGTATGTATATATGTAAAATAAATGATTGATATAATTAGAATAAAATTAACATCCAGGGATGTTTCAAAGATTGTCAATTTTCAGGCAGATAATTTATGAAGAAGTACTATAAATACTTAAGTGCAGTGTTTTTTTTAAGGACCAGTTCAATAAAATCTAATGCAATTATAGTGTTCTTGTTAATAGAAACATTACATTTAAATAAATTGTTATGCAATTTAACAGATAATAAAGTAATGGGAAATTGCCTGTGACCTGTCATCATCCACATTACAATATAACTGACCGTCCTTCATGACTGGAGGCACCTAAATACCTGAACCTATCGTACAATTTACATTGCATGTTCCCATTTTCCCCGAGCAAGGCAGCTTGAATCAGCTAGGTGGGAGGTTTCTGAATGGACGGCCTCTGCCTGCACACACAAGGAGGATGATGATTGAGCTGGCATCAGAGGGTGTGCGCCCATGCCACATCTCCAGAATGCTGAAGGTAGGAATGCGTTTCACAGAGCTTGCTTACCTCATGCATACGCAACCTCCGTTTGTTTAATGTTGAAACAGTGAACAAAATGCAACGTGCAGGTCTCCAGTGGATGTGTCAGCAAGATACTGCGCTGGTACAAACACACTGGCCATGTGGGGCCCAAAGCGACAGGAGGCAGCAGACCACGGCTTCTCACACCTCAAGTTATCTCTACCATAGCTGGGTACAAACGCACCAGTCCTTCACTGTTTGCCTGGGAAATCCGCGAGAAACTCTCAGCAGAGCGTGTTTGCAGAGCTGACAAAGTTCCTAGTGTGAGTCAAACATTGTTCAGTTAAGTTTTTTGGGGCTTAATGTAAGTTACACATTCACTGCTGTTCTTGTAAGTATGCATAGATGTAAACGAACCCTTGCCTGAATTAAAGAAACAGTTTGACAAAAAATGTACAGACTTACACAATTTTCCACCTATGTCAGATGTAGTCGACGAGCCAAGGCATGTTTACAATCCAAAGGTTGCTTCTTTAGTTTAGAACTTTACATGCAAGGCTAATGGAACTAACAAACACTAGAAGTCAATGGTCACTCATATGTTTTCTGTAAATACATTCCTAAAACTTCTCTCAACCTACTACACAGCCTCCAGCTCTTCATTCAGGATATGCAGATTTGTTGATGTTTTTAAGGACACACTAAAACTTAATGTGAGCTATAAATATGAACAAAACATCACAGGGTAGCCAAACATCATTTTGGACAACAGAGTGCGTTTACAAACTGGGGTAGGAGTATTGCTCATCCAGAACCAGTTTTTGGAGCAGGCTCTGGTTATTCTCTCAAATGGTTGCTTGAAATGGTAAAGTTTTATTCATTTTTATAGCTCATATTAAGTCGAACTGTGTCATGAAACACTCCCACAAGCCTGTGCCACATTAATAAAGGGCTGGATGCAGGCTGACACAATTTGGACAATTTGAGTAGGTGATCAGTTGCATCTGGGGTAAGTATATTCGGTGTAGTACTTCAGTGTGTGGTGATTTTACTGTGTGTGGCTGAGCCCTGTCTGTGAGCCTAAATGAGAATGTCTGCAATGCATGTAAAAAAGTCACTTTCCATTGCTAGGCATGTTTTCACAAAAGCACAAAAACATTAAAGGTATAAATATCAGAGCCCTTTCTACTCTTGTAGGTGTCTTCTATTAACCGCATTCTAAAGAAGCTCCAGCGTAACCGGGACACACAAGAATACACATGTGAAGGTAATACAGTGAGTATAATCAGTTACTACAATTAGTTCAGTCTTCAGATCACAGAGTAATGAATAGTGTGTGGATAGTGCATTTTTCTGTGTGATGTTATAAAAGCAAGTTGTGAAAGAATTATCTTTGTTATTATTGTTTATAAATAATTAGGCAATTATTGCACAAAATAAATATTGAACCATTGTCCTTCAGGAAGTATCTGTAATAAAATGGATGAGTTGAGGGAGGGTTTATATACTTCCCATGACATGGATCAACAACCAACAGCCAGCAACCTGCGAAGCACTCAGCAGCGCAACAGGACAAATTTCAGCCCAGAACAATATGAAATGTTGGAGAAAGGTGCCCAGTTTATTTATTTATTTATTTATTTATTTATTAGTATTATTATTAATCATTATTAGTGGTGGTGTTGTTATTTACCAAGGTCTTATTTACTGCCAACATGTCACAATATTTATATTCCTAAAAATGTAGCTTTTCTGTCTTATCACAGTGTATGAAGTTCTTCTGCTGTAAATCCTTTCTTTGGCCAGAATTTCACCGTGGACATTATCCAGACCTCTTTGCAAGAGAAAAGCTGGCTACAGACACCAGTCTATCTCAGGACACTATAAAGGTGAACTACCATAAAAGCTACAAAAGTCTTAAGCTTCAAGGCACACTCCGCTCAGAACTGAATCATTTAAAAACTGAGGGAAAGACTACATTACTGGCTTGCTTTTGGTGACACAACTGTCCATATGGCTTATTGTGAGAATAGGGAGAAATCTGCATCATGGCTCTCACCACTGATGAAAAAAACCCTTTTTCAGTCTGTGGACTACTTTGTGGCACCTGATGTTTTATTCACCATGTAACATTTATCAGTCTGTTATCATTAAGTAATCTATTAAAGCAAATATTTTTTTTATTTAGCAAATGAGATGCTTAGTATTATAAAACACCTTTCAGTAAACACAATGCCTATTAAATTACGTTGTAGATTGTTGTGTTTACACTCGTTTAAACAGGTTTAAATCATTCTGTAATTGGTCCAGTTACGAGTTTGAAGGTTGAAACTCTGCTTCTGCATCTGAAGGTGTGGTTCTCAAACAGACGAGCAAAGATGAGGCGGGAGATGAAGGCAGGAGAATGTGGCTGGCCATCACACAGTAGGCTCTACTTCTTTAACCCTCTTCATTTCACAGCTGTGTTAAACTCGTCATTGAAAAATATAATCAGTGATTTGAGAGGAGGCACTGATGTGTTTCATCTTTTTCTAAGATAAAGGTAAAAGATAAATAGCACTTGACAGGTTCCCTACTAGAGGTGGGCAGAATAATATTTATTGTGGTAAATATTGTCACAATACCTCACAGCACGTGTTTCTGATTTTGTGAATATCGTCAGTACCTAAATAACTCTAAACAACTGATGATTAATTACAAGCAGAGCATAATTAGTCCTGCCAAATGTGATTTAGTGCAATGTAGTGTGTATTTTTTTTTTTGTTCCAACCTCGGAATACCCTGATGCGCATTGTCTGCTGTAAAAATGTCTTGAAGCACTGTGATGTTGTATCATACACCACTCCAGTTTCTTTTTATGTTGCACAAAAGATGTAAGATAACTCACAGAGATCATAGGGGATATATTGCATCCATGAATTAGGAGCGCTTCCAAATTGCAATGAAAGGATAATATAATTAAAAAAATAGGTTTAATAAGAAAATAGGTTTAGAAGATGCACCATTATATACCAATAAGACTCCAGGTGAAGAACCTCTAATCTATGTCAAAAATCACTGTACCAAAAGAATATCTGTTTGTAAAAGATTTCAGGAGCAGTTTTTTAATGCAATTGTCATTATGATCTACATTATACATCTATACTCCATTCAATATAAGGGTATCTCAGTGGTTCCACTAGCACTCTTGGGATTCAAACCCCTGTTTTCTGTCCACTGGGGCAAACCCCTTACCTCTAGACCACCAAATGAATATAATGGACTGAGAGCTTTTTAGATAATAAATGCATTGAAATTGCAGCAATGGTCTAAAAAACATTACAATTAGATAGTCACCTCTAATAGATGTTCAAGACTGATCTATCAATGCCTATACTGATGTATTAATCCCAGATAACTTGGTTTACGTCCATAGACTTATTACTCAAAGACCACGGTGATGCCATTCTAAAATGACAAGTTCTCTGCTAGATATAAAATAATTTGACTCTTCTGCAGGTTTGGCACAACCTCATTCTCTGGGAAGCTCAACTGCTCCCTTCTCTCTGTCATCAAACGTTCTTAATGAGAGAGCAGTGTTGCCAGTGACCAGTCAGTTGGATTGCAGAAGCTCATTGGCTGCTTTTCCTGCCGCCCAGAACACTGAATGCAGCACACACTCACTGGCTCATTGCAGCTCACATATGAGAAGAGGCTTCCCACTGGATCGTCACTTGGACGAGGCGAACATGCTGTGCTTTCAGCACAGAGAGGAGAAAAGCGGATACAGGCCGGCTCATTTCACTCAGTGGCCCGCTCATCCTTCATTCACTGGGCCATATGTTTGACTGTGAGGAATTCATGAGGACAGAAGACAGATTTATAGTGGCCCATCACAAGTTATGGAGACATCAGACATCTCAGTAACTGTCTCAGGAAGCAATTTCTGTTTTTAACAGCAGGGGGCAGCAAAGTAAAAAAAATCGAAGGTACTTTTCAAACCGATTGTGGGTTCTCTGGATTTCCAATCTTTATGAAGCATAGTGATGACTTTGAAAAAATTGAGGACGACAAAATCTGAAAAGCAGCAAATGAATAAGGGCTCATGTTTTGAACTAACCAAATGTAACATTATACAAAAGACAGAAACACCACTATATTTTGTAGCAATGTTTCAAAAGTAACTAATGAAGTACTTCATTAGCACAGCTGTTGTAATGTTGTAATGAAGTACAGCTGTTTTGTTCATAACCAGGTAATCAATTGTTACCGCCCCAGTTACAACTTTTCTAAAACGTGGAAAAGTGATCTGTTATAAACTTAATTTAATTTTCTCTGCTCTGGGATGAATCAATACATAATTCATGACTTCATGATGCTTATCGTGGCTGCTGGCATGACATTTTTTACATTGCTTCTATTTTTCAGTCATTTAAAAAAGCTACCTGAAATTTACATTGTGGCAAAAAGTCACAATGAAAGGACCACTGACAGTTGATTCAAAATAATCTTGAATAAAATCTCAGTGCATTCGCTTAAGGAATGTTTTTACTTTTTATTTAAAGTTACTTTTTTGGAGATAGGGGGTTTTGCCCTAACAGCATGAAATTTGGGGACTGCCAAAAGATAAAGTAACACCTTGCAATATGGGAACAAAATAGACCTTCATTTTCTTGTCATCTTTTTACTACATCTGGAAAGCCAAATAAAACCACTGGCCAACGTGGCCTGATCCCAACCATTCCACACGATGGCAGATCTGTTGTTTTTGAAGAATGGTTCTGTTTCCCAGTAGAAATTTTTCAAAATGTGTGTAGCAGCATTCCAAGAAGGACTGAAGCGCCTCTAAATACAAACAGCAGCAGCCTGGCTCCTTCTCACTGATATATCCATAAACCGTGCGGCCTGGAGATCCCATTTTCTGTTATTTTACCCTCTGTGCTTTATTCATTGCAAGACTACACCTCTCTCTCACACACACACTCTCTCTCTCTCTCTCTTTCTCTTTTTCTCCCTCTCTCACAGGGAGATCAGCTCTGTCAGTGAAGGTTCATCTGGTAAGAAATCTCTCCTGTAGACTTTGGCTAGTACTCGCATATTTCTCCTCCGTAACTGAACAAGATCAACACTTGGACACAGACCAGGATGCTCAAAATTATAGGAGGGAGGCACAGCTGCTCTGTCTAATGTTAACCTTTACAGGGGTCAACCCTACAAGCTTATCCCTAATATAAATCCCATTAATCAAGCGAGCAAATGAAGAAATGTAAGGTTGCAGAGTGTTTCTCTTGGGTTTTTGTTGCTCTTTGAAAGTCCAGTTTAAATCAGTAACAAGAAAGTATTTGAGAAAACAAGGCTATGTTGTTACTCAATTAGCAATAAAATCAACAAATAATAGGCAGCAATAATAAGATGTATTGTGTTAAAAGACTAAAGGTAGGAGAGGACAGAGTACTCTCCATTTTTAGGGTTCTCAGGAGGAATGGTCAGGCAGGACATTGCAACGGGCCGGCACAGCCTCACGTTTTAAGATCCGCATTTAAAACAGACCAGTCGTCATCAGCCCTGGGATCTTTCACTGCTTGTCAAATGTGGCAGAAATAGCACTCTGGCGTTTCCGCCAATCCAACAATTTGTCTCTGTGAAACGAATGAGCTAAGACAGAATGGATTATCAGCCAAACAGTGGAAGTTCAACATATTTATATGTGTAGGAAATAGACATTTAACCATTCGTTTATATCTAAGAGTTTAAGCCTCTGACCTCGTATTCTTGTACATAATGAATCAAATGTGCTGCTGCTTCGGTTTATTTGAAGCCCCTCTGTAAAAACAGATCACTCTTCCAGGTCAATCTTCAATTGTGTGAACTCTGATCCCTGGCTAAGGAATGAATTAGGTGCCAAGAGCTAACAGGAAACAGAAATATAGCTTGGGCAGAGGGACATGTCCACTTATCAATGAGAAACACCATCCCAGAGACACAGGCATGCACGGATAAAGAAGTGTGCAGGTACATGCGGTACTGTGCAACACTCGCAGACCACATTTCCCTTCATTTAATTGAGGTGGCAATTATTTTTTAATAATTGCCACCTCAACTAAATGAAGGGAATTAAAAAAGCAGGAAAAGCGTATTTAACACTGAAGCCTCCAACACTAAATGTGCATGTGTTTAATTAGTCCACTGGTTTGTGGATCTGCTTCCACTTTTAACTCCTTCATCCTTCTAATCTGAAGCCCAGAACCAGTCAGCCCTTACACTTGCTACGCAAGTTACATAGGGCCTCGTGTCAAACCTTAATGTTTAGTAAGGACGCAAAATCAGAAATGGCCCAGATAGAGTGCAGATTTATTCTCCAAACGTGCAATTAGCCAATTTAATATTGTGACTGTTTTGTTTAAGACTTTAATAATCTTAAAATGATGATAACAACTCATATTAGAATCTGGTGTTAATTTAATACAAAAATCAATATTACAAAGGCTCTTAACATACTGACAAAGGTCTCAATTATTTACAAAAAAGGCAGCAGACTCTTAGTCACTGAAGTCATTCATTTAAAATAAATAAAAAGAAATGTAACATAACTCGCTGTTGTGAGACATGTGTAGCAGCTCATGAAGTGAAGGACATGTAGAAAAGGAAAATGAGTACAGAACTGAAACAATGTAGGAGTATTTGGAACGCACAGTTTATATAAAACAATATTTACAATATAAAGGTACATTTGCATTCACTTGGCTCATAAAACGGCCATGCATGTTAAAATAAATAGGCCATGTTTTGCATCTGTTAAGCAAACCAGTCCTGACTTTATGTCTTGGGCTATTTCAGTCATTTAAGCAACTCGGGCTACATTAGATCATGAACTAACATTAACCTCTGTTGGGAGTGAGACATTTATGGTTTGTAGACCTGTAGGGAGCTATCTTTGGAATATTGTAGTATGGTACATGAACAAATGATGGGCTTGTGAAACATATATTATCCCTTTGTTCCTCTTATAAAGGCACGTCTTTAAAGTCCTTGCCAAAATGAATACTTTTGTAACATAATATTGCTGGAATAATCTTCCTCCATCATGAAGATTTCATTATAAATAAATACCTTACAATTTAGATATAACACACTATGAGAATGGACAGACCTTCACATGTTTGTATGCTAGCCAGATCTATGAGACCTACAGAGTACCAGCAATATACTCACAAGAGCAAAAATTAAACCAAACGTAGTAAATGCACAGCCCCAAAAAGGGCCACTGGATGCTCCATACTGGAGTAAGGCAGGCTATTTAACACTCTCCATTAATGGACACACTCCAAATGTACAATGTCAGTTCTAAGGTAAGACAGAATGAGGCAGTTTTTATAATGCTGCTCTATGAAAATGTAAAGGCAAGGTGGTGCTCTGACTCCCTAATTTCTAAGAACTGGCTCTAGTGATGTGGCTCCCTGCTGATGTACACGCTACTACTGTAGCTAGTCCTTGAACAACCCCCCCATCCCACCCCACCAAAAAATGTTTACCTCTTTCTGCACCCCTCCGTGACTTCCTAGAAACTGGAAGGAAGCCCTCGTGGTCTTCAAAGTGAAGAACCGAACCTCAGTCCTGAATCTAGATACTTTTGGTTATTATTGTATTCAAGTATCTCCAGGAGAACAATAGAGAGTGAGTCAACAATGCTTTGGTCCAATTTGCTCGTATCTATTATCACTATTATGTATTCTTCTGGGTTTTTTTATGTATTCTTCTCCTTTCTTTATGCTTCATCTATCCATGTGTCCCAGATTTGTGAGCGCTCAATAAAAAAATATTCTCACTAGTCAGAAAAAAATTCAAACTAATAGTTTTTTGTTTGTTGTTTTAAAGGGATCTGAGAACATGCTGACTGTACTCACTGAACTCTCTCTTCATAGCAGTCTCTGCTCTTGAAGCAACAAGTTGAGGCTTCTTTGCAGTCTTTCAGTGGTGAAATATCCATCCTCTACATGACACTTGCTGAAATGTCAGTTGCTTGGCGCACAAGCTGTAAAATCGGCACCGCGGCTTAACGCTGGTAAGATTGTACACGATGCTGTATGTGCTGAGTGTCATGTGTTGAACACCGCACGGAACAGTAAGCGAACAGCTGCTGTGATTTCTAAATGGGGAGGGCTGTTCTAGTAAATTGCCTCAATGTCAGAATAGTGTTTGAAAACTTTATGAATCCATTCTGAGTAATAGGCCACATTGACGAAGATCGCAGGACGCCTGGCGATGGCACACCCCCGACCGTGTATGCTCACACCGATGATGACCTTACTCTCACTCTCCTGACACACAAGTGGGCCACCGTAGTCTTTCTGTAAGATATGAGCCAGTGGAAGAGGGGTTGATCTCCAAATATGCCAGTCAAAACAAACAGTCCCCACAAAGAGTATGTGTTCAAATCGAAGCCTTTGGTTACCTCACACACGCCCTTGTCCTTCTCTCCCCCAGCACAGACTTTGGTTTCAGTGATAGGTAGGCTGCCATTATGGATTTGGGAGCATTTGTTGTTACTGACCATGGGAAGACGCACCATTTTCAGACTGCCTTCATGACCTGTCCCTAAAGGAACCATCAAAAATGTATCAGGACAACACTTCAGCGCTAATCCTTTACATTGATTAAGCTTGGACTAGGACTAGACTGCATTACCAAAGCTGATCCTGGACCTAAAAGGAACACTTACACTTAATCTTAAAGTTAGGGTGATAACATTCATTACCTTTACAACAGCTTGAACTTCTTAGACAGAAGAATTAATTAACATATTTACATTTTTTATCAAAGCTAAGTCCATTTTTTATCCCATTTACACACATGCAATTATAGTCTGACTTAACCACACCACCTCAAAATACACTTAACAGACAGGCAGCTCAAATTCAAGTTTTCTATTGGTCAGTCTCCACATGGGTCTGTAAAATTTAGAAATTATTAACCAATGAAACGTGTTGAAAATAGTTATACCAATTTTGATGACACAGTATTCATTTATTTAGAATATACATCGTTTTTTGAGTTTCCTGAAGGTTTCGGCCCGACAGCAACAATTTGCTAAAAAGCATAATACAGTTGTGAAATATAGGACAATCATTCTGACAGTTACACACAGTCAGTGCATTCATTAAAGTTGGGATTATTCAAAACAAATTAGTCAGTGCATTCACACCTGAATTGAAATTTGTTTGCAATTGATATCTAAATGTACTCATAAAAAATAAGAATTTAAGAAGATTTAAGAAACAAAATGGCCATTCACTGATGGCACAGAGAGAATAAAGAGACTGGTACCTTTCGTCTCTCCCCACCCATACATGAGGCACTGGAAGTCTTCTGACACTTCACATCCAGCTACAGGCAACAGCACAGTTCTCACATGCTCTGAGAGGGGGGCGGGTCTAGGCAAAGTTAAAGTAATAAATAGGTCAGTTAACAAGATACAGAGTGAACAAGTGAATCAATTAATGAATGCATGAGCCGGTGAGCCTTCTGTAGTTCGTACTGGGTGAGTTTGAGCAGGGCCAGGTTGGAGCCATCAGGTCCACAGACCATGTGTGCAATGCGGAGCCCGTTTGTGTGTGAGGAGGCATTGAGGTGGAGGAGACCCACATGTACTCTGAACTCCCAAAGATCAGGAACGCTGTGGAACACACATGTAGCACATGACTCATCTCATCCTGCCACATGATAAAACACAGCAGCCGCATGCCAGGGTGAGCATACAGAGCACAAGACAGTGGACCAAACTGAAGCAATGCAGTGATAATACATTCACCCATCTTAAAGCCAAGTGTCAGTTCAAATTCATACAATATTCCTCCTATGCCAAGAGTAGAAGACCTGCCAAGATATGGTGTCCAAATCTCTTTATTTTAGAACTAGAGATATAAGGCTAATCTACCTAACAAGTAAGGGTAGCTCATATGTCACATGTTAGCATAATATGACAGTGTTATGTATAAAAGTAGACAAAAAGGCTCTAGAGCGGGGAAACTGTCTAAGCATTGGCCTTATCAGTGGCGTTATCATAATCCGTGGCTGGAGGTGTTAGACAGCATAACTGGCCTCACTCTATCTGTGATTGCAGGATGGCCCTCTCTCTCCCCATCACACCTAACAAAATAAGTGTTAGAATCCAAAAATAAGTGCTATAATCCAAGCACACTGTGCTGTCTAATGACATTTTTCTGTGACTAGCTAGCAGGTAGAAATTGGCATGACTAAATTGGGAAAGAATAGGGACAAAGCAAAAAAGAACAAAAAGAAAAGAAAAAGCCTAAGTACTGAAGTACACCAGCCTAAGTATTGAATTTTGTTTGAATTTTTATACATTCTGAAAGATAACAGTATGTCATACAAGTCACGCATACTTCCTTTTTTGCTACATTAGCCTCACAACTCAAAACAGTGTAAAACTAAAGTAGTGGTTTGGCTTATTGACAACATGTGAGGTAAAGTGAGGTATAAAAAAGTGATTTTTTAATAATAATAATTCATCAAAGTCATACAGTAGGCGATGTTCTTCAGAACAAAGAGCCATGTGCTGATGTTACATGTACAGAGAAAAGATATCTCAATGCACTGGACCGCATCTCTGGTAAAGCAATCTGATTTTTTTCCCTTGCTGGGCCACGGAGGTCCTCAGTCCTCAGCAATGCAGATGGGCCTGCTTCTTCCTGAGATGCGTGAGATAGCTAAGCCCGGGAGGGAACGGGTGTGGGTTATGTAGAGCTGATCTAAAACACAGACACCCGCGCTCTCTCTGTCCAGAACAGCTCTAGGTCAACGAGGTTTTCTCTTGAAGAGCGCCACAGCAGATCCCCAGGCATTCATCACCGGCAGCAGAGGCATGCCAAGCACAGAGAGGCTAAACAGCCCCACGGCCAAGAGAGCACCACCGACTCACTCTGAGCCAGAACATCGGCCTGTCACTACCCACTCATAAACAGGAAGCGCCGCAAAAGAAAGATGGCCAGGGACAGAGATGTACAAGGAGAGGATAAGAGGGAGCAAAGGAAGAGAGAAAGAGAGAGAGAGAGAGAGAGAGAGAGAGAGAGAGAGAGAGACAGCTTCTTTCAGCAATGCAGCAAAAGATATACAGTGCCTTGTGAAAGTATTCAGTTCCTTGGAAAGTTAACATTTTCTGGATTACAAGTGATACCTGCACATATTTTTTCCAATCAGTATTTTATTATACTGTTTTTACTTCCAAACCATAACTGGCATAAGTAAGAAGTTAGAAAAAAAACACATAAAAGCAGAAAGAAATAGAATCGAAAGAAAGATGGCAAAGGCCAAAAGCGCTATATGAATGGAGCCAAACTGACTGAAGGGACATTACCATGAAGGGAAGCATTCCTGGTCAGTGAGGACCCACTCCTCTCGAATAAGAGAGCCTCCACACCAGTGCCTACCCCTGTCAACACATATGATAGACTCAGGCACAGTCAGACTTACAGTCATGAATATAACCACACTGAAATAAAGACAACGTCTGAAATGCTGTTTTTTTTTAAATAATATGAGATGTTCAGAGTTTTCCTCACATGTGTCTCTTCCTTAAAGGAATAGTTCACTAAAAGTGAAATGTAATTTTCTGTTTGCAGAAGGTTTGCTAAGATACAACTGGTTTCATACATTACTTCTTTAGTAACACTGGAGCTTCGAGCCTAATGTGGTTAAAAAGCAATAGAAGTCTATTAATGGAACTCTGTTTACATGACTATTACATTATTCTTGTAGTGCCCGTGCAAAACTAAGGCCACAGTACTTGAGATTTTTTGATTAACCTTTCCTTAAATATGCATTTACTATGTATGTCTTTTCATCTTGGCTGAATCTGAGTAGCATTCATCAATTTTTTATTTTTTTTTTCTAAATCCTGCATAGGATAGTAAATTAAGGCTTGATTACATCATATACACTGCGTTCCAAATTATTATGCAAATCATATTTTTCTTAGATTTTCCAAATTACCTATATGAATTGCAGT
>JBBPCX010000135.1:19289403-19312122 GCA_037974365.1 Hydrocynus forskahlii
GAAAACATCACCTATTGCTCTGATGACAGTTTTGCACACTCTTGGCATTTTTTCAATCAGATTCATGAGGAATCGACTTGGAATGCTATTTAATTAACAGGTGTTTCTTTGTCAAGAGTTCATTAGTGGACTTCCTTGCCTTCTTAATTTGGGACCATCAGGTGTGATGGTCGGGTTGGTACACAATTAGTAATCCTGTTCCACTACAGTTCTACTCCACATTATGGCAAGAACCACTTAACTAAGTAAAAAGAAACAACTGTCCATCATTACTTTATTACCAAACATTCAGGTTTGTTTAACTCTTTTTTTGTTTACTGCATAATTCCATGTGTTCCTTCATCACTTTGTTTGTTTTCAATATTAATCTACAACGTAGAAAATAATAAAAACAAAGAACAAACACTGAATGAGAACATGTGTCCAAACTTTTGACTGGTAGTGTAGTATAACAGCCGAGTCTGTGAACAACCATCTTAATATGTTTAATTTAAAGTTCTCAGACTCTTTGATAGTATGTCACCTGTGAAGGCTAAAATGGTTTCTGGTAAACAGAAAGCACCACGGACAATTGTAGGAGCAGTAGTAAATCAGAGAAGACCATTCAGAAAGGCTCAAAAAAACTAAGCTTCAAACTGATTGTGAAAGAGACTATTTAAAAGAGTTTAACATTGTCTCTCTTCTCTAATGCATGTTCCCAACATTACTAAAGACGCCTGTTATCAAACACCTTCAGAAAAAGAGAAATCTGGATACCACCGCACTTAACAATTATAGGCCTGTTTCAAATCTCCCATTTATAGGTGGGGTCATGGAGAAAGTAATCAAATCAGTAGTAGCCTGAATTTAAATGGTTACTTCAACAAATTAAAATCAGAGTACGAGGTAGCTTATCCTAGCTTTGCACATAACACTCAGAGCTATTTAGCGATTTCATCAGATGACTTCAGTCCCATAGACACATTCAGTTAAATAAAGACAAGATTAAGACAGTTCTGTTTGGCAACAAAGAAGGAAGGTTGTAACTTTGAGTCTATTTGGATTCTAGGGAAATAAAAACTATGAGCTGTGCTGAATATATTGTTGTAGTCATGGATGGGGATCTTAATTTCTATAACCACATTAAAGCTATAACTATATAAGTACTCTGGTATCTCAAGAACATAGATAAAGATTATGTGTCAAAGCAAGATTTGGAGAAGCTTCTTCATTACATGCAGGTATTGTAATACTCTGCTCATTGGCCTCTCCAAAATGAGCATTAGACTCCTCAAGCTTTTCTAAATGCTGCTGCTAACAAATTCTAACAAATACAAGAAAATGGAGCGTATTACTCCTTTTCTCAGGTCCTTTCACTGGCTTCCAACAGGTTCAGTATTTAATTTAATGTAAGCCTGGTAGATCTCTAAGGCGGGCAGGAGCTGGTCAGATCTGATGGCCAGACCTGAAACTAAACAGGGTGAAATTTAGTCATTAAGCTGCTCACTGATGGAAACAGCTCTGCATCGAGATCAGATTTTTCCCAACTTTTATCAGCTTTAAAAAACAGCTAAAAATCAGGCACTGTTTATTTAACATAGCTTTCTTTACTTTTGTTTAACATATTTTAAATCATACTTTTATTCTTCCAGAGTGTGAGAGTGTTCCAGTTATGGGGTTACACCATATGCACTGAATGTGGCTTCTTGCTTTCCTGCTGCAACTCAGGAAGGACTTGTTACGGTAATTAACTGATCAGTTGAAATGAGTGTGTCAGAGTATGGTTGGCACTAAAATATACAGGGCCGGAGGTACTCCAGGATGAGGGCGGGGAGGGACCACTATTTATAGAAGAGAAGAGAAGAGAAGAGAAGAGAAGAGACTTACAGCGCTCTAATCCACAGTAATCCCAGGGAATGGAGGAATTGGAGGTATAGCACCATGGGCCATGCTTATCTCTGTCTGGATTCCTGCACAAGTTCAACTGCAACCCTGCGTTCGCCTCCTCAGAACGTGTACCTCTACCACACACACACATACACACACACACACACACATACACACACACAAAAGCAGAAAATCAGTTGTAGGAAGCACTGACACTTCTCTTAGTCTGTCATTTTCTTCAGTACATCATAGAAGGAGCATCATATTTTCTTCCCCCCCACTTGGAGTGTGTCTTGGAGTATGGAAGCACGATGTTCTGCTCACTGTTCCCTCATTAATTCAAACCTGCGTACTAAGCGACCCCTGCAGCCCCAGTCTGAAGTGAATAAACTAATCCAAATGTGTGATGCAGGACCCACAGAGCGGAGTGAAAAATGGGTAGGAAGGAGTGATGGATAGAGAAGAACAGAGTAATTCTTCCTCCCTGAACTGAGCGATGGCTGAGCTTTCTCAGAGCTGACCTCCTGACCCCGGCCGAGGCAGACTCGCTGGCTGGCCGCCACACGAGGAAGCTGATTGGCTTTGATCTGTCCGTGGCGAGAGAGTGGGGGAAAGCGCTTCCTGGGGTCAGGGGTCACCTCTGGAATATGTCTGTCCATCGGCACAATTTTGGCTTTTAAAATTCCTGTAAATTAGCAAAGGCTAGCAGCTTGGCCTAAGTCAAGGGCGTCTGAGCGAGCTGCTTCCTGGGCAGTGCATCTCTCAATGAGCACTGCTGGGTACTCTTCATTTTGTCAGCTGGATAAATGTGGAAAGATGGAGGTGTCGATCTTCCAGGCTCCTCTGGCTCTTCTCGGCATCTGTGTGCGCCGTCAGTGTTGTAATACTGCATTCAGATCTCCTTCCCCATGCAAACCACACACTCATCACTGATTAGGAGGCAGTGGTCTGCACAGTCTACTTACAACCTCATCCTAGTCTGTGAGGCACACAGCTTTGTATCACTGACTGACGTTTAACAGCACATTTTGAATGACTGTGGTGGTCTGTTATGATTATTCGCCAGGTGTTTGCCAGGTGACATAATTGTTGAACGCAGCATTTTAAAAGCCTACATGACTGATGTTTATAACTATGCATTAAAAACTTTTAGCTGACAAGGAAGAAAAAGTTTCAGTGCAAAATAAAACTCGCACTGTGGCCAATTTTACGGCATTGTACTTTCACTCAGCACTGTAAATTGTTAAGGTTAATTTGTTAAGTCCACTGTAAATAACTAAGATAGCTTAGTGGCTGTTTTCCAGCATATGAAGGACAAAATACATGAAGGGGTATGTTACCTTGTCAGTGTAGTGTTTTTGTGTACACTCTTTTTATTGTAAATATGAGCAGAATATGTGTTAAGTCTGATGGTGTAATTCAAACGAATAAATCCACTTTTGACCAGATTCCAGGCCTTTTTACGTGCATGCTTTCTGTGCATGCTACCAACAGATCACTGCTGAAGGCCATAATGCTCTGAAAACTGGCAAACACTGCAAAATTATAAATATATATATAAGACTATAACATGATTGTTTTGCCAGTATATGGAGATGTTTGATAAACTTACATAAAACAAGTAAAATAAGTTAAATAATCACATTAATGTTCCAAAAACAATCTTCAAATGAGAACTATTACATTTAGGGTGAAGAAGATTACATTTAGGGAGAAGAAGAGCTCAATATGCTGGACACAGGATCTGTTCCAATCCTTTAATGCTGTCATATCTGTTTTGTAGCCCTCATTATGAGCTCTAGTCTAAAAGAAAGCCGTATGGGTGCAGCCAGTTCCAAGGTTGGCAGAACTCAAATCGGCTGAGTTCAAAAAAGAAATTGGACAGGGTTTTACAGAAAATAGACAAGGTTTTATCATAAATGGCTTGTCAGTTGTTGTGTACCTGAATGTGTGGTCTGACCAGAGTCCACAGGGAATTCCCGATCTGGTCTTTGACACATTGCCTCGGTAGCTCTCCCCATTGTCCTCATAACACTCTAGGGCATAGATGCAGAAGAAATTAATTAAAAAAGGACAATGCATCAGACCATAGTTACCACATGCTTACATACACACAGAAATGCACTAAATTCCAGGCCATCAACGCGTTTATATTTCAGTCATTTATGGATTTGCGGACTGTATTCATGTTGTCATGAAATAAGCATGTTTGAAAGAGAGTTTTATTTGTGGTTAGAGCCAATTTTGCGTCACAAACCACTTTACAATTGGTGGTCATGGAAAAAAACAGCTTTCTTCTGTGCCAACATCTGACTTTGGTTTGAGCGGAACCAGAAAGCAAGAGAGAAAAAGAGAGCTGCTCGACCTGGAACCTCAAAATAACCCCTCTGGTGAAAAACGTGTCTTTCAAAAAGCTAGGCTGTGATACAAAAATCATTTCTGCCGAATTTTGCAACAGTGGATTACAGTGTTTTTGTTTTGAAGATTTTCATCTTTTCTTTTACCTTTTTGTACACAAATGAAGTAATGTGTGTGCACATGTGTATGTGTATATGGTCTCACCTGTCTTTTCTTGAGTTTCTGACTCACACCTGGGGATGTTGGTACAGAGGGCTTTTCGCACTTTGGGGTCTGTGGTGAAGCACCACGGGATTTCAGAGCCATCAGGGTTTCTACAGAAGTTTTCTCTCAGATCTCTGAAACACACACACAAACAGGCATAAAATCAAAATCCTCTAAAGGAGCATTTCAAAAAGAACAGTGCTGTCACATACCTCAAAACAAACACATTAAAGACCCAAGAGCTGGTCTGCTACACAAAGCTCACCCTTTGGTCTGAAAGACTACTTAAGGCTCTTCCATACTGAACAAACAAACACCAATAAACCCAACATTCTCAAGTTGGCAGTTTAAGAGGCAAACAAAATAAATCAGCGTGAATGAAGGAGGACGTTCAAAAGTATTTGAAGATATCACTGATTTTGATAGTTCAGCTAAATGTTCATCTTTCTAACATTGTCATCTTCTATGTTCATGAAAAGACATGAGCTACTCAGCACTTCTTACTGAGCCCGATCTCACAAGCTTTCGTGAAGCCATCACGATTTATACTGTAATCAAAATATGTGCTGCGATCACGCTTTAGGGCTTTTTTTTCATGCTAGGACAACGCTTCACTACCCCTATGTATTTTAATGTGTACTGCGTAACACCGCCAGTATCAGTGGTAACAGTTGACTGAGGGACAGTAGGAGAGAAATAATGCGTGGATTCCTTATAGTTTTTGTTTGCAAAACTGTTGAAACAGGTTGAAATGCCGTGAGACGGGGAAAGTCCCTAAACCTAACCCTAAACTTACCCTAACTTTAACCCTAACCCTAACGCAGACCACAGTGGAAGAAATGAAATGTAGGGCATGGGCCCTTAAAAGAACAACTTACCCTGTACCATACCATATGGTGTCTAGGTGTAATGAAGAATGTAAATGGTGACTCACTTGCATCGGTAGTTGTGAGGAGTGTAGGAATGATTGTGTGGAAACTGAGAGTCCCAGCGCTGACAGGCCACTCCAGTGGGGGTGACGTTTACTGTTCCCCGATAACTCTCCCCCTGACCCCGAAAGCATGCAGTGGTCACATCGGAAACAGCCTCGTGAGCTGAATCTGCACGAAAGTGGAGGTGGGGGGGTTAGATTGATTCACCATAGCATGCATATCTTTCCGCACTAGAAGACAAATAGATATAGATACAGAAGGAACATATTTACCAGACCGCATTCACTCCCACATTGCTCCACCATTAATCTCGACAGGCCCGCTCAGCCGCATGGCTTAAAGCATTAATCCTCATAGTACACCGACAGTGCGATTTATAGCGGGCTGCTGCACCTGTACACAGCCACCACAGCACCGTGCCGCACTGTGATGTGTTCTGAGCCACGCCAAACTAAACGTTCTACATGTCTGTGCACAACCACATATATACACACACATACAGATACATGGACACTCACACACACACATACACACACCCACAGACACACACACACACACAAGATTCCGCTCAAAACCTTTGAAACATTCAGCTGGAATTCCACTGTAAATCATACATCACTCATACACACACACACACACTCTCTCACACACACTCTCACACTCACACACACACACACACAGACAAAACCCTTGGCTTCTCGTTTATGTTTTGTCTCACACCCCGTCTAATGTAAAACACTTGTGGAGAGGGGGAAAGGGATGTTAGCATAAATTATCGTAGGTCTTCCTTTCAACTGATGTACAATACATCTTAAACGCGTAAATTGTTTTCACTCTTCAATTAGCGTCATACACTCTCGCCTTGCCGCTCCAATTGCCCTGTTGTAAATAAACCCTGTAACATCGCAGCTTGAATTAGAAGCCTACAAAACTATTCAAATCCACATAACACCAAAAGGTATTAAAGGCCTAATCTCCATCCACTAATTACAGCTTTCACTCTCATTCAGGCCCTGTCATTTGCCAATCCCCTCTTCCCCATACATCTCCATTCCATGCTAGTTTTTTTCCTGTTCATTTTCTTTCCCTTCCCATCCCAGCCATTTCCTTTACTGTCAGTCTTTATAAAACATATACTAATATCTCTCACAGTATGTGTGCAGTCATCCACCACAGGTCACGCAGCATCGTAAAAATGACTCTGAAGTACATAATCAGGTTGGTGTAATAAAAATGGTATATCCATATTCAGTTAATATCTACATCACAATAAATGTCAAATCATTGTTTGTTTATCATTTATCGTTTATCATCTCAGAGTCAGAGATTAGTTTCTTGCCAAATTTATATATATATAGCCCTAGTGTTAAAACCACTGGCAGGTGAGGTGAATAACATTGATTATTTCATTACAAACGCACCTGTCAATAATTGTAAATATTAGGCAGCAAGTGAACACTCAGTTCTTGAAGCTGCTGTGTTCGAAGCAGGAAAAATGGGCAAATGTAAGGACTGGAGAGACTTTGACAAGGACCCAATTGTGATGGTTCCCAGCAGTGGTTAGTACCTACCAAAAGTGGTCCAAGAAAGGACAACCACTAAACCAACTACAGAATCATTTTCGCCCAAGACACTCTTATGTGTGTGGGAAAGAATGTTAGCCCACCTGATAAAAAAAATCGGTTATGTAACACACATTGCTGAAAAAGTTAATGCTGTTTATAACAGAAATGTGTCAGAACACCGTGTATCACAGCTTGCCCTATGTGGGGCTGCATAACTGCAGACCGGTCAGAAAGCCCATGCTGATCCCCGTTTACTGACAAAGAGCTCAAGGTGTTGACTGGCCTGCAAACTGTCCAGATCTCAATCCAACTGTGTATCTGTGGGGCATGCTGGACAAACTAGTCTGATCCGTGGAGACTCCAATGTCACAATTTTCTTGCAAGGAGCTGCTGCTATTGTCTTGATGCTAGACACCACAACACACCTTCACCACAGTGGAGTCCATGCCTGGATGGGTCAGAGTTGTTTTGGTGGCATGAGGGGCATTATATATTTATTGCTTTGGCCTGCACATGTTCTTTTTTTTGTATGTAATTTTCTCAAAACAGGAACAAATAAGTTCCCTTTTTCTTCATTACTAACAACAGCTAAGCTTTCATAAGGAATTCTATTTTGAGTTTAAGAGCAGTCAGGTTTTGCCTGCCAGCTGAATAGTCATGTGCGTTGTCCCCTCTCAGCACACAGAAAGAAAACGAGCTTCCGTATTATTCCAAGCACCCCATCCTCATGTTCCATCATCCAAGCCGCAATGCCCCAAAGCTCAGCTCCTTTCAGCCACAGGCTCCATGGGGTATACGCACACGCAGCCATGCACGCATGCAATGCAAAATAAAGTCTCATACAATGCTATAGTCAATCATGGCAGCCAAGGCGCACATAAATGAGAGCACATCTGAGACTCCAACATAAAGCACTGAGACATAATTCAAGTTCTGGCCCAATTAAATCATCTTCTCATTCATAATAACATGCCAACACAGCAAAAGTTGGATATACAACAACAATGCAGAGCACTGGGGCAGATGGGCCACAGCCCCTCGGAGAGCTTGGTTTCGTGTGTGAGAAAGTAAAGGGGTACTAACCACACACACTGATGTTGCAGTATTCCCAGCGCGTGTTCTTGTCCATGGTGTAGCACCATGGACGCACATCATTATTGGGATTACGGCAGTAGTTATCGTCCAGTCCTTTGCCTGAGTGCCTGAGAATGAAAAAATAAACAGTAAATGTGTGTGGGTGTAAAATTTACTCTCTTCCAGAGGGTGATGGTTAACTTTTCACTGTTTAAAATCAAACATATTATCATAAAACCAGGAGAACATGAAGAACATGATGTTAGGATGTTACTCATTTTAGGAAATTAAAGACAAGAATGAGCAGCACAGTTCATTTTGAAATGTTTACTAGTAATAAATAAAATATTAAAATAACTTGCTGAACTGATCTCTTGCCTAAGTTACTACACTCACAGTAGAATTAATGAAGCTAAAGTTGTCTTCTTTTTTTCTGGTCTGCCTTAAATGGAACCTTATTTTTTTACTAAGCAGCTTTGTAAAAAAGTATGCTTACATGAGTAAAACTATCAACTATTACAGGTAAATCTGAATAAAGTCCAATACAGTAAAAAAGAAAAAAGTATATAATATAAAAATTATATAAAAATAATTAATTTTAAGGGTTGTACTAAGAATGAGCATTAGCCCTGGAGAAATTAAAAATTAAAGAGTGTGTGTGTGTGTGTGTGTGTGTGTGTGAGAGAGAGAGAGAGAGAGAAAGAGAGAGAGAGAGAGAGAGAGAGAGAGAGAGAGAGAGAGAGAGAGAGAGAGAGAGGGAAAGATACCTGTGAGGCTGGTATTTGTGTTTGTGAGGCCTCTGTGAGTCCCATCTCTGGCATTCTTTCCCACTCTCAGTGTGGTCCATTGGACCTCTGTATGCCTCCCCATTGCACTGCATGCACTGCACTGTACACACAATAGTTATGACCAGTTATGAACACTTAATAGCATTTCTGTGGACATGCAACAGCGGACTCACATTATTTATATATTTATGTGGCATTTAATAATCACTGAAAATGCCATGATCATGACATTCCTAGTAAGAAAATGTGCATGATAACAGATGGGATACTGTCTGAAACTGTAGACCCGTGAAGTGGACCTAAGAACGATGAGTAATAACGTATCAAATTCAATTACACACATTCAAAAATAACCATACACAGCAAAACCTACATGATACTGTTCACCAGTATGCTGTACACTTCAGATATTTTAGATTCTACACCTTGGTTTCACGTACTTTAAGCAGTATTGAGGGAATAGTCTCCTACCTTCTGAGCACTGGGGCAGTCCACACTCCTGATATCGAGTCTCAGAGGAGTTGGTGAAGCACCAGGGTCCACTTACGTCTTTATCTGGGTTACGGCAGAAATTCTCACGCAAGTCAAACTTCTTGTACTTGGCAGGCTTGAAACTGGCAAAGAGAAACAGAGAGAGCGGGAGTGAATGAAAGCACCACTATAATAGACAGAAAATGCTGGTCCTAGATGGCATGGAGGTGCTGGATTCGTCCGTACTGACTCTACTCCATTGATAAACCAGCTCATCCAGCCCTGTGCTCTGAGACACTCATACTACATATCACATCTGTGTCTGTGTTAAACATTGGACCTCCCAGTCAGTTTTGCTGTTTTTTTATTCAATTAGGTAAAATAACATATTACTGTAAAACAGTTAACAAAAAAATCCTTGAAATCAAATTACAAAAACTATGTGAAACATATCATGTGTACTGGGATATTAAATTTTTCCCCATGACCAACCACCAAAACAAGAGTGTCTATGATAAGTGCAGGATGCTGGCTCATGTTACTTGGTGGGCTGTTTATTTTAAATGTAATGTAGTCCCTACCTGTGTCATGTCTTTCAAAAAAGTAAATAAATCAAAATGTAGGGGTCCCTGGCTATATATCACATACACCACTTTAGAACGCATTTAAGGAACAATTATGGTTCTTCTATGCTACTTCTCAAAAAACCCTTTGAGGAATCCTCTAGCTGCACTACTCGGTCGCACGACTTTTCGTGCAGCCATCACGACATAAAATCTATTCAAAAACGTGCCGCGATCACGCTTTAGGGCTTTTTTGATTGCTAGGACAACTCTTCACTACCCCTATGTATTTTAATGTGCAGTGCGTAACACCGCCAGTATCAGCGGTAACTGGTGACTGTTAGGGTTCGGGTTAGGGACAACCTGTTTCAACCGCTTTGCAAACAAAACGATAAGGAATCTCTTTATTATTACACTTTTAGTGGGAAATGTGTAGTACATTTTCACAATATTGCATAAAAGCGTTCATTCATAGGCTACAACAGAAGACAACTTCGCATGAACGGGAGGCAAAAATGGTGAAAAACTCCTTTAAGCCGACGTGCGCAAATTTCTCTCGTACTGTCCCTCAGTCACCAGTTAGTGCTGATACTGGGGGTGTTACGCAGTGTGTATTAAAATACATAGGGTAGTAAAGCGTTGTCCTAGCACGAAAAAAAGGCCTAAAGTGTGATCGCAGCATGTTTTTAAATAGATTGAATATCGTGATGGCTTCACGAAAACTCATGAGACCGCGTTGAGCTGCAGTAGCTTCTTCCCTCTCTTCCCTGTCCGCTCTGTATGGCAGCCTGCAGTCATTGGGCTTAAACCTTTCATTGTTCAGTATGTAGGTGCTAACAGTACGCTCCCATACTTTATTTTTCAGTGAGAACACACTACATGCACTAAAAGTGGTTTGGACAATAAAGAGGTACTGTATTTGATCGCTCATCAATCTGTTCACTGTCTGTTCACTAAAGGTTATTATTGTTAGTCATCTCCACAGGGATAGTTTTTCATTCTCCTTCTCTCTCTGGTGTCGGCTAGAGGAGGACGCATTCCCCTTTTGAGTCTTGCTTCCACCCACAGTTTCTTCCTTCAACTTTAGGGAGTTTTCCTTTTGGCTCGCTCACTAGGGGCTCGGACCCGGATTCTGTAAATCTGCTTTGTGACATCAGTTGTAAAAACCTCTATATAAGTAAATTAAATTGAAAAAAAAAAATCCCAACCCCAATGAGAAGTACCCCCTGTCTCCTCAGCTCTAAAACACACACTTCAACTCAGTAAGTTGGATCAAGTGTATTGAGCGCAGGGAAACCAGTAAAACATGTAGACCAGGGAGGCCTCCCAGAACAGAGTTTGGAACCACCCTATCACATTCAGCCCTGTAGGTGTAACACAAGGTCTACAGGAGTTTGAAGTGATTTTACTGTTGTGAGCTAAACCTGACACAGGCAGGATTTAGACATGATTTCAGACCTTTCCTTTGAGCTCTGATCCAAACTGGCTTCTTTCTTCCAGTGCCTATTCCACTGCATCATAAGACACCCAGCCAGAATGATCCATAACCCACAGCAAAGCAAACGCTCCACCAGTGCTGGAGAATGCAGGGCAACACCAGCTGATCCTTACCACTGGTGCAATGAAAGCCTGAAGTGCTGCACTGGACTGTATCTGGGGCTGTACATGGAGCCAGCAGCTGCATTCGCATGAATCCGGAGCTGCTAATGATTCTGTGCTAACAGATGTTAGCCAGCAACTCCACTGTGTCTGCCAAAACCCTGGTCCCTCCGGTGCCTGAGCAGACGCTCCAAATCTCTCTCGTTTCGTTCACACAGCACAGCAACACATTTGTTTCAGCACTGAGAGGTCAAAGAGGCCTTAAACTCAACACCATCGCTAGTGTATATTTGGCAAAAGTGACTGTGCTCGGCCCATACCTGGCATCTCTTATTTCTCACCAAAAAGCTTCTAGAGAAATCTGATCCACATGCACACTGCTTAGGTATGAGGAACAGTATGATAGCTGTAGTGACATGTTATCTGTGAACATAAAGACAAAAAAAATCCTTAGAATCTTATTTGGCTGTAGCTGAAATGAACCCCAAACCTGTTTTTATTGTGTTAATTTGTCCCTGTCTTTGCTGATGACCGCTGCTGATGTCTTTTGACCTTTTACTTGGAATTTGGCAACAGTAATCTCAGTTTGTTTTTGAATCCCTTGCAATAAAACTGCAGCTCTACTTTGATCAAACATTTTAGAACCACTATATAGCCAAATCTGGCATAAATGGTGATGTTAATGGTTTATTCTCACTTTGGCTTAAAATTTGTTTTAATTAGAGATGTCACAATTAAATGATTTGAAATGTATGTTTTTGATGTATGTGCTTCATTTATTAACAATTTGAATGGTGAAGGAATCTGCAGGTCTTTATAAAACCATGTGGCATCTGAATGTTTTAATCTGATTGTAGGAGTGGCATATTAGCACCTATGTCGCTGTTGACTTGAAAGACTGCTGCTCAGGTCTGATGTTTCTCAAACACAGAGACAGAGGAGTCGGAAAGGGGTTTTGCTTAACTAGAAAGCAGTGATGGTAAGTTCACAACACAAACGTTTTAGATGTGTAGTGTGTTTTCATCATTATGTTAGTTGCTTAAGTGAACACAGAGTCACATTCTTTTCCACCGTAAGTAAATGAACAATGTTTGATGCTACTTGGTATCAATTTATAGGGATACATCAAACCTAAGCCAGTTGTCTCTAAGCTTACTACTTTACACTCAACCTCTCAGCTAAACTTGCCAAACTGGTGAGTGAGGATCATGTTTGGGACTAACGGATTACGCGAATCTAAAGAATTACTCGCTTAATTGTCCAAATAACTGGTTGAGGACTGGTAATAACTGGTGGTTTGCCAACACAGTCAAAACTGACATCCCTAGTTCAAAATTTCTTTTTAATTTCTACAAGCATAATTAATTTTGTTAGTTAGTCAGATGCTACATTAAGGTTTTACTGAAAAACAACAGATGCTAAAAAACTGGCAACGCTACTAAATAAAGAACAGTTTGGGAGCCTATAAATGGTTCCTATCTCCCATCTGGGGAGATGAGCCAATTGGTCTGATTCACCTAAAGAGCTGAACTATGAACGTTACTAAATTGCTTGTGTTATATCTTCTGCTTTCACCCTTATGCTCTACGTGCACTCAGCACTGTCTGCTGGTTTGGCTTGGCTAAAGTGGAGATGAGGCTGGGGTCAGGTCAGCACAGTGAGTGAGACTTTTAAATGAATGCTAGAGTACGCTAGAATGCTAGAGTATTCTTTTGTGATATCACAAAGAAGTGAGTCTCTCAGAGAGAGAAAAAAGATATATAGATAGACAGACAGACAGACAGACAGATTAAGTCAAGCAGAAACAGAATCCTGATGTCCCATGAATAAGCGAGAGTCTGGTCCAGTGTAGAGGGAAAAGAGAAGAGTGGAGTCGATCCTCAGGGAGGAGGCCGGGCTGTGCTAGCATGTGTGTTTGAGGCTCATGTTTTCTTGTGTCTGCGGCTTTGCGAGCGCAGCTGGAGAGCAGACAGAACATGACTTCAGTCCATAAATCCTTCCCCCACCGAAAACTCTTAATACAGCTCGTAAGCAACGTAGCTTACAGCACTCACTCCTGGCTAACGATAACTTAGCGATGGCCAACCACAATAACCCAGCTAGCTCCTGCTTGTTGATTCAGCTCCCCCTTACCCCCACACACATCGTGGTTACTCTAACATACACCAGGCCACAGGTATTCCCTTTCAAAGGAGTCATCAAATCATAAGGGTATTGTTATGCCACTTTGACTCTACATAGGAGCTTCAAATTGATGGACAGCCAGGAGACTCATATCAGACTTCCATCAGCTGTTTTGAAGTGATTAATGGCTCGCGAGGAGGATGAGTCGCTGAAAGATGTGGTGTGTTCCTGCGAAAACTTGCAAATGAGCCTCTCTATGGGATTCAGAAGTAACAGAAAAGTGAAAAGCTGTAAGAGACGGAGAGAAGGGGGCAGTGAGACCTTACTTGTGTTCATGTGGTACAGATACATTCCAGGCTTGGCATGAGATTCCGCTCCTTGTAATTGATCTTCTCCCCTTGTAGTTCACACCTGAACCAACAATGCACTCACACACATAGTCTGTGGAAAAACAGGGCACAAACACCTTAATAATCAAAAGCTGGAAAAGTTGTTTACCGATCACAGGCCTTTCTGACGTCTAAAACTCCACCAGACTTTCCGGCAGTGAGTTTTACGAAAGGGGTGAATTCGCAGGTGAAAGTTTCCTGCCCTTAAACTCCTTAAACTACGAGAAAAAAAGCCTCTTGATGGAAGCATAAACAGCAACCACCTAGTTAATAGGGCTGCTTGTTTGCCTTGGGCTTTGTTCCATGTTTACCTTAAGCTTCCAAAGCTCTTTAAGTTGCTGGAGGAGAGCAGCAGTTTGTTTACAGAGATGGACGAGTTTGCACAGAGCGCACGCAGCTGTCCAGGACTTTAACACTTTGCGGTCTTGGTGCTAAACAAACGTGACCGCCACTTTCACTGTGGCATCTCAAGGCTCTCAGAGACATAGAGGTGAATCGAAAAAGTCAAGCATGCAAGGAAAATGTCCAAGACAAAATATTTACCTTTCTTTTCGTAAAGGTCATGGCTGACTCGCCGCTCCTTCTGCGCTCCTTCTGTGAATCGGTCAAACGACAGCAAGTGGCATGTCCCGTTAATGTGGTCATAGTTGAATGCCCTGTAAAGAGAGACAGATAGAGAGACGGAGACAGAGCGATGGAGATAAGTAGGTAAGGTAGGTAGGAGATATACTAGGATATTAGAGGTGAGTATTTATAGAGTATTTAAATAGGGGTCCCTAAATTGGAGCCCCTTTCAGACAAGTTATTTTATACCGCAATGTATTTGTAATTAAATGGGAGAGGATGAAGTGTGAATGCAAGTCGATTGTATTGACTTCTGTTCATACAGTGATGACTGGATTACAGCAGCCAAAGCTGGATGTTTCTGTGCTGCTGTTTCAGCAGTTTTGTTTTGTGAATGAAAACATTGCAGAAGTGTATTTTGTACATGACTCTACAGAAAATCAGGAAACATCTGAAAGAAATGCAGCATGGCCAGCAAAGCAGAGTATGTGGAGTTTTCAGTTTTTACAAGAGAAAAAATATGCTATACATGATTCTGTCAAACGCACCAGTCACGTGACATCAATCTGGCACCGGATGTGACTCGCATCTCTGGGTATATAAACAGGAAGTAGATATCACACTGCACTCAGTCATTTGGGTCTCATGCCGGCTTGCCCCAAGCCCTCTTCTCCTTGTACCGTGAGTACTTCGGAACCCTTTATATACCCTTCTGTGTGCATGTGAGAACATTGGTTCCAGGTGGGAATCTCCACTCCTTGGCTGGAGCGATTAAAACGTGTGGTTTTCCGGCTCTTTCGTGTGTGTCCGCGACTGGGCTCTTCCATCACTCAACACTGGGCAAACTATCAGTTCATTTGTTGTCTATCTCTGTGACAGATTCAGAAATGAAGGTGCTGTTGTCTATTCACTCTGAGAACCTCACCACCTATTTGTTGGGATTTTCACAAAATGAATGAATATGTGCATCCCAGCAAAATAAATACCACTGAAGGGTTACATGTGTGAACAATGCAAAGCCTTACAGTCTTATAACACTTACAGTTCCTTCTTCTACCTCACAGTATTTCTTTACACTATCACCCTATGTTGAATGCATGTCCTGAATAGACATTTTGTGTGTGTGTGTGGTTGTATTTTAGCCATAAATTAACAAGACGGTAGATTAACATATTTTGGCCATTCTAGATTAGCTATAACACAGAGAAAAGAATATTGATCATTATCACTGGGGGGATTAAGAATTTAACCCTACTGACCCTACTGCTTCCAAAGAAAGCATAATAATGAACAGTAGTACTGCAGAACATGCTGAGTTGAAAACATGATTCTATTGCATAAAAATGAAAGAAAATTTATAGATGTCTTATGCCTTCTTTTCAGGAGTAGATGGCCCTTAGGGTCAGCATCTGCTAAAGTTTCCTAAAGACTCTTAATCAAAGGTCAGAGATTTCCACTCTTAGTAAAGGAAGTTACCTGCAGGACTTCTTGCTCTTGCTGCATTTCTGAGCACAGTCCTCCAGTGCTAGCCTCCGGACTCGGGCAGGCTGGCCGCAGTCAGAACACACTAGCCTGTTGTCCTCAGTCCTCTGGTACCGCTGCAGCGTCTGCTTCCTACACCCTGAGACAGCAGCAAGAGGTTACACACAAACGCATGCACACACTCACAGGCACCATAAAAGAGATTGTCTAACACCCTTGACTGTGTCCTTCCTGCTCTATTACTCATATCAGGTTAATTCCCCCTCCCAGAAGGCTCCTGAAAACCCTGACACGCACGCACACACACACACACACACACACACACACACACACACACACATGCTCCTCACATCGGTGCACTGCTTCAAAGACACCGGCAATGTCAGCTCACAACTATGTGCAAACTATCTTTTATCTCACACGCAAGAACTTGAGTGATCTCACTCACAGGCAAGTCATTAGGACCAGCATCTACCAAAAACAACATGCTACAATTAGCCCTGGATTGCCCTCATATGGCTGCCCACCAGTGGAGTACTCCTGTCCTGCACATTTTAAAGTTACACCTGCCTCAACAAACACACTTTCAGTCAGGAGGGGCTTGTTATTTAGCTGATTTGTTGTATTGGGTCAATTTTAAGCAGGGCAAACATCAATATATAAAAAGAAGAGCTAATACAGGACCATTGTTTGGGAGCAATGAGGCACAAAGAGAGACATTAGCATTTGTTCTTCTTCATTTCAATGCGAGTTGCTCAGTCTTGCTCAAGAGCGCATGTCCTTTACCTCATCATCTTCACTTCATGGGAACTTTCTTGAATTGTTCCTGCATCCTGCAAAGGTGCACCTCAGGCCAGCTGATTAACTATGGATGCTGCCAGGGAGCCAGAGCTACAACTTTAAATGATGTAGCAACAATTAATTACAGTTACAATGAAGTAAAGAAAGCGAGGCCTAGAACATTCACTTAAAAAAAAAAGACAGAATGAAATTAATAAGCACTGATACCAATGACTCCCTTCATGTTTTTAAAAAGAAAGCAGAACTTATGTTGTTATATTCGAGCTCATACCAACAAAGGTTTGGGCCCAGCAAATTTTAATGTAATTCAAAAATGTCCCCTAATAGCATGTATACTGTTGGGCCACTAGCAGTAGCTGGTACGTTTAGCATCCCAAACTATGCCCCCCCGGTTGGTAACCACTGCTGCACACACAAGCATGTAACTACTGCATTCACCAGCAGGCTCACAGGCAAGTTATGAGTAAGAGTTTACAATAAGCTCATCTTACAGACTCACAGGGTGACCATTATAAAAGACTGCTTGGCGTTTATAGAGTGGCCCCACAAATGATCCTCTGGCTGCAGCGTTCCATCTCATAAATTGACACCCTGCCCATCAACAGAGGCTTGTGACTCTATTTGACTTCAGCACTTTAATTATCGTATAATGGAATGGGGATCAGGCACATCGTTAGGTTTATTTACGGCTAACTGTAGTCTACAGATGGTTTTAATAATTAGACAATGCAATTCAATCCCTTGGCCTGGAGGGACGCAGCCCTACAAAGAGTAGTGTTTTCCTTTTTCGAACACAAATTACACTCATGAAGGTCTTGCTAATTAGCTGATGAGTTGAATCAGGTGGGCAAACTCTTGTGGTGTGGCCATTCGGGACTGCAGCTTGACAAATGTGAATAAGGTGTTCCCTTGGTACTCCGCTGTGGCTATATGGGTTTGATGAGAACATTTTATTAATGTTTAGGCTGCATCAGAGAACATCTGGTTTATATCATGCCCCTATTCTAACACTGATCTTTTTCCTTTAGTGCTCCAATTAGACTCCTCTGTAAATTCCTCAGCAATGCCCCCCTTTATGCATCTTTATCTCTGTCCCTGCTTATTAGATTTGGATAGTTCTTTCTCTCTGAAATGAGGCAGAGGGGAAAAATACAGAATACATTGTTTATGGCACTAATGAGGATAGACATGGGCTCAACATTTACATTAATAGTTTCAGGCTGACTCATCCAAGCCCTAACATGGAGCTGATCTGCCAGCAAGTATCTTTCCTTCCCTCTTTCTCAAAAAAAAAAAAATTGCTCCAGAGCAGGTCCGAGGTACTTTTGGGTCTGGCATATGTTTACACTGCACATCTGGTCCAGTGAACATTTGTGATGGTGAAATATGGAAGAAAGGACTGCATGCAGATGTTGCACGGCCTGCCGCTAACGCCTGCGCAAATTGCCATTTCCCAACCCAATCCTTGGAGGCCTCCAGACAGTCCAGATTTTCAATACAACTGCAGCAGGTATTCATTGTCCTTGATTGTTTAGCTCAGGTGTGTGGGGAAGCTAGGGTGGAGCACAAATATGGTCCGTCAGGGGACTCTTGAATACTGGGTGGGCTAAAAGAGTGCTATGCAGGATGCATCTACAACACATCCTGTGACATATAGCTGCTGTACTGGGAACAAGCTTCCAGGAACTGCAGGACCTTAATGTCCATTTCTTAAGTGACTAAATTGGAGATTCAAGCAAACTGCTTTTGTCATTCAAGCCAAATTGATCTAATTACAGGCCTCTCTATATTGCGCTTTTAGAGGACACTACAATATAAGGCAAGGCAGACAATGACTTAAGCCAAGAAAGAGTGCAGCTGGACTTCTGTAATCCCCAAGACAAATATACATCCATGTCAATGAGGACATTAAGAAAGTCACGCTCTCCTTGACACACACTGTGAGCTTCTTTGTTTGGTTATGTAACCTGCAGTAGATTTGCAGTTTCCCACAACCTCACCAGGGAATTCACTTTTGCAAATGAACTTCTGTCATCTTTGCAATGTGTTAAGCAGCAAAATTACAACACCGTGTCTGCAAAGGCATCCAGCATTTGGGAAGACAAAGCAATGCAAAAAATAAAACTCCAGTGCAGTGTGTCTGAGAGCTGAGATCAAGGCATAGTTTGAATCTAAACTGGGGCATGCCATTCCGGTGTTATTCCTTACCCACTAGGATTCCATACACACCCCATTCAAACACCATTCCAATCACTTTCCAGAGCCTTTCCCAGTCTGCTCTAATTCCATTCCCATTCCAACTCTGCCTGATTCCACTCAGTTCCAGTTACCATTCCCAGCACGACAGAACTCAGCAGCTGCAGCCGTTCACAATTCCGTGTTTCAACATTCCTGTTAGTATTTACAATAAATAGTATCCATCAACAAGTAAACATGGGGTCGGTGCGCGTGCACACACTCCGGTCTGAGATTAATGGGACTTTTTAACCAAGTTTATCCAATCAGTTAACCGGGTAATAAACGTACAGTTAATAAATAAACAAATAAACAACTTAATAACTCTTATTCTGATGCTGAGCCTCCCCTACACAGAGACCATCTTAGTCACTCACCCACGCTGATGGCGAGCAGGACACACAGAACCGCGTGAGGAATCCACATTATTACCGCTCGCGCTCTGCTGAGTGCCGCGCGCCGCGCGCTCCTCACTCTTTATACCTGCACACAGCTCCACACACTGCGCCGCGCGCCCGCCTGCGTGTATGCGTGTGTGTGCGTCTGAGTGTGTGTGTGTGAGTGTGTGAGCGCGCGTGATTAACAGGGAAAACCTTTCTACAGTCCGTCCTCTCTGGAGGGAGGGTGGTCTGAACACAGACACACTGGAGAAAGTCTTTTCCTGTTAATCACAAAATACACACACACGCGCACACACACACACACACATACAGATACACACGCACACACATACACAGACACACACACCTACCATTTGGTGTCCTTGGTTCAACCCCATGGTGCTTTTATCCCAACACACACGGCTAAGGCAATCACCTACTGCTTTTGTCACACACACACACACACACACAAACACACACACACACACACACACACTGTCCCACAGTTTCTCACTCCTTGGTCATCAAAGCACTGTGATGTGTGAAAAGTCGGTGGTCCTAATTGGGGGCTCACACTCCAATCATGTCATTACAATTATCGATCTGGTTCAATGTAAGGTACATTTTAATTGATTAATGAATTAATTACTATTCATTCATTGATAAGGACTTGTTGATGCAGACTGTGGAATTTTACTGTGTAAATCTGAAAGTTGCCTCAAAACATAGCAGACAGCCCAGAATTTTCTGTCTGATGCACAGTTTAGTGCAGTGAAGTTTATATCAATAGAACATGTTAATAATGAGCTCCATTTACCTCAGGCGTATGCAACAGTGGTCAAAAAGGCTATCGTAGGTAGCTGCCCTTTGTCATTTACAGTTCTTGAGCTGCACAACACACAAAAATAATACATCTGTCAAAGGCGTGTGAGACATGCTACATGAGGTCATCTAATAATAATAAACAAATCATAGACTACTTTAAATTCTCAACCAAAACACGACCTATAATGCAAAGCATTTCCTTATAGGAACGTACCCTCCTAAATTCCCTTACACAGCAAGCGTCCTCTCATAAATTCTCTTATATCAAGTGCACTCCAAATTTTACTCCATGATAACAATAAGTTAACTTAGTTAAAATCACACAGGTGTACACACGAAAAACAACAGTGGTAAATAAAACAATCTAACCCATTAATCATAACATTTAACCAATCATTATCCAGCATAGCATGACTATGTCCCTGCACAAAACCATAACAGAGATTTTAAGTTCATTTTATACTGCAGAATAGATGATGAGGTTTTTGTTCCAAGCAAAATACTGTTCATTGTTGTTTTCTGTTTTTGTTTGTCGACATGTTTCAAACCTCAGGGATCTTTGAACAACAAACTCTTAACAAATACATTCAGAAAAGAAATAAAATTGTCTTTATGTGGCACGTCCATCACTTCTGCATTTAATTCTTGAAAACTCATAAGTGCCCCGTAGACTCTGGGTACCTGCGACCCTAGTAAGGATTAAGCAGTTACAGAAAATGGATGAATGAATGAATGAACTCATAAATGACGTCTTTTCTGCCAACCGAATGAAATAAAATGAAATACAATGTGGTTGGAGGGGCCTAAGCAACTGCTTATGCTACTTAAAGCAAGAAAGAGCCCAGCAAATAAATTGAATTTTTATATAAATGATATAAATAATGCCATTAGATTTATACAGACCCCATTTTATGTTTATTTTTTTCCCAGTATGAAAAATTCCTCAAATAAACAATAGTTGTGTTTTAAAATGTGCAGAAGCTTGACCAGGGGAGCCCAATCCTCTGCATACAACAAAAACATGGACAAACACACACACAGACACATTCGCATTTGCAGTTGCACACAGAGAGAAACACGTACACAAAGCCGTGCCCAAATGTGCCCTCAATCACACATAAACACATGTGCACCCCCCACACACACATCACACACACACACACATACACACACCTGACAGATGCTCTTAACGGAACAGGCGGTAGGAGTGGTTTGTGTGCAGAGGCGTGTGCCAGGATTACTTTGAGTGAGGCAGAAGACTTACTCCTGCATGGGGCGGCGTAGGTGGTGCTGATTCTACACTCAGGTGTTGCTTACTAATCAAACACAAGTGCACAGGAATGTTCCATAAAAACGTTGTGCCGCCAACTTTCAAAGGCATACGTGCAGAACAACTGGTGTTTAGCTTTCTACATCCCTGCAAAAGCACTGTGCCACATTCTTCGCTGATGAATTGCACACATTTCCACACTGCCGAAGTAAACCGGGGCATCTGAGAGAAGTTCGTAAAGCCTCGAAACTCCTTCCAGAGATTGGGCTCGCGGTGCATGTGTGGTAATGGCTTTAGGGATTGGACAGAATAGAAACATACCACAAAAGCACTACAAGCATGTGAAAAGATCGGAGACATGGGCTGCACTATGCCTTACAGATCTAGCAAAGGCCAAAATATACAGGTTGTGGCACTGGAGAGGACATGGAGGACTTGCGAAGGAGTTGCTCTTCAAAGTGCTTGGTCATAAAAATAAACCATCTGAGACATTAAAGCTGTTGTCCACCGCTTCTCTCAGGCACTTTGCGGCTAGATGGTAAGTGCACATCTGCATTCTGACACAACAGAGAGAAAGCGGAATGCGAGAGGCTGACCACTTCATAACCACACTGGTGCTGCGGTGAAATGCCATTACATGCTGATAGTTCCTTTTTTTCTCTCCATCAATAAAGCAGAGGATCTGATATTGAGGCGTCACTCATTCAGGCCACCCTGCTGGGAAAACATCACGTTGGCCCCTGCCTCCCGTCCCTCGTCTCTCTTTTTCACTCTCTTTCTCTCTTGGTTGGTGTGGTGTGGCACTCAGGCACCCACAGCTGGAAGCAATCCTGTTCCGATAGCCACTCGCCGGCTTTAACTAAGTGTTCCTGAGTTTTTAGACTCAAACCCTGTGGAGGGCACGGTCATTATTTAACAGGAAATCCATACTTTGGCCATTAACACACAAGTAAGTCTGAAAGTCTCTCCTGAGAAAGAGAGAAAGAGAGAGAGAGAGAGAGAGAGAGAGAGGGAGAGAGAGAGAGAGAGAGAGAAGACACAAATGGAAGGGAAAGAAGACAAAGACTGAGGGGGAGGTGAGAGAGAGACAGAAGAAAAGAAAAGGAGGAGTGGGAGTTAGAGAGAGAGAGAGAGAGAGAGAGAGAGAGTGAGGAAAGGGAGAAAAAGAAGAAAAGAGAAATATATAAAAAAAACAAGGAAGATAGTCATTGATGTGCCAGAGGTAAAGG
>JBBPCX010000135.1:19315804-19344175 GCA_037974365.1 Hydrocynus forskahlii
TACTGCTGTACACAACATATTACTAAACTGTCATACTGTACTTTTTTAGACTGTATACTGAGTATACTGAGAATTTCTATATATTTTTTATACTTAGTTTATTTATTTATTTATTTATTTATTTTTTTCTATTCTACTGTTACACTTAATTTTGCTGCTCTTAATTTTATACTGTCCACTTTCTGCCCTACCAAACAAATTTCCCACTTGTGGGACTAATAAAGGCTTATCTTATCTTATCTTATCTTACTTTCACTTAGAAAATAAATTGTCATTCAAATAAATTTCATATACAGTTGTGTGATTCCACAGTTTCCACAGAATTATCAATGAGAGAAATGAAACAGAAAAGTAACTAAAAGTATAACTATGTCAGTTGTACACGAGAGCTTTTTCTACTCTTGGAACTGTGCAGTAAGTGTGAGAGTTTAAAAAAGCTTATCCTCTTTTTGCCTCTCTAATGGAAATCAGGTGGCCTCTCTATAAGCAATCTACATACATATAGTGAAGTCCAAATAAGATGAGATGAAAATAAGATGTCTCGCAATCAGGAATTTAGCCTCCCAAACATCTACCACAAAGCCTGAAGTGAGGCATCAGTGGAGAAATCACAAGCCTCATCAGAGGACTGGAAGTTTGATACTCCAATTGGTTTTCATTCGAGGTCAGAAGGCATGGTCTCCACAAACCCCAAGAGTCCACTGTTTTATCTTCAAAACGGCCACTTAACATCAGTATCTAGTGGAACAAAAGGCCCCAGAGAAAAGATTGGTTCTGTGGCCACTTAGTCTGAGCCAGGCTGGTACCAGTGTTCTGCGGCATCTTACTTATACAGGCATGACACTAAGACTATAGACATAACACAAGCATACAGTTGGAGTACACAGAAGGGTAATAAAACGACATTTACTTTTATGTCCTTGTTGCATTCAGACAATATTCTTACAACAGAGCATCTGATCAGAAAAGTAATGTTTGGGATCCTAAGTTTGCTATTTTAGTTTCACACTGAGACCAAATTTAGAACAAAAAATTATTGAGTTATAGTAAAGACTTTAAGACAAATACCTCTTGTTTTTGCTATATGTGTGTATGCAATACATTGTGGGGGTTGCATTCCAAGAGCACCCACATGTGAAAAACCTAAAAATGCCTAATTTTATAGTGTAAACACTAATTATGCCCCCAAATATGCTCCCAATACACTTTTATTTCATTTTAAACTGAGCTTAATAAATCCGTATCCATACTGTACAGTTTACACTGACCTGCTGTGGCAGTGCTAGAATGTAAATCTTGACGTTACCCCTATATAAACTGTACTGTAATTCATGCACACACGGTTTCTTTGTCATTTTCTTTGGTGTAAACAGGGTAAATACAGTAAGAAATTAATTTAATTTACAGAATTAAAATACAAGGCTTTAAGAAGAACAAAGTGAAAAACGCGAGAACACTCGAGACGCTCCACGGGGAAATTCTGGACTGTGTCTGCCAGAGATGCGGCACAGGGCAGCAGCCAATCAGCAGCAAGGAGAAATAAATAACGTTCTCAGATTGGCTACTTTCAAACCTCCCTCCTCTGAGTACAGGTTACTGTGATGTCCGGGACTCGTCTGCCACGCCCGCTCATCCTTGTGCTGGTTGTTTATGTTTGGGCACAGCGCTGAGCAGAACAAAAGCATTAACCTTGTTGGTTTCGCAGGCGCCCTGTGAGACAGCCAACTGCTACACTTGGTGATGGGGTAGCTGGGTGGCCTGGTGGTCCGGGAGTTGCCCGTGCAATCAGAGGTTTGTGGGTGGAATCCCACTAGTGCCATCACTGAGGTACCCTTGAACAAGGTGCTCCCTGGGTGTCCATCGTGGTCAGCAGCCCCTTGCTTCACTTAGTGAATGGGTTAAATGCAGAGAAAGAATTTCACATTGCTCACACTGTGTACTATGGTGTGTTCATGCGTGACTATAAGGGGCCACTTCACCACAAAAACATGGTTGCTATATTCTACATTTACTATGAATATGTTACTTTTCATGTATTTTAGTACATGAAATTGGAATATGGTAACAATTATGACATTGTATTCACTGTCTAACCTTCCAGTTGAGAGTACACGGCGCATCTTCTGGCTGCTGCTTCTCACCGGTTTTCTCACCGGTTTTATGCCACTGTCTCAAAACTTTCTGTTGTGGCTATGCCTTGACTCTCCTGCTTTTCTACCTGTGCGAGGCCTCACCCGCTTTTCTACCTGCGCAAGCGCTCTCCCTCTCCTCCTGCACCATGACAGCACTGTGCTGGGTGAGTTTCTACTCTTTTGCTTCATTGCTGTTACTGGTTTTTGAATTGATTGTTATAAGGGCGGCTGACCTGCTTACATTTCCATCAGTTTCTAGCCAGCCGTGTAGTGAGTTTTGGGTTGGCTAACGTGGGGTCACTCTGTGGTTTGTTTACATCCGAGAGTGCGTCTTGCACGACTCTGCTGCCTGGCAGTGCAACTGACACTCTCAACCTGAACTTATGCGTCTGAACTGTCACTCTCAAATGGACTCTGTTACCTAAAATTTGTGCCTGGGAATTGCTCGGCGCCCATGTTACATCCACCACTACAAAAGACGACTCTCCATAATCTCCATAATCTAAGTCTTATTCTCAGTGAATTCATAATTGAAAATAACCTGGATTTTCTATGCTTAACTGAAACATGGCAAAAAAAACACTGGAATATGACACCCTCAACCAAACCACACTAACCGGATTCTCTTACATGGACAAACCTCGATTGGAGGGGCACAGTGGCGGAATAGTAGTAGTACATAAAAAATCTGTCAAAACTACACCCTGGTCAACACCTACAATAATATTCTCCCCTCCTACCTGAACACCATTGCTCCCTTGAAGACCAAAACTGTCTCATTTACACACTCTGCCCCCTGGTACACCAACGAACTCTGAAGATTCAAAGTCAAAAGCTGACAGCTGGAATGGCTCTGTAAGAAAACTGGTCTCACTGTTCATCTGGAGGGCTACCTATTCCACCAACAGCAATACAAGCAGGCTCCTCCTACTACTCCTCTGTTATCCAGTCTGGATCCAAAAACCCAAAGACACTTTTTTCCACTATGGACAGCTTCTTAAAACTATGGACACCATTACAAACTTCTCTAAATGCAACTCCTTTCTTGCATTCTTCAAAAGCAAAATAGACAATATCCAAAACAACCTGACCCATGGCACCACCAGCACTGCTACATCTCTCCCCAACTTCCTGCTCAACTCCTCTCCTCGTTCTCCAGCACCATTGAAGCTGATCTATCTTTCACCATTGCCGGAATGAAATCTTCAATCTGCCACCTGATCCCTATCCCCAAAACCTTGTCAAAGCCTGCCTCCCCTCACTCTCCCCTCTCATTACTAAGATCATTAACTCACCTCTGTCCACCGGGTTTGTCCCCACTTCTCTCAAGATTGCCGCATTCACACTAATTCTGAAAAAAACCTGGACATGAACAACTTCCGGGCCATCTCAAACCTTCCCTTTCTGTCTAAAGTCCCTAAACGAATTGTAGCTGCTCAACTCCAAACTCATCTAAATTTCAATAACCTATCTGAAAGTTTTCAATCTGGATTAAGCACTCCACCACACAGCACCGAAACAGCTCTCCTAAAAATAACCAATGACATTCCTAGCTGCAGATTCTGGCCTCATCACCATCCCCATCCTCCTCTCACGTCTCCAAGATTCCATTGGGATAACTGGTACAGCCCTTGCTTGGTTCACCTCCTATCTCTCAGACAGACAACATTACATCTCCATCAATAACTGCAAATCCTTCATCATCCCTGTCACTTGCGGTGTCCCCCGGGCTCTGTACTTGCTCCCCTCCTCTTCATTCTCTACCTCCTACCCCTTGGACAGATGGACTTCAATTCCACTGCTGCGCTGACAACTTTATCGCTCCTCTAATACATTAACACTTGCTATCCTCTCCACCCTCACTGCCTGCCTCAGTGACATTAAATCATGGACTCAAACAAACTTCCTTCAACTCAGCTGCAATAAGTCTGAAATAATCGTCATTGGCCCACACTCCCTCAAACGACCTGTCCAGAATTCTGCTGTTAACATTGATGGCTCCCGTGTTGATCCCTGCAACCTTGTTCGCAACCTTGGTATAATTTTTGTCTCCACCCTCTCCTTCGTACCTCACATCAATCAGGTCACCAAAACAGTCTTCGTGCACCTCCAAAATATTGCCTGCCTCATCCTTTACTGCAGCTGAAACCCTCATTTACTCCCTCATCACCTCCAGACTAGATTACTGCAACAGCATTTTCTACGGCCTTCCATCCAAAACCCTAAATAAACAACACTATGAATATGTACAGAACTCTGCTGCCCGGCTGCTCACCTCCACCCATCGAGGTGACCGCATCACCCCTGTCCTCCGCAACCTTCACTGGCTTCCTGTCAAATTCAGGATCAACTTCATAATACTGCTACTCACCTTCAAAGCCCTCTACAACCAAGACCCCTCCCTGCCTCCTTTGCAAGCTCCGCACAATGCCTCAGGTCCATTGATGCACAACTTGTGGGGGAAATTGTGTATTTTTTTTCTATTGGTAGAAAAGTCTACATAGGCTTGTATAGCTCTCCGTCCACCCAGAAGTCTGTTTTTTTCTATGTTGTTTACTGTGAGGGAAAGAAACTTGGACACGGTCCATTTGTAAGCCCCTTCATGGTCAAATGCTTAAAGAGTAGAAGTAAATATGGTTTCAGCAAGTCTTTGCCTCTAACCACAGAGCCGATTTGGCAGAAAACAGAACAAATACTCAAGCCACAGAGATGACAGGTCTGTGGGCAAGCTGGTGTTGTCTTATGGGAAAAGCGGACAGCTTCTTTTTTCCCCTTTTCCATAGGGCTCTCTATAAAAGACATTGTCTTTTTCAATCATTGCAATGATTGCATGGATACCCACTGTCTAATCTCTCTCAGTTCGGTTATACAATCCCTACCAGTTAGGCAGCACTTTACTTTTTTTCCTTTCTTTTGGTTATGCAGTACATCTTTTTTAGAGAAAGTGGACTCCAACAGCGAGCGCGGCACTTCTTGTGTTTTTTCTGCCCACACCTGTTCCATACTACTCACTGACCGCTGCACTTTTAATGCATACCACGACACACAATCAAATGTTTATGGCGTTGCTTTACAGTCCACAAGATATTTTACATTTCTCCTCTGAATGGGGCAGCAGGAGAAGACTGACACTTTTAATAATGCCTTGGCCGTTAATATTATGGCCAATTTCCTGCCTCCAGTCAGTAAAATATGTAATTTCATATTGTGTGTGTCCTCGTAGTAGTTCCCTCACCCGCTCTGCATATCCAAACGGGCCCTTTTATTAAAGGCAAATACTGAAGGTATTGTAACTGGGCCTATTTGAAATGTCCCTAAGCTCCTTATAGCTCTAAGCAGCCCTTAACAGCAATGTAGTATATCACATCCAAGAAGGAGCTGTTTTAATATACGTAATAAACAGCGTACAAGGCTGACAGGACTTGTTCTCAGGAGAGAATGTGATGGAAGCTGGTTTGAGGAGAGTCTCCTCTCATCTGCAGCTGCTTTCATGGTTAACTCCAGGGTGAAACAGAGCTACTGCACCCTTTAAAGTGATAGTTCAGAGAGAAATCTCATTTACACCACTTTCCCCTTGCTGCAGATGTGATCAGTCAGCCAAGAAAAGTTTGGCATTTGATGTATGTTGATGTTCTTCTGTTACACATGGGCTAATACAGCTTACCAGCAATGGGAGGAAATGTGACGCAAATGGATAAAAGTTCACCGCATAATTTGAAACAGCAGGAACTATCTTAAATTATGGCCATGCTTTTGTCCATTATTGATGACAGTATGTTATGTACAGAGGTGGAAGGAGTAGAGAAACATCTCTACATGTCTATATGTCAGGGCTTAGTTGCTGCAGAGGAGTATATTTGACTTTAAGTACAACTAGTCATTACTTTACTATTAGTATATTAATATTAGTCAATATATTACTCAGTAACAGTAACTAAGTTGTTTACTGAAAAACTACTTGAGTAATTACTCATGTATCTACAATCAAAAAATAAACTTCTGAGTTGGCTTGGTAATGTAATTAGACATAATTTATACAAACTCAGCCAAAGCAAAACATATATTATATAAGAACAAACATTTTGAGTCCTAAGATTGATGCTACGCTAGTGCACATCTGTGTTCAGTGTAAGGCAAAAACTTTACTGTTTACTGTTATTGTTTGCTGTTAAGTCTATTTGTTATTTGGTACATTGCTATTATGTCCATTTAATTAAGACTCAGTAGATTACTCAAGCAAGTCTTAACACAACAGTGAGGCAATTGTGTGATGATTTAGATGTGCATTTAGCAGCTTCTTAATCAGTAAGGCATAAAAGCTTCAACTGTTTGAAGCTTTTATGCCCCACTGATTAAGACTGTGGAAGGAAACCGGACACCCCGGTTTCCTCCCACAGTCCAAAAACACACGTTAAGGGAACTGGACGTGCTAAATTGCCCCTAGGTTTGAGTGTGTTTTTCTGGGTGGCTGCCCTGTGATGGACAGGGTGTTTCTTTGCCTTTACCCTGACTGGTGGGACAGGCTCCAGCACCCCCAGTTAGCATACGCAGTTCAGATAATGGATGGAAGTTTGATCTTTCCAGCTACGGAGAAAGAAGTTTGCCAGGCAAAAGAGCTAAATTTAATATAACTGATGGTGTGGTGTGATAATCAGTGTTAGGTGATTATATAGATCGATTTCTGTGTTATGGTGGTTTTGTTGTGGTTGGCCTCTGTCTTCTCCTCTGATGACTGAACTGTGCCCCGGGGGAGAGATTGCAGACCCTGGTTTCCTTCTCATTCACACTGAGAGGGGGAAATGTTCTTTGGCAGTAGGACAAATGCAAGGCGAAACAATCTGCACTGAAGAAAAGCAGAGATTCACATAAGAGCACAGCAGTTTCAAAGTGATGCGCATAACTCCTCCGCTAATAATGATAAACCTTTTTATTTGGTATATACTACAATTTGCACAAGAATTGACACAATTCTGGGATTATAAATAGTTAGTTTTCTTTAAAGCATTATCATACAAATGTACACACCATTTGATTCAGGCAAACCAAAGATCGAGTAATGTATTAAAGCACAGAGATGGACAAGAAGCCCACCGATCACCTAGCCTGTGGAGGCTTGTCATACGAGGTTGATTGGATAGGTTGGCTTAGGGCGACCAGCATAGCACTTCTGGCAAAAATCCCCTCAAACAGCCTCTTGAACAGGGGTGGGCAACTCCGGTCCTGGAGGGCCGGTGTCCAGCACGGTTTGATGGTAGTTCTCCTCAAACACATTCTCTAAACCTGACAATTAACTGGTGAGGTGAACCAGGTGTTTCTGAGCAGGGAAATCAGCAAAACGTACTGGACCTCGGCCCTCCAGGATCGGAGTTCAACACCCCTGCTCTTGAAGGATGGTAGCAGAGTGAAACAATTCACTAATAGATTTTGAGAACCTTTACAGAGAGGTCCAGGAAGGGGACAACCCAGAGAAAGAGCACCAGTACCATCTGCATCAGAAACCCATTCAGTAACATTTTGCAATAGTTCTGTTCCTGAGGTGACAGCATGTGATTGTAGCACTTTTGAAAACAACTGCATCAAAAGTGTAAACTCCCTCCACTTTCTTCTGAAAGGCAGAGTCTGATCTTTCTCCCTTATTTTAGGCAGCATATCAGGGCCATCTAAATGTCTCATGAAGCTTTCTTACACTTTGACAAGGTTGGTGAACTGTATCTACACTACTTCATGTACACAAAGTGTGGAGGACATTTCCTACATTACTACATTTGACCCTACAAGCTTAGTGGACTGTTCCTACATTACTAGATGATCCAACATTGCTACAAGTTTGATGCCCTATGCAAGGTAGACTGTTGCTGTTCAGAAAAGACTGAAGAGTTCTATAGGCAGGTCCCAACCAAATGCTGTCTCCCCAAGAGAAAGGCAGTAAAATTGAGACCAAGTGATTAAACACTGTCAAACACCAACAGCTGTAAACATCCCAACATCACGCACACACACCATGGTTACAGCGTGCACAAGCACACAAACACACAAAGACTAGTTTTCTCCCATACATGCAGACCAGCAAGAGCATATCAAAAAGATCTTAAGTGTGAAGAGCTTTGCATTTAAAGGTTTTACTGTCATGTTTATAAAGGTTTCATTGTTTTGAAGAAAGACAAGAGTTAGAGAGAGAGAGAGAGAGAGAGAGAGAGAGAGAGAGAGAGTTAGTTAGTTTGTTAGTTATATGGCACTTACTATTCTCCAGTGGATACAGAATCTGAAGAGTCAAAGCTTTATCATAATGTGGTTTCGACACATAACACTCATACAAGTGATGACACCAATTGATATGGTATTTTGATTCTTGAATCTCTTAACAGAAAGGTCACAATGTCACCGATATAAAGAGAGCTGGCTGAATGGAACTGTAACATTAGACTGATGCAATGATGCTAGATGGCTGGAATAATAAATAATAACAGCATTAGTAATACACTCATTAAAGGTGCCAGAAGGGTTCAAGGGAGTGCTGTCATTGAAAAAACATCCTTGGTTTCCTAAAATGGTTGTTCTTAAAACCCACAGACGCTCCACATTTGTACCCTAATCATACATGTATGTGATGTGAGTTTTGGAAGTTTGAAATTCACTGCTTTAAAGAACCCTTCCATGAATAACTCTTAAAAGGAACACTTTCTACAATTCAATCGTTCTGCAGTGTAACATTGATTATCATGGACAATAACTTTTAAAAAAGCATAAAAAAAACCCAAAATACAGGCTCTAACACATTTCTAATAGAATACACATCAGTTACATCATAAACATTAAAACAAATACACTTATTAAAAATTGTAATGTTTTGCATGTTTCTTTTATTGATATTTTCCTAAAAAGTCTTGCATTTCGCCTTTTGGCACCTTTACGTTTTAAGAGTGCAAGTCTAATAATATAGCACTGAATAATTCTCAGTACTTTTGTTACACGGCATAACACTTGGGAGTTAAAACAGGAGAACGGAAAACTTGAATTTACTCAGCATGACTCAAGAAAGCATGCCTAATTACAGCGCATTCATCGATAGTAATGCCGCATTGCTCAATGGCGTGCATGCCACATTAACAACACAGCCTCCTGTGACCAGAGGGAAATGGTGCATCAAGTGGCCCTGACGCCACCGCCAGGACTTCCAGTACAATTATGACTGATGAACAAAAGTCCTGTTTCTTATGAATTCCCTGCATGTCATCAGAGACCCTCAAGTTGAATTAATCAGGGCGATTCACGCAGGCAGCTTAAACTTTCATCATGACCAATGAAGGGGCCGACATCAAATAAACATAAACTTCACCAAGAACAACATCCTGAGTGTCCACAGGGCAGGTGTCTCAGCTTAGACTGCATATTCCAATTAGAGTCCCCACTTGAAACTTACAAACTCATAGAAAAGGGCAACTATAAATGAACTATCTAGTGATTTGCTACAGATTGTCATCTTCTTCCACACAATTAGCAGTAATACTGTTAAACTGACAAAATAACCTTTTTTATTTATGTTTACTCCTGTTATTTGGGATTGTATCAGGGATTCTAAAGTTTGGTCCTATGTTCATTGAGGCACACAGATCTAGTTACCGTGAAACTAAGTTACTTTATTCAAATCTGTACATTGTTTTTACATGAACAAACTATATCACATCATCAGTTTTGTCTTTCAAGTTAATGTGACATATTTTAATCATGTGGAAATTATGTACATATTTGAATCAAGGACATTTATCTCTTCTTCAGTGCAGGATCTCTCAAACGTTTGGCAGTTTTGTAGCCATAAATATTACTAAATCAGAGTCGGGGGGTCAGATTACGTCTTACAACCTGACGAGAAGCTGGTTAAATTACACATGAAGTACACAGAGAAAACGAAATCATGATAGTAATAGTCATGAAATGAGTTTATAAGAGTTGTACTATTTGCTACTATTAGAAACTAGACATGTTTGCTACTGGTTGTTGTATGCCATGTCCAGATGTGGAAAATTAAATTCTAGAAAGAAGCAAAGACATGTCCAGGCAGCTGGAGGTGTCCTTTCCTGTATGTACATAATGTGTATGTCACTCTGTGTTTAAATTTTCATGTAGTGGCCTATTGGGTAACATGCCATTTTCCTGAAGATTTAATGATGTAAGGAAAGCCCGACCCTTAAGCTCTAGCACTCTGCAGAGTCTAGCTCTAACAACATCCTCAGAGTACAATATCATGGACAGGTGTGTTGGTGTGGATGGTGCTAATGTGTAAATTCTAAACAGGGCAGTAGCTTTCTTGGGCTGGGCTCCACTGCATAATATTATGTCATTATAAATAGTGACCGATGAAACCAACATGTCTCAGAAAGACCCCTTCACAATTTTAAAAGGTTTTCATGTACAACACATCAAGGCACACAGCAAAGACAAAATAATTTAAAAGACATCCTGAACCCAAAGGGCAGGGCAAGTTAACACAATAAACAGAAAACACAGCTTGGGACTAAAGAACAATTCCCATGTTACTAAAACAGTTATCTTTCCATAAACTTTGATTTAATTTCCATCTTTTGACTGATTCAAGTAGTTTGTGGAGGAAGATGGTGAAAATCATTTTAAAAACTTCCGATCACCAAGAGCATCACATATAAATGGTATTGTAGCAAAACAAAAATACTTTTTTTCTTTGCACTAAGAACCGTTTTCCCAGTTTTTTTTTCCTTTTACTATAATTCATCATTAGCCAAACTCACTCACATGCAATAACACTCTTCTTCGTTAAACAAACATTTGTAACTATGCCTTTCCACACAATTAAAGCCCTCAAGCTTTTTAATCCAGAGTCAATAAGTGGCTCAAGCTAAAAAGACTGGCTGGACAGACAAACAACATGGTAGGCCCACACACAGAGGAGGCGGACGGGGTGCAATTTTTTGGCAGGTGCACTTACAAATGCACAGTGGGTGGATGTAAACTGTTCCAGGAACAGGTGGTTGCGGGCCTACAGGACAGCAGTAAGCTACAGGTGGAAAAGAGGGGAGACTCCACAGGCACTGAGGTGGACAGCACTAAGGGAGAGACCTCTTAGGTTGTGTGTCATTTTGCGGTCAGTAATGTGTAAGCCATTTTTGTCCGCGGGAAAAATGAAAAGCGGCCTTTTGTTTTGGGGCATTTGCCCCACGCCGAATGTCACTAGGTCCTCTAAACTGCTAGGTCATTACTGCTCATATATGCATCAAGCCACTTAACACTGTAACATTCAATTACTAAAACATGTAATAATTATGGCACATTTGATATAAATTTTATTTCTTTATACATACTACACTTAGGGAATACACAGACATTGTGCAATAAAAACTCTGAAGAGGATGTGAACTTATTTCCACTCAAAAAAGAAAAAAATCAACCAATGTAATTTGCCCGCGGGGGGGGTTGTTTTGCACACAACTGTATATAAGACCAGTAGGTTCTCCAACTGTAACCTGTTACAGCCCAAGTCACTTAACACTAGAACGGCTGATAGCGTCAACTGACGTAACTTCATCAGAATCAGAATCAGAATCAGAATCGTGTCTATTGGCCTTTTGGAGCAGCAAGCATGCTCTGTAAGAGACATATGGGTATGGTGTAGGCACATGTACACATGTGTTTTTACATATTGTTGTTTTATACTGTTGTGCTTGAGAGACACCATCGACCAGAATCAAATTCCTTGTATTTGTTCACTCACATACTCGGCCAATAAATGCGATTCTGATTCCGATTCTAAATCTGATGTGGCGACTGGCGCTGTACGACGGGCTCTGGCTCCAAAGTCCACTGGACACTTGCTGTGTCTGCTGGCTGCAGCTTGCGTGGATGTTTGCCGACAGGCTGCATGACTAAACGCCCGAACACTGCAGCAGCGGTCATATCAAGAAGCGTCTTGTGCGAAACTGGGCACTGTGTCAATTGACGCACGCAGCTGTTATAGGTATAACCAGTTAGCCGCTGTTCCAGTGTTAACTACCGCACTGTGGTTGCCAGTTTAATGATGTCGAAGTAAATGCAAGGGAACATTAGCGTGCATCTAGCATTTATGTAGCCATATTCCAACCTCACAGGTCAGAGGAGTATATGACATTTGGGGGAAAATGTATGTTGAATGAAAATGACAGACTTTCCCAGTTTTTCCACCGACGAAAATGGCTTAGACCAGTCCAGATGCTAATGGCAAACTAGAAAATGACTCATCTCTGGGACCTTAGGATCGCTTAGCTTTTTCTGCATTTACCTTTTGCCAGAGTGGACGAGGTCTAATGAAATGAGCATAATTTTTAATCAACTAGCTAACATGAAATGCTCAGTGAAACCAAAGAAAAGTAACAGGTCTTACAAAATGGACACAGTACCCAGGCGTAGGAGAGAGTATTGTATTTGGCAGTGATGATATTAGTTATAATTGATGCAGTATACTCCTTCAGGGTGGAACACGGGTTGAGGACCTGTGTTTTGCTGGGGTAAGTAAAGGTAAGGCTGTCCACCCTGTTGCCCGTGTGGGCCAAGACAGGCCTCAGAGTTCAAGGGTAGAAGGTCGTATCTCATTTATCATCTGCTGACCCACCGTGACTCCGAGGCCAATGAGTGAACACTTCATCAGTCTTTCGCTTCCTGGGTCAAAGGCTTCCTTGTCGTAACCAGGCATGCTGGTGCCCAGGATTAAAACAAAAATAAATAAATAACTGGCAGGATTCGGTCGAGGATTTTGGCGGCATCGAGGTGCAGAGCGTCTCTAGGCTGAGGTCACGATGGGCAGTGTCCGAGTCCACTCAGGAGCCAGAGCAGCAGCAGCTGAAGCATGGCCACGTGCCAGAAGAGCGGCGACAGAGCGGACGCTCCACCACAGTCTACATTTTCTTCCTTTAGTGTGCGAGAGAGTAAGCAAGTCACATCAAGGGTCTCCAATGGCAACACATGTACTGTGGCCTAATATTAAGATGTTAATTAGACCAGATGAGTTAAAGTAGAAATGTAATGAATTACTTGAATAGTCAGGATTGCAGAACATTACAGATTTGGGATTTTAAAAAGAATTAAAATAAGCCCATTAGTCTGAATCCCATTAGTCTGAATCGTGCAAATTAGACGCACAGAAGAAAGACAGGTGAAGGAAGAGGGTAAATAGAACTAAGAAATGCTAATCGAATTAAGAGAGAGAAAAGGAAGTAGAGAAAGAATGAGAATGAGAGAAACATGCAAAGAGAGAGAAGGCGAGGAGGAAGAAGAGAAAAGAGAGAAACAGAAATAGAGAGAGAACAAGAAGGAGGGGAGGAGGATGAGAGGAGAAGAGAGAGGGAGCAAGACAGAGAGAAAAGGAGAGGAAGAAAACTGAGAGAGAGGTGAGGAAAGAGAGGAAGTAAATATCCACGACTAAGAATCAAAAGAAGAAAGAGAGAATGACAAGAAATCTTCAAGATATCAAGAGACAGAAAAAAGATAAGAGAGAGAAAGAGGAGAGAGAGAAAGAGGAGAGAGAAAGTGAGACAGAGAGAGAGAAAGAGGAGAGAGAGAAAGTGAGAGAGAGAGAGAGAAAGAGGAGAGAGAGAAAGAGAGAGAGAGAGAAAGAGAGAGAGATGGACTGACCCGAGACAGCACATGAACACTGGCAGCAGTAACATGAGCAGAGAGGAGAGCAGTGGAGAGCCAGCGCTTCTCCTACACATGGCCTCATCCTAACACACATTACACAGCCCAGCGCACAGCAGAGAGAGACACACACAGAGGGGAGAGAGAGAGAGAAAGAGAGACAGAGAAAGATAGTCATGCAGCAAAAACATTCGACAGTGGACTGTGGAGCTGAGTGCGAATAAGTGCATGGAGGAAAAAAGAAGAATGTTAATCGGCAGATAGGCAATAGCTGAAGAAAGAGAAAGAGACAGAAAACACCCAAACGTGTGCAAACGTGTGTGTGGGAGTGTGAAGCAAAGTTAATAACGACATGAGACAGGAAAAAAATTGTGGAGATCAAAGAAAACCAGGCATTCAAGCTGAGAAATCTGTCACACAGAGACCTCCTGCAGAGTGAAGCTTTAACCAATCACAACAGGCAGCGAGAGGCTTCAGCCTCAGTCCACACTTTTAGTGCCCTGCTGCTGAGCCTCTTGTGTGAGAGATCTTGTTAATTAGTTCTAGATAGTACAGAGAATAGAGAACAAGCAGCCGTTTTCAGTATAAGAGCAGAGTCTCAGCATAAAGGACATGCAGTGCTTCTGAGCTTGGGAACTTGCAGGTTTGCTGACAATAAGTGGTCGTTGATGAAGAGTGGCTGACTTACGCTTTCATTGTTGTCAAAGCACAGGTCCGGGCCTTTCCGGTACCGTGGGTTCATGGCTATCTCACAGGGGTTTGGACCTGAAGCTGAGACCGCGTGTTCAGGAAAAGCCCCCCCCAAAAAATTCATTTTTACATGAGCATTTTCCAACTTATCTCTATCCCTTGGAAATAAACAGGCTCTTTTTTAATGAGCCTTTAAGAAGGATTTATGTAAATGACCTCTGTTCTGGCTGCCTTTCCTGTTTTGTGGCTCATTCAAAAAGCAGTCCTGAAACACTCCATATAACCTCAGAGTGAACTTGCAGGGCTAAACAGCTGTAGGCAGAACAGGTGGATGGACATGGAAATGTGTTGGTTTGGGTGATGTTATTAAGACATTTAATTAAAAATGGGCTTTTACTGCAGGTTTGTTTTCAAGAATGGTATTTTTATTGTTTTGTTTATTTAATGAAAGCAGATATGTATTAAATTTAATCGAGAAGCATAAAATAGCCATGTGTGTGTGTGTGTGTGTGTGTGTGTGTGTGTGTGTGTGTGTGTGTGTGTGTGTATGCATATGGCAAAAGCTTGGGCCCACTAAGATTTTTAAAAAAATTGATGATATGCTCAAAATTCTGTCACTGACTGATTTTGAAGTATAATGTAACAGTATACACTGCATACACTGAATCTGTGGGTGCGTACGTACGAGTTTCATCAAAATAACCAACCCATGACGTTGTCACCGCAGCATAGATTCGCAGCATCCTTTTCAGTGATATTTGGAAATAACTTACATCCAAAACCTGGCAGCACCTTTTCAAGCATGCTGACAGATCTGTTTGGCGATGGACAGAACCTGTCTTTACTTAAAAAACGGCAGTTGTTAGCTTTGCCTTTCTATTTCTGCCACAGTACAACAGAAGATCTATATCAGGAACTGACAGCACATTCAACTTATCACAAAAAGATCTGGGACATGGCAGACAGGCGGCTATATAGTTCATTAAGACACAGTCAGGTGAGGCCAGGAGCAAATCAAGTTTTGACATTAGTAAATACACTTTCATCCCAAAGTAAATATCAATGCAGACCAGATGTCTTCATCAAAACCAAAACCTCTACAGACTATTAAATGCTGTCAGTTACATTTGACTAGTCAGTTACATTTGTTTTAAGTATTTTTTTTTTTTCGTGTAATAATATTTAGAAAAAACATTGTTTATTTTTTAAAACATCATAAGGTGGACCAAAACCTCTGACTATACTCTAATTCTCAATTTGTCACATGCACCAGATCAGGTGAAGTCAATCGGCGGCGGAAATGACTCACCCTCAAGGTATTTAAGCCGGAAGTTTGTGTTCCTCTGCACACAGACATTGGACTCTCATGCCTGATCAGTGTCGTCTCTCAAATCCTCTCGGTACAGTGAGTACTCTAGCTCGTAAGAGCGCTTTCTTACTTTTCTGTGTGCGCCTGAGAGTGTTGGCTCCTTTGGTGGGAATCTTAACTCCTTGGGTGGAGCGCTGTCAGAAAAACTGTGTGATTAACTTGTTTTGGCAAAAAAGAGTCCCGCATGGTAGGATTTTAACTTAGATAGCATGGACAGGTCGTTTGTGTGTATGTCTATCAGTATTATGTGGTATTTGTGTATAAAGGTGTGTGTGCTGGTCAGGATACAGGGCTGCTCCGCCTGGATGAGTGGCTTCACTTCACACTTGCAGCTTGCCTGAGCATCTGCGATGATGAGCACCAAATTGGTCTTCAACAGCTTCTCAGCAAGGAAGGGTCTGGAGGTATCGCACACAAACACACACACACACACACACACACACACACACACACACACACACAATTTTAATAGAAGATGAATATAAAATAAAAATAAAATAAAAACAAAAACAATCTGTGTGTGTGTGTGTGTGTGTGAGTGTGTGTGTGTAAAACGGAGTTCTCACCTGGAGCAGTTGGCACATTCTAGGGTTCCCTTGAAGCTTCTGTTAGGGTTCGCAAAGAAGTATTGAGTCTGCTCAGTGATGCAGCTTTCTTTCTCCGAGATATCGTCATCCGGCTCCGCTGTGCACCAAAGTACAGTGCAGTATTAGGAATACATCATTCTGATGGCTTATTTCATCACTCCTGATGCTTAAATGATGAGCAAAAGTTATTTTTCACGGCTGCCCACAGGCAGCGGAACTGACGTTGCACAGTGTAATGATAGAAGAAGTAAATTCATGTCTGCTGTACAATTAAAAGTGCTTTTAAATATATTTTAAGTCCTTGGCTGAGGCTAATATGTATACATTAATTCATATTAATGTATTTTTTATACAGCTTTGGCTGGTTATTTCCTCTCTAACCTCACTACTCCCCCCCCCCCCCCCCCCTCTTTATACTGCACTCATTTCAGTGTAATTAAAGTAAACATTGGTTAAACAAGGTCAGTTCTGCCCTCTTCTAGGCCTCCTTCACTGGTCAGTTACCATGCTGATATTGTGTCAGTGTCACTGCTGGGTTGGGAATGATCTACCACCTAGCTAATACCTGCTCACTGGTGGTCCTGACCATTGATGAGCAGGGTAAAGAGAGATAATAGATGATGCAGAGAAACAGACGGACTACAGTCTGAATCTGTCAATTATGAAGCATATCTGTATGTTCAATGGAGCTGATAAAATTGACAGTGAATGTAGACGCAAGGCAGGCGTACCTAATAAAGTGGATTGTCAGAGTGCGCACAGTGACTTTGCTCAGCCAAGTCATCAACACAGCAAACCATGAACATATGTGATGTCAGCATTTTCAAATAAACACAGTTTTTCATCCACACAAAAACAAAAAAGTCTCCATCCTGCCAAGCATTTGCCAAAAGCTTTGTACTTAGTGACCTAAAACTGTTTTCAAACACAAATTTGTGGACGGGGTCTCTGTCGCAAATGTTCCTGCCCAGTGATTCATCTAAACTCTGTAAAGTTTTCAGGCTTCAGAAGCCCCCTCCTTCCTCAAGCCCCCACATGGCTGCTGTCAAACTTGACATTGCCACAAACAATCACATCTGGCATTTCACAACAACCTGATTACAAATGCACGGCAGCGTTTTTATCCAGTCATTTAGCCCTAACACTGTCGTCGTTTCATAACACAGCATTACGGACACCTGTCTAGAGAGCAGCCATGACTCTGGCCTTAATCACTTTCAGAGTTTGGTTTCTTACCTGCTTCCAGGAAATTAGGGAACGTTATGCTAACAAACAGCTGCTGCAGTATTGACCTGGAAATCAAAACAAAGCAGCAGACGATCATCTCAAACAATAACACAGCACAGATCCACACATTCAACCCTCACACATCTACCATACACCATAACTCTTCTACTAGCAGAAATAAGGGGCCAGAAAAAAAGTAAGTAGCACATTCATCTATGACCGGGATAAATAATAGTTTTTCAAGCTAATTTCTATAAGGGCAGTTGCTGAATTCCATCATAAAACATAATATTTTTTTCTTCAAAAATATTTCATAAATTGTTCAGTCAATGGTAAATCTGTACAATTTATTCCTTTAGAGATGAGACTAGCTTTCCAGAAAGAAGAATCTGTGGTAATACATTACAAGTGTAGGTATCACAAGCAATCTTATGGAACGCCAATCTAAGAGGAATGGCGTTTTTATTGTCACTCCAGTGCTCCAGCTGGATAAAACTTAAAAACAGCTTTGTTTTTTTTTTTTAATGTCTGTCTCATCCTTACACTCATATTGTTTGACTGTACTGGCTGTAGTTATGAACTTGCTTTATATATTCTTGTATTTCAAATGTTTTCTCCAAAAATTCAGCAACTGCACATTGCCTTCAATTATAAGTGCATTGTGAGTCCGCAGGATTTCTGTTCTAAGTACAGCTGTGTGTAAAAAAGCACCTAAATAAGTGACAGACAGAGAATAGGTTAAAAAATGCTGAAATATTCCTTTACATACAGTCATATGCAAAAATTTGGGTGTACATGGCGGCACACAAGTGCAATGGCTAATGCTGTTGCCTCACAGCAAGATGGTCCTTTCTGTATGGAGTTTGCATGGTCACCTCATTTCTTTGTTTGTCTCTGCCGGGAACACTGGTTTCCTCCCACAGTCCAAAGACATTCATATCCGGAGAATTCAAGATGACAAACTGCCCCTAGGTTTAACCTCTTAGCACCTAGGACAGACTCCAACATCCCCTGCTACCCTGGTTAGAATGCGGCTTAAACAATGAAGGAAAGCATAAAATGTGACCAATGCCGATCTTATACCATATTTTATATAATTTTTCAGAAATAAGCCATTGTTATATTTAACATTTTTTCTTATACTGCACTTTTGTAAATGACTGTATGTGGGTATGAGCGTGGCAAACAAAGGAAGCTCAAAAACAGTGGTTAAAAGATGAGGTTTCTCTGTTCATTCATAAAGCCTTTTATATGAACTCTCCACTCACCAGGCTGCTGCAGAGGCCCACCAGCCCAAATTCAATATATCTGCTATGGTTGGCTGTGAAGGACAAAAAAACAGCACATTACTGTCAGATTCAAGGCACAAACCCTCTGCAACGTTTGCTCAGGCGTTTTTCTTTGACTCCATGAGCCGCCCATTCTGAGCGGAGAAGCACCCAAACATCCTGCTTTTCATTGGCAAGGAGCCGCTGCAGCCTCTGCCAAATGAAGAAACACATGGCCAAGCAAGCCGGAGGAGCTAGCTCATAGCACACCACCACAGATGCTAGTGTAAATTTACAAACAGGGCAATGAGTGAAATCTGGGCTGCATTAGCAAGAGCACACAGGCTGCTTTAATTAATGCTGAAGAGGATGCATCCCCGCGCTCTGATTCAAGGTTGAGTGTGTGTGTCTTGGACGGTTTAGTCACTGGGTCTAGACTGACACATAAGTTTAAACTCACACGAGATCAGAGAGGGAGCATGAGGTGACCCGGTCTGTTCATTATTGAGTGATCACACGCCACTGATGGCTGTGGGCTCACTTTCGCTTTATGGCCTGCCAGAGTTTACAGAGCCGACCAAAACAAGGCCTGCACATAAACGGCTATTTTTAGGGAGCGGTAACTTTTTTAGCACTCCCAGCTATTTTCGTGGGGAGCGGCATAATAGACGTGGTGCCATTACATTAAAGGCCTTTGATTTGAACCCTGTAAAAGAGATGTTCATAACTACGGCTTGAAGCAGCAGGTTGCCTGTTTTTTTTTTACCAGTCAAGTGCAACAGATTCAGCTGTGATCTTCCACTCCACACGATGATTAGGAAGTCTGATTAAACGTTAGTCACTATTAAACTCACCACATATACTGATCTGAGGCCTGCGGCTGATCTGTTTTCTTTGACGGGGACACAGACCGCCTGGTAGTCATAGGTTTTGTTGAAGGAGAACAGAGACTCATTCAGCAAGTTGATCATCAGAATGGAGTCAACCACACCGAAGAACTGGCCGATCTAACAGACAGATGGACGGAGAGACAAAGATACAAGAACAACAACAACAAAAAAAAATTTAACAAAGATATGCTAGTTTAGTTAGTAAGTTTTACTTATAAGGACTCCCAATCATTTCATACATGTACAACAATTCAGTCTGAAACCTACCAACCTGAAAAGCTACCAAGAGTGGTTTTGCAGCACACCTTATACGTAGAATGTTTAAAAGTAACAGTGTGTCCAGACAGATGTTACAGTTAAAACACATTGTAAAAATGTATAAGTCCAAGAACTGTATTTCAGCAGCTTTGCCAAATGCAAGACTAAAGCAAGAAACGAAGGAAAGAGTGATAAAAAAGCCAGAAAAGCCAAAGGGGGAAAGAGAAAAAAAAAACTAAGCAAAGCAGATATTCGTGTGCATATGTGCATACTTGAATGAATTCTCATTAGGTAAGGTCTACAGTTCTTTGCCTCATGGAACTGGCTGGCACTCACTCACTCACATTTAGCAGTCTGATAATATTCCACAAGCTGTTAAAAGTGGGAGCAGATTACTTCTATGCAAGATTTTCTATAAACATTTTTCAGTGGAAAAACAGTTAAGTAAACCAAAGCTATTGTTTAAATATAGATCATGATATATTAGTATTTTGTGATAAAATGTATCACAACATGAGTATATGGGCATGGTCAGTACTTCTAGAACACCGGACAAGTGCATATATGGGTTTAGAGTCTTCTTCATTTGAGCTCTAGATCAATCAGAATGTCTATAAATAGCAACAATCAGTGTACAGTAACAACACAAACCTTTAACAAACCATGAACAATATGAAAGTACTGTGCCATTTTCTAGCTTCAGGAATGCATTTTTACCAGTTGGTTGCTTCTTTCATAGTTTTTTTTTAATTTTTTTAGAAATTATCCTTAAAAGCATTGTTCACAGTGTTCCACCTATGTGAGGAACAAACACTGCAGTACACATTTAAGTGTTCATATTCAATGATGTGATATGCTGTAGTCATAGATAAGATAATGTATATCAATATTAGTGCAGCACTTTTCACTGTGTGTATTTGATATTTGGAGTATACAGAGATTCATAAATTGTATACTTTATATACTAATCAGCCGTTACCTTAAAATCACTGACAGGTGAAGTAAACTCTACTTATCTTGTTACAACCGGACAAGGTGCAAGAGGTATACTTGGCAGTAAGTGAACAGTCAGTACTTAAGTTAATGTGTTGGGAGCAGAAAAAACTTAAGGATCTGAGTGACCTTGACAAGGGCCAGAGTGTGATGGCTAGAGGCCTGGATCAGATCATCTCCAAAACAGGATGGGGTGGTTTGTACAAGGAAGTGGTCCAAGGAGGAACAACCCATGAGCCTGTGAGTCATGGATGCCAGTGGCTCACTGAAGCACATGGGGCGTGAGGGCTATGACAGAAATGTATCAGAATACACAGCGTTTCACAGCTTGAGTGTAACTGCGTATGGAGCTGTGTAGCCACAAACTGGCCAGAGTGCTCATGCTGAAAGTACCTACAATGCGCATGTGAGCATCAGAACTAAACCTTGGCGCAATGGAAGAAATGACCGATTAATCCATGTTTTTTACACTATATGGACAGCCGGGTGTCTCTGTGTTGCTTACGTGGAGAGGAAGTGGCACCAGAATGCGGAAACCTTGGATCCTGGCATTCATGTGGACGTAACTTAAATACCTCCTACCAAGTGCAATTCTTTATTGCAGTGGTAGCAGTGTTCCTTTTCAGTAGGATAATGTGCCCCAACTGTAAAACTTATTCAGGAAAGGTTTGAGGAACATGGCAAAGAGGCTTGTCTTGGCTTCCAGATTCCCCAGATCTCAAGCTGATGGACCACCTGTTCGATGTGCTGCATAAACTATTCTGATTCATGGATGCCCAACCGGACTTGCTACTAACATCCTGCCAGATCCAACACCACACTTTCAGAGGTTTTGTGAAGCCAAAGCAGATTAGGTTTGGCAGTACAAAAGGATACACAATATTTGGCAGGAGGCTTGAAAGTTACGGCTGATCAGTGTCTACCCATTATATAAGCATTCTGCTGTGAGTGAGTCTGAAGAAGTGTGTGGGCTCAGGGGAGGTTGACAGGATCTGTACTAATCTCATTAACACAGCTCACCACAGTACCATAGACTAACCTGACGGAGGTGCTGTCTTTGAGCCAAGAAAGTCTCTGAGGTGTGATACAGTGTGCGTGTGTGTGTGTGTGTGTGTGTGTGTGTGTGCTTGAGAGTGTGTGTGTGTGTGTGTGTGTGTGTGTGTGTGAGGAGAAAAAATACTTGTTCTGTTTCCTGTTAAGAACACACAGGGAACAGCTCCCAACTCAGGTGCAGAAGAAACAATGTCCTGTCAGCAACAATGTGTGTGCGTGTGACTGCAAGTGCAGAGGAAGCATAAATCTGGGCGTATATAAAGCGTTCTCCTCTCTAGCTCTCTCTGCGAGCAATAACACTCCTAACGAATGGGCAGGCAGTGTCGGCAGCGGTCAGCATGGACCCTGGAGAGGCTGCAGGAGGAGGGTGGGGGCCAGGTCAGCTTTAGCTCAGCGCTGTGATTTATTCTGCACACACTCTACTCCAATGGGCCTCTCTCGCTAAGCCCAACCACAAACATTTACTCTGCTACAGTGGGGGGGGGTGGGGAGGACTTGGGGGTGGCTGTGGGTGGGAGGGATGTAGGAGGAGGAGTACTGTGGGTGACTGACAGATGTAGGACTTGTAGTACAGAGAAACCAACCTTATCGATGTAAACGTCCTGATTGGCCATGACCAAGAATCCTCCGTCGTCTAGGAGCACACAGTCGATGTTCTTTTTTCAAACAGAGAGAGAGAGACAGAGAGAGAGAGAGACAGACAGACAGAAAGACATAGAGAGACAGAGAGAGAGAGAGAGAGAGAGAGAGAGAAAGAAAGAAAGAAAGAGTCAGGACTTGTCCTGATTTGACTCAAAACATCTTATTTGGTTTAATCTAATGTTGTCCAGACCCGGGCCTGACCTGAATCATTATCAAGTCTGAAAATGACCCATGTTCAAGAAAATTAAGTTTGAAACCCAAGCCAGCCTGTTGTCACTCCCATGATAAATAAAACCTGACAAGAAATGAACAGCCAGGTCTTGTCAAGTCTGGACAAATATTCAAAGTTCTTGTTGAGAGCAAACAGAAGAGCAGATGTAATAGACGAAGTTACATCTGCCATTTTCAAGTAGCACTTTGGAATATTATAGAATGTTTGGAATACAAATACAAGCACATAACAAATACAAAAGATAACAGGATATCAGTACTATACACGTGCAAAATTTGATGAAATGGGTTGAAATGAATACTAGTGAACAGTGTTTGTATTTAGTACAATATTTTCCATGCGGAGACTATACCTTAAACAGTAAAAAAGAACAGTAATGATGAGTAAGGAATATTTAAATGACAAGTGAGGAATATTTTTCAGTTACTGCTGCATTTTACTTACTTAGGTATTTAGTAAGTGCTTAGATGAATGTCTTACCTGATCATTTCTTTTACACCCACAGATCTCATCGTTACACTGTGAAAGGTAGACAAAAGGTGAAAAGTCTCACCATTGACACAAATATTATAGACCATTTCATAGATTTATAATAGAGCTAAAAATATCTGCTGTTTGTGTTTTAGATGGAAGTACTATAGGTCCAGAACGTCCAGAAACACTTCTTCTCTGTGATTTTCTTAATGTGATGGTCTTAATATGTTTTCCACAACTGCATCCATGAACATTATCACAAGCTTAGAATTAATCTTAAGACTCTACAAACATTTCCAGGCATACCATGGGAGTATCTGGGATAATGCACAGGGTCAACAGGAAAAAGAGTATTCTATTTTAGTAAAAAGATCATTCTTCTGTACTTCTGAAACAACATTCTGACTCACATTAGATTTCTCTGTAGCATTTGTGAAGCTCTCCATCCAATTACTGATGTCCAGTTTCACACCAACCACTAGAACAAATAACAGCAGAACTCATGACTTCACACAATGAACACATCTGAAGTAATGAGACATGTACAGCTGTGTGGCTGACTATTCATAATTTACCTGCTGGTTTGAGCTTCGCTTCATTGATGGTGAGGTCCACTGCTTTGCTCACTAAAATGGAATTATCTGCCTCTGATACAGAGTGAGACAACATATCCGTTAACATTAGTGAACATTATTCAATGTTACACACACACGCATGTGTATTTTTAAGGATCCAGGAAGGAAACGTATTTGGCAAGACTCGGACAGAGGTGTTGTTCTTGGTGTCCATCAAAGTCTGCTTTCTTATCTAAGGTGCAATGGTCACGAAGATCCTTTCAAATAATTTCAATGTATGCATTTGGCAGAGGCTCTAATTCAGAGCAACTTGCAATCGAATCATGTTACAGGTGTAGGAGAATGTAATGTTAACAGTCTTGCCCAAGGACTCTTATCGGTGGGCCTGGGGGTGCTTGCCCAGGCTGACGGATTGAACCCCATGCTGCATGGAGAGTAGTGGTATTGTCCACAACCCTACACCAACTACACTGCAGAAGTCAACAAAACCTTTAAAAATTCAGGTTCAGTCCCATCACTGATCAAAATATCAGAAATAATGTGTTTTTAGCTTTACGATGGGTATAAAATACAACTGTATAGGATATAAGTCAAGTGTTAGGAAACTCAATCTCTCTATTGAATATCAAATCATTTCACAAAATGGCAAAAAATTAGTTTAAAAATCTCCAAGATCAAATCCGCTCAACCAACCAGTTCACAAACAGACTCACGGCTTTCATTGTAGGGTAATGGCGTGAAGATGTAAAGGTCGTTATCCAGGGTCCTCTTGTAGAAACTGGACTCATATGTTTCCGGTTCCTCACTCCATTCTAGGCCAGCACTTTAGCACATTAACAGATAAACATACATTTGTTTTTATTCAGCACATGGCTAAGTATGTATATCTGTACTATAAGGCAGATTCGGCCCAAACTCAGCACAGGGCACAGTATGTATGTATGTTTGGTCATATGGGTAATATTAATACGTTCAGTATGTATTATATATATAGTGTCGCATTTGGACTTTATTTCATATTTAATATATTTCTTTTGTTTCATGATTTTGTTTGTTTCATAATTTGATAATTTAAAAACACTACGGACTTTTACAGCCCTTTACATCTTTTCAAAAATTCATTATGAATGAAACAATGGAAACTGTTTTTATTTCTTTCTTCTCTATGTGTGTATAAACACACACACAAATATATACACACTCACACTCACACACTCACACACAGGTATATATTCTGTTTATGTTCCAGGTCAGAATCTAAATCACATTTGACATTTGCTACACCTGATTACACAAGTCAGCAGTTCTGAAGAGAGTGTTTAACACTACTGAGAAGTTCTGTGAGAAATTTGAGCCAAGTTCAGAGAAAAACTTGCTTAAGCAATAGAAAGCACAGATGTAAACTGAAACTATTTAAAGCAAACTCATACCTTTTGGGATAGACTCTGGTGATGCCTCCATCTGTGGCCACAAACCTAGCGCTGACTCTGTCACTCCTGCCAGTTACATGCAGTCACAAACACACAAGGGAATGACTGACTCTCCAGAAGAAGGGGAAAGTTAACCCCTTAAACTCTGGGTTTAAACTATTTAGCAACTGCTATGACATTGATGAAACATGCATTAGGGCTGCACAATATGCTCTTCACCAAATATTTTGTTTTGCAATATGTATTGCAGAAGGATGTAATATGTAAATTAACTTCTGACAAATCACTAAATAGTTTTAGCGATTTGAGCATCTGGACCAAACCTGGACAGAAGAGTTTCTTTGGGCGTTTGCTTGAATTGTAAATTCGCATGATCCAGTAAATGTAAGTAATATTGGTCAAAATATGAAAATGATTCAAACAAACTTAAGTTAAGATAAAAAGCTACTATGTAGCAGCATAATCTGTTATTTTGTCCACATTATGCAGCTCTAACTACTAGGAACGGATGCATATAAAGACAGTACACATGCACTTGATCAAGTGATTTATGTGAGTGTGTGTGTGTGTGTGTGTGTGAGAGAGAGAGAGAGAGAGAGAGAGAGACAGAAAGATACAGAGAGAGAGACAGAGAGACAGAGACAGAGATAGAGTGTATGTGTGGTTGCATGACTCACTGATTCTGTTCTTCTGCTTTTCTCCTCCAGAGTTTTACGAGTTCAGAGGTAATACCCGCATCCAGTAGCAACCGGTTTACCAGATCCACATTGCCTAACCACATAATAACAGGTGCATAAGTGACAAAAGTGTAAGAGATTGTGTATTTTTGTATTATTTGGCTTGATCTGAGAGTCACATTCACCCTCTCCAACGTGCCTGTTTCCTTTTATTTCCTCAGAAGGTGTGAAGAGTGCAAACAGAGCCCAAGTCCAAACTACATCCATTTCTATATTGACTTTAGTTTGGTTTAGATATAATTTGTACAATAAACACACTCAGGCCTGCACTAACATTCTTGCTATCTGTCTTGTCCTGTATCTGGTAAACAGTGTTGTTCTGTATATTTATTGCTTTGTGTTTATTGTTGGCCTGTTGAGCAAAACTCTTACTGTATTGTTATGTAAACTTGTTATGAACTGTCTCACTTAAAAATAAATCCTGCATTTTTTTTCCATTTGACATGAAATGCTCCATTTTATAGAAGCCTGCTGAAGAACTGATGATAGGAACCAGACATCCGAAGCATTTAATGTCTCTAAAAGCTACCTGACGGCACGTTTTTACACAAAACATAAACCTCTGGCCTAAAATGTATTTTAAAAAAAAGAAAAATCAGTCATTGCCGGGGGGTACAAGTAAGAAAACTTTCTCAGATCCACCACTATTTCTCCAAGAGCCCCAGGTTCCTTTAACCACCACTGTACAAAAAATTGAGCTGAGTTTCACGGCAGTGGCCCATTTCACATCAGTCCGCTCTGAATGACTGACACCCCGGTGGTTGACTTTATGCAGGCATTTTTAAAAACTGAAATTCCAGCTCAGATTCCCTTTTAAGGAATACTCTGTGTTTATCAACCCAATCTCTATCTGTTGAATCTGTTGCTTACGGTCGAGTAGCTTAATTCTGATATGATTCCTGTATAAGAACATGGATTTAAAACACAGTTACTTTTCGTCAACAAGTTTACATTGTCTTTTCTAATCCACACTACTTGTGAATAAGCCAAAATGCTTGTCTGTGGTAACTGACAGTATGATACTGATTTATCAGATAATGATTAGGTTGAAAAATGCTAGATTCGTCTTTTAATTGACTCCTGTGGAGTACATGTATCAGTCATTTGTATTGCAAACCCTGGCACTGTGGTGTTTATTGCACTCTTCTGCTGTATATACTTGTATCTGCTCATTACAAAAATAAGGTTTTATTTGATTTTGATCTTGACGTATCATGTGTGAACGCCTATTTGCCTCGTGGTATGGGGAACAGGCTCCAGATCCTGACCTCTGATGGAGTTATTGCAGAAGTCAGTGAGGAGTAGGAGTTCATAAAAAAAGGAGGCCAAGCAAGGAAAAAGTAATGTGCAGATTAATTCCCTGCGACGTGGAACATGTCTGTATTGTAAGAGTGTGTATAACTACAACAGCCCATCAAAGGGGCAGCGTTGTGTGTTTTTTTTCTGCGGTGCGTTCAGCCTCTTTTGAACGCTTTAAAAACGTTGCGCTGCAGTTTATTAATGTGAAAGCTGGGGTGACTCCTTTATGACACGCCACACACACTTCAGAGAGGGCAGCTGGTGTAACACTTTAGCCTGTGCCCTGCTGATGCTGTGTGCTTTTCATTAGGGCCTTATTGAAGGCAGCCCAGGAATTCAGCTCGACTCAAGCAATCTGACCGTAACCCGCCTTTATAATACCAAGATTATACGCGACAATTACAGGGGCCTCCATGACAAATCTTTACAAATATGAATGGTTTAAATTGAGCGTTTTTGGGGTTTTTTTAAACAATTTTCAGCTTTGTGATTATGTATAATAATGAACCGAGCCTCATCCCACATACACAAAAGGCCCATAAGTGAATAACGACGGTTCTGAAAATGATGACACACATAAAAGGCCCATAAGAGCACAATACACTTTGAAAGGCCCTTAAGTGAATAAAGACGGTTCTGAGATGATGACAAATAGTAGTTAAGCTGCACGCACACTACAAAAACCCTAGGTCAGCTGGTGGTCTCTTAGGATGTCTGAAATAGCAATCAGCTCACTAAATGGCTCCTTTCATTCTGCTACATTTTGAGAGGGTTATGTGCCCCCACCCATTTTCCATGCCTTTAGGTTAACACTCTCTCTCTCTCTCTCTCTCTCTCTCTCTCTCTCTCTCTCTCTCTCTCTCTCTCTCTCTCTCTCT
>JBBPCX010000135.1:19353411-19365062 GCA_037974365.1 Hydrocynus forskahlii
ACACAGGGACCAGAAACATGGACACACAGACCAAAACCCCAGACTAACACCACCACCAGACACCACCGTGACAACAGCTCTACATCTTGGCCGTTGTTTGTGGGGAGGGTGGGGGTGGGGGAGTGTACCGGTGCTATAATGTTTCCGGCACCCATGGCTGAAATCCACAATGCCTAAAAAAACGACATGACTTTCACCACATGTTAGTATGCTTATATTGTGAATGTATTGTGTGTGCGATCAGTGAAAGGAAAGATGGATATCCGTCCAAATGTTTGGATGGCAGTCAGAGGTTAATACAGGTGGTTCAGAGAAAGCTTTTAACACTGGATGCCGCCTGCCCCTGAACCCTACTTCAGAGCTCAGCATGGAGACAGCTGAATAATTCATGAAACCTTTGACAGGAGGGAACCTATGATACTAGAGGAAGAAAATGGCTTCTACTACAGTGGTCAAAAACAGGTCAGATGCAATATTACACCAAATTCCATGTATCTGTTACACAAAAATATACAGTCCCTGGTCACTTAATTAGGTACACCTACCTTGTATTACCTTGCATTTACCTTGTATTGTCCATTTTATCAGCTCCACTGACAATATAGAGATATTTTGTAGTTTATAGTTACAGACTGTAGTCCATCTGTTTCTCCTCTGTGCTGGAAATAGTCATCCAAATATCAAGCCAACTGTTTCCTGTTTCCAGAAACTGACCACTGATGAAGAATTAGAAATGAATAAAACACAAACTCTGTAGCACCAGATAAACTATAACTATAATTTTACATCTGCAAGGTGGGCCATTGAGTAAAATGCATCCAATAAAGTGGTCAGGAACAGCATGCATTGTTTAAATACTCCTGCTGTGTTTGGTGCCATTGTAACCTTGAAACACACACCCACATGCTACAAGCAAGTTTCCATTCTTAAAATGTTCTATCACTTGCATATTTCCTGCATAGTGGTGGTCCCATGCAAACACTGACGATTGAGGAATGGGGTAAAGGCTTGCACATTATACAGGGAAACATTTCAGGTGCAGTATGTAATGCAACATTGTAAAGTGCAAATGTATGTTAAGTGGAGCTGATAAAATTAACCTTGAGTGCAAATACAAGGTAAGCCAACGTAATAAAGTGAGTGTACATTCATTCACCTATTGTTTTAAAAGGGTAGCACACGTTGTACAAGCTCAGTAGATATATGTGCCACATAAGACACCAAACTGAATGGATACGTAGCTGTAGAAAACGTAGTTGGGTAAATATGCTGTGTGGTAAATACAGAAACATATCGTACTGTACAAAGCATTTACCATGTTTCTGGCCATAAATTTCACTCTTTGTACGGACTTAAAATCTTCAAAAACTGTGATAGGGGAACATCTGACTTCAAAAAAACACTTCAAAAAACAGTTAAAATCCTAAAGTTTTCTTTTTGGTTGCTGAGAGGAAAGGTTGGCCTTAAGGTTATCAATATTTGTTAACAAAAACACAGAAGTCAGTGGAAATAACATACAAAGATAAGAAAATAAACTTTATTACATAGGTCAGGGGTGCAGAGCCCCAGTCTTAGAAGGCTTAGAAGACCTCACCAAACCAGCTAGCTTAACTCGGTGTGCTTAGATCAACACTGTCTCATCCATCCTTTCAGGATACCCTCCGAGAGGCTGTTTTCTGCAGTGAAATATTCCCTCCATCAGCAGTGTTTATCCGCCATATCCGCGTAGCCTACAGCCACACACTTCACGGACGGAGAGAGAAAGAGAGAGAGAGAGAAAGAGAGAGAGAGAAAGAGAGAGGGGTAAGGAACGTTTTGTGTTTACAGTAGCACTCTCTAAGGGCAGCAATCCGCGGGCCTGCTTACAGAAGCACAGTTATAATGATATTTAGCTGTCTAAGAAACAGCCCATAGGCTGACTCATCCATCTGCCTCTGTTTTATCTGCCATATCAAAGAGCTGTGGGAACCCAGGCCCAGAGACAAAAAGAGGTAGAGCGAGGGAGAGAAAGAAAACAAACACACACATCCCTTTGCTTCCCTTTCCTGACCTAATGTCATTTTCTCCCGCAGAGCGATGCAAACACAGAAGGCATCCTCTCTGTCTCTGCTTCTCTGTCTTGTTCTCTCTGGTTTTATCTGTCTTTTTATCTTTCTCTCTCTGTTTCTCTTTATGTCTCTGTCTCGCTCTCTTTTCTGTCTCTTTCTCAGCTTTTGTCCATTTCTTTGTCTCTCTCTCTCTCTCTTTTTTCTCGGTCTGTCTCAGCCACTCTCATAAATCAGGCTGTGGTGAAAGTTTCCAATCAGTAATTGTGGTATCATTGATTCTGTCACACGTGTGATAATGACAATCAACTTTGCACCGAGATCTTAAATGTGAGCACTAAGAAACTGGTGATAAATGGGAGAAACAAACCAGTGGTCAGAGATGATCACAACTATTAAGAACAGACTTTATATTTGCTGTATTTGCCTGACGTCCTACTCCAGAGCGACTTACAGAAGTGGTTTGTTGTTTACCTTGAATTTTTTCCTTTAAGGAGTGCTCCAGTATTTTTCAATGTAATCCCTATCTGACTCATCTGTAGCATGCAGATCATTCACAAAGACCATGATTCTTTCATCTAGGAAACGCACAGGCAACACACAACTACATGTCTGTCTATAATAAGTCATATAATACTTATACTGTAAATACTAAATTAATCCTTTAGAGTAATGCAGCCATACTGTAATAATACAGTTCCCTTTCATACCGTACAGCATCATGCACTGAAATCACATGGAGCACTCGGACAGCTGTTGATGGACGGAGTTGAATTAAAAGGGTGTTCTAATCAGGTTAACCTTCCTGTCAGTCAATCACTCCAATCCAATCCCAGCACTCAGAAAGATCACGCTCGGACCACCCAGTTGTCCGACACCACAAAACAATCACGTACTGAGAGATGTCCTACACCTCATTACAGAAAGAGAGAGAGAGGGACAGGAAGTAAGAAAGAGAGAGAAAGAATGAGGGAAAGAGGGAAGAAAGAGACATAAAGGAAATGGGAGGAAGATGAAAGAGACAAACAGAAAAAGAGAAAGAGAGAGGAGAGAGGAGAAAGAGAGAGAGAGAGAGAGAGAGAGAGAGAGAGAGAGAGAGAGAGAGAGAGAGAAAGGCTACTGTTGTCCTCTTCACTGCTCTTACAACTCGCCATGCTGAAAGCCCTCTCATGGTCATCTTATTTAGTGTGTGTGTGTTTGTGTGTGACTGAGTATGGGGAGGGGTGTGGGTGTTTAAGCGAGTGGGTGGGTGTGCGTCAGAGAGGGGAAAAAAGGGTACATGAGAGCAATTTTCCAAATTGGTTCATATGAGGACAGTGAAGACTCTCGGGCATTCTGACCATGCCTGAAGGCCATTAGCTCCAACAACTGACACAGACAGAGTGTTCCGGAGCCATTCTCTCTCTGCTGTGACTGCGGCCACCTGCAATCACCACTAACCTCAAAACTGCATGTCCACTGGAAGGCGGATATGAAACGAGAGCGAGACAGAGCAAGCGTCAGACAGAGATATAGAGAGACGGGAAAGGTCAATACTTTCATTTAGTCATCAGGGTGAGCTGTCAGTGATGTGTTTAATGCTCGCCAATAAAAGCACCGTTTCCCAGCCAGGAAGGTACATTACCTCTGCTACAGTGGCCAGAGTTAAACATTCATAACATTGATGCCCCCCTACACACACACACACACACACACACAGACACACACACACACGAACACAGGTGCTAGAACAACAGATGGTGTTTTCTCTGCTGCCTGAGCAAATTGTATGTTTAAAAGTCTCCATCAGCACAGCCGCCCCTGCGGGTGTCCGTTCTCGCATCTGTAGGAACCCTCCAGCTTTAGCTGCTAATAAAGGTGTGTTCCTGTCGCCAGCATAATTACGGCCTCGCACCGGACGACATGACCCTGCTTTCTGCTGCCACTCTCAGATCAATGCCGATCGATCCAGACGAGAACCGCCTGCGGCTCCTAATTCAGTTACAATGGAGCTGGTGCTGCCAGGAATGAGGAAAAAACACAGGGACTGAATGTCAACCAAACAGAGACTGCAGAAGAGCCTTGCCTTTTTGTAGCTGGAGGAAAGCTCGAATTAAGTTTGGGTCGTCCTTTCATTTAACCATTCATCATTTCCACGGGTTCTGTGCTGTGTCATTTCTGTCTGATCAGACATCATACTCTCACCTCTAGAGCCTTGGAGCGGTTGGCCAGAAGCTGTTCAATGTTGCGGGCAGCGCTGTCCACCAGCTCCGTAGCATTGTTCTTCTCCACACTGTAGTGTTTCCTGAGACTGTAGTAAATCTGAGAGGGAGAGACACAAAGAGAGAGAGAACAAGATAGAGCCGAGGGGGAGAAAATGCAAATGAAATGAAATCAAGCAAAATGGAACAGTTCAAGGTTTAATTGTATCACCATTTATATATATTTTTTCTTCTTCACATTGCTCAATGGTCAAAAAGTCTCCTTTTGAAAAAAAGCAAGAAATACATTTTCAGTTCTAATTAATTCATTTCTAAATGAATTCAGTATCAAAGCAAAGACACACACAATATTATGAGTAGTTTTAGGGTGTCTATACAGGGGATCCTCGGGTTACGACACAGTTCCGTTCCTACGGCGGTGACGTAACCCGCATTTTGGTGTAAGTCGAAACACCCTAGCTTAAGTCACTTACCCATTTTATCACAGTTGTAAAATCATAATCTAGAATGTGAAAACACAACTAAGCTACAGAAAAAGGAAAAGGACATAAATATACTGTACTTGTACACTGTTCTGTACTGGGGGACGCCACCTCCCTCACTCATGCACCACGTTACTGCGTATTCTTCTGCCATGCTAGTTCACCCACTAGCAAACGTCCGCCAAACTAGTTCACCCACGTAGTCCGTAAGTATGACGCTAACGGCGTAAGCCAAAACACTTACATCTTAACATTTTTACATTTATTGTGAGTGAGCGACAGAAACTCACAACGTCATATGTCGAGACTGTCGCAGCTCGAGGACCCCCTGTACAACACCATAAAGTTGTTCATTGGCATCAAAGATGTCCAGACATTGGCAGGGAGGGCTCACCAAGTACATAAAAGCCCAAACATTTTGGAGGTTGCTGGCTTGACAACAAATATAAAAAAGAATATCAGACAAAAAAGGTATCCTACAATGGAGAAAAAGGCCAATGTAATCCACAATTAATTAAATACCTTGACAAATTATGATGTTATTACTCCTGTCAATATAATACTGTCAAACAAAGCAAAAGATGACATAAGATCATAATAGGCCTAACTGTAGATATAGGTTGTTCACTACTGGCATTGTAGATTATATAATCTTGATCACCCCCCTGACTTGTCAGACCAAATTTGTACCACTGTGTCCAGCTGTTCACAAAAAAGGCTTGTGAATTAATGCAGAATACATACATTACAGAGAATTAAGGGCAAACGACATCATGCAATATTTCAGTGGCAAGCAAAACTCAGAAATGCCAAATAGCCAATTATTTAGCAGCCAGGGGGGCTTTCCTCGTCTGACGCGAAATCTCCGGAAGGACGAAAGTCTTTCTTTATTATTTGGCGCTTTTCACCGCAGGGCGTCAGTCACAGCCTCATTCTTCCTCCTGAGTCACGAGCGAGCCTGACGGAGATGCTCAACAAGGCATCACGAGTAAACCTAAGTGGAGCGTCAGTGGAAAGAACAAAGAGCACAGGGGCCCCATGCGAGACCGCCTTCACAGTCGCCATTTGGCTCCAGAGCACATGGAGAACAGTGCAAGTGAGAGACGGCTAGTCTGGCAGGTACACAGGCCTCTGAGAAGTGTCTATACATCTGGCCCTGAAAGGCCCTGATTTCCCTTCTGTGACATCCGTAGGGAGGCTATGAGCAGCAGTGCGGTGTGGGTGGGATAGGATGGGTTAGGTCAAGTGACTTTACCTCAGTGAGATGCTGCATGCCACTCTCGTCATTAATCAACTGCAGAAGGTCGTCCTGTATGTGATCTGCCCATTCCCGAGCCCTGGGGACAAAAAAAGCAACCAATCAGATTCATTAACATTAGAACATTTTCTTGCTTTTTATGTCCTTGACTATCAGTTTAACTAAGGTCATGTTGCCCCACTTGTTGTTCAAATGACTTTCACTTTCTATAATAACATATAATAATAATGAAAAATAATAATAAATATAACATTAAATTATATTTATCAGCCTGCCATGTAGCAAAACTTGAGAACGACAGCAGCACCCACTGTCTACAAGAGTAGATTAATGATTCAACAGAAACAGATATGGATGAACTGAAATATAAACATTGTATTAATTTATAACCAATTCACAACAAACAGCACGGGTCAGGGCTATACAAAGTTTCCCCATGATGTTTGGTTTGGCCCGAAGGATGCTACCCTAACCCAACCCTGCCCTCGCCTAATAATAAACACATTTTTATATTATGTAACTTATATTCAGGTCTTTCTGAAATTGAGTGTTTCTGAAATAGTTTTAGGATTATTTGTCAGTGAGAGTTTAGATTTGTCAATGGGGAGAGGGCATGGAGAGTTTTGGAGTTACAGTTTGTCCCAATCCATTTCTGCAAAGCAATCTTTCTAAGTGTTCTCTCTAATTGTTCACAGCAAAATGACACCTGGCAAGGAGACCACACAATACACTCAAAACAATCCAGCAAAATAAATTTGCTGCTATTTCAGATTGTCAATGGAAGGATAGCTGCACAGATGCCAGGGAGCGCTTTAGGTAACAGGTGCAGTCTGGAGTGTGGCTGGGGTTAGTGGCTGGTTAATGCATGAGTTGGGAGGAGAGGGCGGAGATTAAAACACCTGCTTTACTCTGCTTAATGAGCACTGGCCTGCACTCTCGACTGGTCCCCGCTTCCAAAGCAGTCACTAGCACTGAAGGGGCGCTGGTTATTGTGTGCACTTCCACTCACTGGCCACTTTATTAGAAACACCACATATTTCCACTCACTGCTCACTTTATTGGAAACATCTACCCTGTCTTTCCACTCACTGACCCCTTTATTAGAGAACTGTACATCAAATGAGCTGTAGTCTCAAAGTGGATACCAGCAAGGTCTCAAGGTAAGGATTTCTAATAATAAAAATACGTCCAATTACAAGGCATGACTTAGCAGCTCTTCTTTGCAGTTATTGAGCTTTTGCACAAAAATATATATATTTAACCATCTATTCTCCAGAACAAACCAAGGCCTTTTCACTGAGCCAAATGCATGACAGCTTATGGTATGATAATTACTTTTAATTTACTTGATAATATATAAAATAAGTAATAACAACATCATATATGGCCTTTTCATAACTGTCAAATTTAGTCTTTTATTTTTACCCCTAAAAGGGCAGCAGGGATCTAGAGCTGGATTTCAAAGCTGTCACATTCGTTCTAGCACAAGAAAAAAAAGTCTGGCCAGTTGCTGTTTCAAATTCTGAATATAAACCTGAGACTGACGTCAAGACACAAAGCCCGAGGAGCTTCTCTCCAAGGACACAGGAGTCTCATCCTAATTTGTGTGAAGTGCAGGAGAGAGTGCTGGATGGTGAAAGGCGGTGAGAAAGGTGTGAAGGGAGACTGGAGAGCGCAGGGGAATCCACATGTGAACACCTCCGCCGACCGTCAGACACAGCATTTAAACTGACATGGAACCTGACACAAGCCACTGAAGAAACCCTCACACACAGACGCACACACTTGCCTCCATGCAATATTAGGGCATGGGGTCCTGCTATACTATAAATGTATCGAAATAATAATCCCATAGGTGCTATTTAAAACATATATCTACAGTCAAATGCAAACGTTTTAGCATCCTCATATAACGTTTTGTACAGACCACATAAAAGAAATTGTGGCCTGTGTGAAAGTTAGGTATGTATAATTTGTCCTCCAATATTGTAAATTTAGCAAACCTGAGATTTGCAGAAACAGGTATGTTGCAGTTGTTTTTTATAGAGAAAATAAACAAAACCGTATTCAAAACAATAACAACAGAGCGATAATAATAATAATAACAACAATAACAAACTACTACAATAATAAACTAAAAGCAGTGGTTTTGCCCTGTCAAGTTTAAACAGAGTGGACACTGATTTTTTGTGAAAAGCACAGGTCAGGTTTTTTTTTTTTTGTGTTCACATTAAAGGTTTGCACTGTTTTTCTATAGTTGTTCTACATGACCTGGACTTTCACACGTACACCAGCTCTTTCCACGCAGCACGCACTCATGAATGGAGCATGAAGGGAAAGTAACAGCTTTGCGCTGAAGGGTGCTGGCCTGGGATGGTGGCTGAAACTGGACACTGGCAGTGTTTTCATATTTAAAAACATAGAGTAAGCTGAGAGGGGTGAGCGTGTGCACTGGATGTGTGTGGAACTGTATATTTAGCCACAGTGTGGGGCAGCTGCCCGCAGGCTACAGCTAGCGACTGGCCCCGTGTCAGCACTTCTCTGCTTTGTGAAAATACGAGAGTAATATTCTGTGTGAGACAGTTTCGAACACACACACACATGCAGACACAAACACACATACACACACACACAGACCCAAACACACACACACACACACACACACACACAAACACACATACACACACACACAGACCCAAACACACACACACACACACACAGACACAAACACACATACACACAGACACAAACACACACACACACACACACACAGACACAAACACACATACACACACACACACACACACACACGGTCTGCCCGAAGTTCCTTTTCACACATCACAGCATAGTGCCTTCCTTTAATATATACAGGTGTGGCAGCCATGCATCTCTCTTTTTTCTAGAGTTAGCGATCAGTCAGAATGTGCTGATACAGCCAAAAGTCACCCCCAAACCATACACTTTTGGAGAAAATGTAAATTCTACTTCAAGCATCAGTGAAGCGAAGAAATGAATGTTGTCCCCCTAAAAACACCTTCCTTTCAGTCAATGGGTTCTGTTTTAAGGACACTGAAAGGTTATTTAGGTCTTCCAATTAGAGAATTTATGTGTTTTTCAGGCTTCTTGAGCAATTCCATGGCATTACATCCAAAAACCCTTTAGTCATTTGTAATTTCAAGAATTACTCTTATAAGTACTAGATTAAACTTGATTGTGCAATTAAGAAACAATCAATTTAAAAGTTACCTTCCTGATTTAGCAATAATTAGTTTGAATGATGGTACTGAATGTTTTTAATCATCCTACTGATCTGTCTTAAGAAACAAAATCTGACAGACACACATTTATAGTGTTTACATGGGAAGTGTAGGGGAAACCAGGTCTCTGAAAACAATCAGATAATGAAGGGGTTTGTTTGTTCAGTAACAGTGCAAAATAAAAAGGTAATCATAAACTCTTTAGAGCTCTACAGTCTAAACCATCTCTCCATTCAGTTTGTGTTCTGGCTCATCTCCATCAAGGCAAAAGGGTCGCTGTTCCATGGGAAAGTAAAAGACTGTCAGCTCCTGTGAGAGCTGGTTTGTTTCTGTCCTGTGGTTTTATTTGCATACCAAAGTTAACGATTCTTTTCTTCTCGTTGCCTTAAAAAACGTTTCAAAAGATTTGGACTATTTCTGCCAGTTCGGAAATCACGTTTGATCCTCAGGAGACAAAAAGTTCATCTTTTCAATCTGTAGGATCACATACATTATTAAAATGTGCTGCTTTATGGGTCAGCTGTGTGTTTATTTGCATTTTGTGTACTGCTCTGTATTAAAAAATGAAGGCATCACTTATCAGGACTCACCCAGACCTTTGGTGCCAAGAGAGATTAATCTGAAAGCAGCATTTTCCAATGGACAAACACCTGCATTCATAACTGTCAGATAACTCATGGAAAAAAAACCCAACACAAGCTACGTCAATGGGCTGATTCAGGAAACTCATGCAAGAGTGATTTTCTTTGTACAGGAAAGACAATAGGCAGCTTGTTGATAGCTGGCTTAAGTACCTATACTTACACGCCAGGTTGCATCTGAGACACTCTCACTGCACAGGTAAAAAGGAGACCCACAGAGATCAGTGAATTTTCTGTGCTGTTGAAATTGTGCTGCATCAGAGCACAAGACCATACAGGGGATTTTAAGGACTGCTGAGACAGTCATCAGGGTCTCTCTCCCCTCTGTTGTCTGGTCCTGTAAATGATCGTACTGTTACTCTTGTGTTTTTGTACTCTCTCTTTAGTCTTGTTCTGCCTGCGCATATGTAGTCTGGCTGCATTTCTGTTTTTGATCTTTGTGCTGCAGGATGGTCCTGGAGGAACCTTCATTTCACTGTGTACTGTGTATATGGCTGAAATGACAATAAAACACCTACTTGATTTGACATAGGCCTCGTCAACTGTTTTTCAGATTTTTGGATATACTGTAACATCTTAAAGTGTAATCAAAAAATGTGAAGGCTCAACAAAATGTTTACTACAGTGTGTTTAATCTTTTCATGTCTGCTTGCATCTCAAAGTAGGTAGAGGCAGAGGTCAGTGGTGATACAGGCAATAGTCAACCATACACATTTGGAGAAAATGTTCATTCTACTTCACGCATAAGTGATCCTAAAGAAGAACTACACTTTGCCCCCCTAAAAACACCTTCTTTTCAACAGGTTTCATCAATGGCTCCTTTTTTTAAGGACACCGAAAGTTTATTTAGATCTTCCAATTAGAGAATTTATACATTGTTCAGGCCTTCTTAGTTGTTCCATGGCAAAAGGGGTTTTCGCCGTCTTTAATTTCAAGAATGACTCTTATGATTATTAGATTAAACTCAAATGATTAGATTAATGATTAGATTAAAATAATTACTAGATTAAACTTGTTTAAAATGACCTGATTCAGCAATAAAGACCAATAAAAAGATATTTCATGTCTACCCACATCTCATTGTATTTTCTAGACTTTACTTGAGTAACAACATTTAAGTTTATTGGATCTCATTTGCATATTTAAATGCAATCTCCTGACAATTCAGTTTAGTAGCAGAGAAGAGATGGACAGCTGGAATAGTGAACAGAAAATAACAATAACATCCCCTATAGAAGGAGAAGGGGTGTGATCCAGAGCAGCTTGGTGTAGATTCACTGGAGTTAACAGAAAAGCATGGGAAGAAATACAAGAGAAGGAGAACTTCTGTATTCAAGAAACAGAGAGGAGACACTGGCTGGTTATTCAACTAAGGTGTTTCTCAGTGGCTTCTCTGGACTTCATTGTCATCAGTCATGACCCAATTCAAAGTTCAAATCTAGGTGTGCACAGGTCAAATACTCAGAAGTCTGTCCTTCAAGAAATGGCCAAAATCAGCAAAAAACAGAGATGGATGAAATGGGGGGTAATGCTACATTCTGAAAGAGAGATGGATGGATAGTTGGATGAATGGATGGATGAAGGGAGAAAAGGAATCATCATGTCCTCTCTGCTTGGATGGCTGTGAGGGCTTCAGGCCTGGAGTGTCAGTGAGTCTGCTTGCTTCTCTAACAGGCCTCTCTTACACAACATACTGCTCCCATTTAAACTATCCCACATTAAAACAATTTCTCTCCCCCCCCGCTCTCTTTCCCCCTCCACCCCCTC
>JBBPCX010000135.1:19386494-19398919 GCA_037974365.1 Hydrocynus forskahlii
TATTATTATTATTATTATTATTATTACCATTACATATAAAAACCTACAAAGTTCACTAGTCATTTTGGAGAATGCTTTTTTGGCAATGAAACATTGTGACCCTAGTTCCTGAGAGAGTTTCTCTAGAATTAAGAGTTTCCCATCAAATCACTCTGAATGAGTCTGTTTACATCTCAACCTTTGAATTCTGATCCAATTTAAAGATTAATCAGAAACTGCCTTTATGAAAGTAAACCAACATTAAGGTGGTATGTTTCTATGTTTTCGTCCAGCCTTGCAACGGTAGCTATAAACAAAATGCATGAATTATACAGACTACTTCTACGTATCAGGGGATTGGCCCACACCATTTGGCCCCAAACCATTGCCGTGTTCATGCTACAGACATTTCTTCTATTCCATCGGCTGGAAGGGCACGGGGAATGTAATTGGAAAAGCATCTCTATTTAATTGCCTAAGCATGAAATCTAATTAGACTTGGAGATGGAAGGGGACATGGCGAGGGTCGTGATGGAAGCGGAGCTGATGCAAGACTGAGAGCGGTGGGTATTACGATCCGGCCAGCTGCCTGGTGCCGCCTCTCTTTTTCAGAGGCCAAAAGCAGGACAGCGAGCCATCACCATGGCTGCAGGGACGTGGGGACCCGATCAGGCTGTGACACATACAATGACTTAATGAACACTGATCTGAGCAGAGTGCCACTGAGGAGTCAGTGTGCATGAATCTGAAAGGCAACCAGAGGAAAAGAGAGAGAGAGAGAGAGAGGAAGAGAGAGTGAAAGAGAGGGAGAGAGAGAGAGAGGGAGAAAGGAGGAGGAGGAGGAGGAAGAGAAGGAAAAAAAGCGAAAACGTACAGCAGACTGACTAAACATGCCCTGGGGAGTCACATAAAGACACGGGGACATTTCAATGTGCTGCTGCAACAAGAAGAATCCAGGGAGATGAGCATTGGAACACGACAGGTTCTGTTGCATCACACTGGCTCTGATCCAAAGGGGAGAGCCGTAACATCTATAAAACAGCAAATAAGTCGATGGAGCCTCCCCCCAGCCCTCACATGCCCTCCTTGCCCCCAACCCTGTGACAATCATGTGGGACTTTCGGCGGCAAGATCTATGACATCAGACTTTTCAGCATGGATGATGCTGATCATCTGCATCTCAGCACAGCAAGTGCTACAAGACACTCATGGGGAGGGCGCAGAAGGGAGAAGGAGGGGGGAGAAAGCTGAAGCGAACAAGAGAGAAGGAGGGAAAAAGACAGAAAAAGAGAGAATGTGATGCATCCATATAACTTCTGAAGCAGACGAAGCCCGGCATGTGGAGGTTAGAGCCCGGGCACAAAGATACAGTCACACATAGTGACAGAGAGTCAGAAGAAGGCAGGGGGGCGGGGGGGAGTTAGGTAGCAGAGCGATAAATTGTGATTCTACCAACAAAGGAGGCGCGAAAATTACACTCCACCACAGACAGGTCGTGGACACTAATTGTTAAAGACAAAAATACACTGCATGTGTCTTAGATTGTTTTCATCACAAATTAGTCGCTCAAAGCAAAGCGGGGTGGGGGGGTGGGCAGACCTACTGACAATGAGAATGTAAGTAATCAACAGGCTAAAACAGGAGCAGGTCGTTTCAAAATCCACTCACAATACACTCCGTAACAAGGATGCGCTCCATGATGTCCTGCTCAAAGCACAAACCCAGTCCCTATGTGATTGCTGAAATGTGTATGTAAAAGTACTTTTAAACCGCAGTCGCGCCGATGCTTAAATGAACAAAGCGCCAGCTTAAGGCCCCTGTAGCCACCAGAAGACCACCAAGAATGCTTGAGAGAAAGACTGTTCGCTGACTAGGGATTTAATCTAATGCCATATGAGTGAGTCTGTGACGAAAACATCTGTTTCAAAAACCTACTACGTAATCTGTCGACTAATTGAGTCAAACAGTGGATTCATAGTGGATACAAACTGAAAAAATGTCATTAGTGGACACTCTAGCAGCCATTAAGTAGTGTTAACCATATGTTTAAATGAACAAAAGCATTTCAGAAATCATGAAGGTAATTCATAAAAACAAAACGGGATGTGTTGGTTTAAAATATTGATGACGATGCATCATCCCTGACATCATTGTTTACACTGACCTATCAGCCATTTTCACAGTACTATTTTGAGGCTTTTGCTCATATTCCAAAATCATTATGCCTTAATTACCCAGCCATATACTGTGTTGCTTCGTCTGTATAAAATGCTTGCTGCTGAGTATAATTTATGTTGGTAAAATAAACTCAAATAAAGTTCTCCAGGAGTGCTGTTAAAAATGTTCAAACCAATAACAGTTTACTTTTTAACAATAAATTAATTGTCTGCTGGTTATTATATCGTCTTCTTTTACATTTTTTTGGTTGTTTATTTCAAATATCAATCCACAGAAAATGTGTGGAAATGCTTCTAGCCCCCATGGCTTACATGGAATAAGAGCTTTGTGGCCCTGGATGGACACGTCCCCTAATGCTAGCACCCCCTGAAGGAGGGTAGGCACAAAGTACTTTTTGGGCAATAGCTCAACAACCGTTTTGACAAGAATTACAATTTGAATGGCAAGCCGGTCTCTACGAAGTGCATAACTCTCTCATTACAATAGCGCCACCTAGTAAATAACATCAGTGCAAAAATCTAAAGGTGTTCATGCCTGTGTGATTTAAAAAAAAATGTTTTCTGAGGATTGATGAAATCCCCAGACAGTACTTGAAATTGAAATCAACGACAAACAAAAAAAAATTCTTTTTTTTTTGGACAAATACTATATAATAAACCAGCAGACAAATTTCCTGTTGAAGTTCACCCATTCTGCTTTAATGCTGCATATTCTTCTGCGGTGGTTGCTATGCTCCTCAACGTGTCTAGTTGTGTTACTTTTCAGTACACTACGTTCAGTTTGCCACTTAGAACTGCACTTTGAAAATGAAAGTGCAAATTAACAACAGACCACTCTTCTGGATTTGAAACCCTTTAAGATTAAAGGAGGCTGCCTTTCTCTGGAAGATATAGGAGTGTGAATACATGCCAGGCTGACACTGCTTCTAATACTGTACAGCGTGTTAATTGAGGGTCTTGAGATTTATATTAGGTGTGTTAATGATCAAGCACTGACAATAGTCCATAAAACATTCGGTGCCAAAATCAAATTCTACACAGGGCCCCATAAAGGCTTGGGCCAGCCCTATGCTGAACACTCATTTATTCCACAATCAAGTGCAGTGTATTAAATCTCCTGCTTGTACTGAACCCGTAAGTGCAATGCTCATTTCTTATAAATATCTTACTTAAAGTCATAACTGAGATATCACTATTATAAACTGTTAGAAAAATGTAGTTTGTCCTACACTATACTAAAGACGTAAGCATCTGCACTGCAATTTTATATTTGAGGTGGACCTCACCACTGTCACCACAGCGAACACAGAATAGCATGAACTTTAGTGGATCTTTAACCTCTTTCGAACATAAGAGGGCAACCCAATAAACGAAACCTAGCGTTTGTTCTCACTGTATACTACATTAAAAACATCACAGTAAAAGTGGGAGGAGAGGAGAGGTGAGTCAGCTTTGCGCTCCCACTTTCTTCTCGTGGCACTGTTGGAGATATCCTGCGTAGTCTAAGTACAGTAATAATCAGTGGACTGAGATGGAAATACACATAGAGCACAGACACCAGCAGCCTAATGTTCACCCTTTGGGCTCTCACTACAGGAAGACTGCCCTGAAGTACTCAAGAAACAGTGTGAGGCACATATGGGCTTTCGTTCTTCTCCAATATATCTCCCAGTGCTAAAAAAAACCTGAAAACAAAAGCTAGAACAGAAACTGGAGGGAGGGTGTACACAATACTGATCCATAATTGGCCCCACTCGATTACTTTAGCTCAGAGAAGAAGCACAAGCCAGTAGAGAGGGAAGAGATTTCACACGCTGCCCTCACACACAACACAGCAGGCCAGCACGAGGCGGAAGTTGGTTTGTTTCTCCTCTTTCTGATTCTGAATTTTCAGCTCCACCTTAAACAGTGCTGCCGCTCCACTCTGCAGCCGGCATCACTTAAGGTGGAACGAGAAACTGGAACAGAGATCTAACTTCAGACACGTCTGGGCGAACGTAGTAAGTCATTAAGCCTAGAACAAGTTTAGCGTGAGGGGAAATTTTCGCTCTTGTTTGCGTGCAAAAGTTGCAAAGATCAGCAACACACGGACGGACAACTTGTGGCAGCTAAACGGGAATCCCTCCCACCCAGACTGGAAGAACTCACTCCCACCCAGCCGGAGCTCCACTGTGGCACTTTCGACTGCTAAACTTGGTCAGCGTCATTTCCCTTAGATAATCACAGTAATGATAATAATAATAACAATAATAATAGTAATGAAAGTCGAGCCAGTTACTCACTGCAGGGAGTCTGGAAACTGGACGGCAGAAGCAGAGCTGAACAAAGAGAGAAGTATCAGGAGCGCAGCTGCGAGGAGTTGGTGCGCATCCATCGCTTTGGCAAGATAAACTATTCCTTTCCAGCTCGCGTCCAAATAGTCCCAATAGTCCCCTAAATAAGCCCACCCACCGCCATCACACGGAGTTTGGAAACCGGTCGCAGAGGCCTCGTTTCTCTCGAACCAGCTGTTTTTCCTCTCCTCTCCAGTGTAATCTGGAGCTCCAGCTTGAAGGAAGGGGCTTCGGGAGATGCTGTGGAGATAACGGCGCCGCTGCAGAGTCTCTGGCACTGGGAGTGTGTGTGTGTGTGTCAGACAGAGCAGATCGCTTTCCAGGCCCCCCACCCCACCCCCATCTGCGCTCGATCATCACCACCGCACACTGCTCTCCATACAAGGCGCTCCGAGACCGCACACAACCTTCCCAGAGCTCCAAACCCATTTAGCTACACCACGAGTGGCTGTCCATTTATAGGTTTATTATTTTCACCAAGCAACAAAAATACAACCCTGCTCCATGTTTAGGGGACTTCCAAGAACAGTGAGTTCTGATCGGTGATCAGTTTTTAACTCTTAATTTACAAATGGCCTGGTCTCATGAAGCCCCAGACTATGAAATGCCACAAATGCTTTAAAGCGTGTGTTTCAGACAGTACACTGGCCAATTCTTTATACCTATACCTGTCACACAGATGTTAATGTTTTTTAGCATGTGCTTAAGCACGGGAAACCCAGATCTAATGTCAAACTTATTGAAAGACATCAGTTGACTGTAATGAAATTCTTGGACTTGGAGCCAGCTCAGCTTTGCATAGTAAAGTGGCCTACATTACATGGACAAAAGTATTAGGCTGCCTGACCATTACACCAACAAGGACTTTAATGACATTCAAATACATAGACTGTAAAATGGAGTTGGTCCTCCCTTTGCAGCCATAACAGCTTCCTCTCTTCTTGGAAGGTTTTTCACAAGATAACACTTACGTTGGACGAGAAGACTTGGCTCGCAGTCTCCAATCCAGTTCATCCCAAAGGTGTATAGACGAGAAGAGGTTCTTCCCCAAACTGTGTCCACAAAGTTGGAAGCATTGTCCAAAACATCTTGGTATGCTAAAGCATTAAGATTGCTCTGGAAGTAAGGGGTGACCTGAATTCAACAATTAAGAGGTGTGTCCCAATACTTATGTCCATATAGTGTGTATGTACACCATATGTATATGCAAGAAGTTTGGAACCAAACCTGTGTTCTTCCAACCAACACATTTTTTTAAAGCAGCTGTTTTTTACTGGCATACATCAACAATTTCATCAACAATATCAGACAAGATTCTGCTTAGAATGAGACTTTTAATTCCCATCTTTGGCAAAATGCATATGTATAAGGGGAACATAGGAACAGTTCATTTACTCTTTTTAATCCATATAAAGCCTCTGAAGAGAAAATACAACAATACATGGCACTAACATTTTCAAAGACTAACAACTGAAATGGTCAGTTTGGTGGTTTTGAGTGTAATTTTGGAGTATGGTGAGATCTGTTTCTGATTTCAGTGTTGCTAAGTATGTGCTGTGTATGCAGCCTGCGTAGGCCTGTGAAGTGGAATAAGCCTTCCACCTTAGTTTCTATTACACCAGAGGAATCTGTATTTATCAAGCGAATAAGAAGACGGCTCCAAGCTCAGCAAATGTGAGGACTGCATTCAGGGTACATTAGAAGAGGTAATCTAAGTAAGTGTGTGTGTGTGTGTTCGAATGTGTCAGAGTACTAAGTGATTGAGGATGAGATGCACTTAGTGAGACTAAAAAAGACCCATGTATGTAATGTCTCATACATATACACATCCATATATAATACAGAAACATATATAAATATGTATGTGTGTGTGTGTGTGTGTGTGTGTAATTTTTTTGTTACATCCTTACAAAAGATTACCCTGTCCTTTCCACCTGTCTTTCACTTTCCTCCCATTTTTCTGGTGCTTGATTACAAATAACGTATGTGTGTGTGTGTGTATGTGTGTGTGTATGTGGGTGCATGTAACAAAAGAAATAACACATATGTATGTTTGTCATTTATTTCAATACATCCCTTCTAAAGACTACATTCCCAAGTGAAGCTACCCATTGCATGGATTTGGCTGGACTCTTTTTCCAGGCCTACATTCAAACCAAAGCCAAAAGTCAAACTGTAGACTTACATCATAAATTGTACGGCAAGACAGATAAAAAAAAAAAACATGTCACAAGAACATTAAACATTTCTAAACATTCTCCTTATTTCAAAACACCAAAAGACGCTGTTTAATGTTGCAGAGATGTAAGTGTAGGAGGACTTGGATAAGATAGAGAATAATGACTAGAAAGCTGCTAGTGTGTGGCATTTGTGCTACAGGTAGAACGGATGAAAGAAAACAGTCAGTTTGAGAACCTAGCAGGGGTGTAGCCCAGTGTTCAGGTCAGGCAGGATGTGTTTTTGCTGAATGAATTTAGTGGCCGCAGCAGGTGGGGCTGTAGGTGCCCGCCGTCTGGGGATTCGCTGCTCTCAGCCATCACCTAGCAACGCTAAACTGTCTCCTCACAACCACGCAAGATGCCGCTGTGTCACTCAGCAAACACATCTGAGAAACGGCATGGAAGAAAAGAAGAGGCGTAAGGTGTCATGGGAGGACAAGCAGATGCTGACTTGCTTTTACTTTAAAAACAGAGAAATAACTGTAGTCTTGCATTTGTTTTCTTCAATGAAAAAGGGAAATAGGAAGAAAGCAAATAAATATAGTGTCTAAGCCAGCATGCACTTACAATGGGACAGGTCAACTCTGTTACATCTTATGACCTCATCCACACTGGCAGCTGTGCATGGTTCATTTTAGTGGTATCAGCAGTAGATTGTGCTTAGTGTGATGTTATGGATCTCTCATAATTAGTTTGAGCCTCGCTGCAGGAGGTGAGCTGCTGTTTGGGGCACTAGATCCTGGTTTAATGGAGGAGCAAAAGCAGACAGTGGGCCGTCTCAGTGTTTCTCATTGGTCCTGGAGTCCACCTGCCCTGCCCTGTTTTTTGTTCACTGCACATTGATTTTGTCACAATCAATTAACCAAACTACAGAGTTGTTTAATATAATTAATTGTTTACAGAGGTTCGTTATTGATATTTATGAATTGCATCAAGCTAAAACTAATGTAGGCTGCTGGCAGAGGTGCAACAACTGATGCAGCTAATGCCTCATTCAAAAATCAGTTCGGGCTGAAAAGCTCTTTAAAACTTACACTATATGGACAAAGGTATTAGGAAACACCTGTTTTTCAGGGTTTGAGCTATGCCCCTCACTTCCAGTGAAGGGTAATCTTAGAGCTTCAGCATACCAAGACATTTTGAACACCACCATGCTTCCAACTTTGTGGACACAGTTTGGATGAGTTCGGTGTGGAAGAACTTGACTTGCTCCCACAGAGCCCTGACCTCAACCCCATCCAAGACCTTTGGGATGAACTGGAATGGAGATTGCGAGCCAGGCCTTCTAGTTCAAAATCAATGCCTGACCTCATAAATACTCTACAGAATGAATGAGTACAAATTCCCTCAGAAACTTGTGGAAAGCCTTCCAAGAAGTGTGACATGTTATAGCTGCAAAGGGGGACCAACTCCATATTAAAGTCTATGTATTTGAGTCCAGTTTCATTAAAATCCATATTGTTGTAATGGTCTGGTGTCCCAATACTTTTGTCCATCTAGTGTAAGCATGAATAGGTGGAGCTAAAGTACTATAGGCTGATTTCAAAAGAGCAAGGGGAAGTTTTCCTTTAAAGACACAGGGCAAGTAGAAGACAGATACAATCCAATAAATACACATCCCACAGGAAACAAGATCTTACCACACCACAGCTCACTGCACAGTTCTGCATTCATCACTGCCTCCTTAAAGTCTCAGTTTGAGGCCAGAGATGTTGGTTGCAAATTGAACTGTAGTTCTGCAAATTCTGGATAACCATACGAAGCACAATGGAGACTTCATTTGTAAAGATTTTTTCCCATCCACAATTTGACATTCCATGTCACACAGCCAGTAAAATAATTACCCTTTTCACATGAGTGATGGACTGAACCTTCTCACAGATTAAAAAAACCTAAACTGAGAATCCAGATTAACAATTACATAATAATTAGCATTTCAGTCCATTACTACTGACCAGACATAGAACTGGACATAGATATACTATCCACCCCAGTCTAGCCTACAAGATGGATTAGCAGGCTTCACGGCCCTGTGTGAAACCAGTTTTTAAGAGGACCATCTTAAATTGACTGTTAATACTGGAAGTCCACTGTTTTGTGTTTTCCCTTGACCTGATCTTAATCGGTAGCTAATTATGAAGAATGTATAACACAGTACACTTCCAGGGCTGGTATGATGAGACAAAGAGACTTTATTGACCTTAGCCCAACTTTGAAGTCGCAGGAATTCCACTCATGCATAGCAGCTCCACAGACAGGGATTATAGCTCGCCATCACACTCAGCTCTTCTGGTTTTTGATCAAATCCACTAAAAGTTTGTTTATGTCAGCAACTCAAAGCTTGGATACAATGAATGTAACAAGGGCCAATCCAGCAGAAAGCTCCTGGGTAAGTGTGGTAGGTGAACATATTGCACAAAGCCCGGTGTAAGCTATAGCACCCGTGAGCCATCAGGAACATCAGTTACCTATCAAACAGACAGAAAAGGTTTTCTAGCCATACATGATATTTCAACAAGGCTCTCACAGATCCAAAAGTATCCCGGAGTGCTGCCCAGCAGTGGGTGAAAAGAGCCTCTTAAACGGGAATCACTCCCATAACTCCAAACTACATGCAGGAAGAACCAATGCTAGTAGGTGTAAGAGTCGTCTTGAAACAATAAAATTGTCTCTTAGGCACTTAGTCCATATTGGTGCATTTCTGTGAAGTGTACATGTCTGTCAGGACCCTTTGCCAAAGCCTGCATTAATCAGGATTCAATGGTCATTGTGTGTCACAACCAGTAACGTTGTTTACAGAAATTGCAGAAAAGTTACAATGCACTTCTTTATTAATGTGGTTTAGCTGCATTGTGCTCATGAAGCAACAAGATACACTTTTGGTAAACAAATTAGTGAATAAAAAATACATGGATAGCATCCATTCTGATGCAGAAAAGAAGACCAAGAATATCCCAGGAAGATGCAAGGTTTAATGTGATTATTATGAAACATAGTAAAATAAAGAGACTCTTGCACTGGATGTTTTGTCAGCATAAAGTATTTTTATTCTCTTGATTACGCAGTTAGCCCTGAAATGGACCATATGGGAGAATGTTCATATTCATGCTCCCTGCTAAAGAGCTCCCTGGAGAGGCCTCTGCCACTGAGGACAGTAAGGGGCTCCCGGTAGGGAGCTCCACCACTAAGGACGGTAAGGGGCTCCCAGTAAGTGGCTTCATCCCTGAAGACAGAGAGGGGCTCTCAGTAGGGGGCTCCGAGAGTATGGACTGGGACACTCAAAGGGGAGAGTCCCATGGGACCCACCGGGGCCGCCCTGGCCGTGCGGAGTGCCGGCCAGGATGTAGTCATATGAGAGACAGCTGGGTGGGGCTCATGGGACGATTCCCTTTGCCTCCACCTCCCCCTCCTCCACCGTTGGGTGTTGCATGGGCACTTTAAGAGGGGGGTACTGCCAGGTCAGGGGTCTGTGACAGTGGGTGGCCGCTAGAGATCACCCTTGTGCAAGTTTCTGTTTGTTGTAGTGGGACTTCTATTATGAAGTGGGTTACAGGGTTTTGTAATTGTATTAGTCACAGCTTGGTGTTATTAGAATTAAGTGTTTGAGTTTGGTTATTGGTGGTTGGGCTTTCTGTGCGCATGTTTAAGGGTATGTGTTTCTGTTATCAGGTGTCAGTCAACCCTCACCTTATCCCTCACAGTGGTGTGGTCTTCTCATGCTTTTGTTAGGCTCTCATGCCTGTTTTATTCTGGAGTGAAAATAAAGACATGGAACACTTCAATTACTTGTGGTGTCAGTGTGCTTGCCCGGCATGCGAGGAGAAAGGGACTAGACGTGACAGGAACTAAATCGATTTGAAACATTTTTAGAACTCAATCTTTAAGAGGAATGGCAAAGTATGAGGGCTTCACAGTGGCTTAATAAACAGATGAGTACAGATGAGAGAGAGAGAGAGAGAGAGAGAGAGAGAGAGAGAGAGAGAGAGTGCAAAAGTCCAGCAGCCTAGGAAAAATGATGGTTTTCATATTGCTAATATCTTGATTGTCTTGCCAAGATTGACAGTGTGATTGTGTCAGCAAGCATATTACTGTTCTTCTTAAGTTTTATTATTATTAGTATGTTTGTGTAAGCAATCACACTATTGATCTTCTTAATTTTTGTTTGTCTGCTTGTGGAAGCAATATATGGGGAGAGAGACGGACGGGTGTGACACTGTTTGTTGTGGTTTAACTAAAAATAGTCAGCCCATGAAAGTAGCCACATGTTCAGCCGTCCTTAGCCATAAATGGCCTGGTAAGCATTGTAGTTTCTCCTTAGTGGCTCAGTGGTAAGATGCCTGGTACTGAATCAGAAGCTTGCCAGTTCAGATTCACAGTATAAGTTGATTTATTTACACAAACCTTTTGCCCGTAAAACCAGTGGCTGGGTGTTTTCAAACAATGGTTTTATAGCAACTGCACAAGCACACTTCACATTTTCTCACAGAAATACATCTACGTCAGGGGTGTCCAAACTTTTTGTAAAGAGTGCCCTCTTTTGATAAAGTGAAGACGCCCAGGGGCCAATAGTTCCTTCTGACATTTTTTTTTACCCCAAAAGATGTCACAATTACCTTATTTTTCAAATGGCAATGTAACCAAATATAAGACACTCAGGCAGACGTGAACAACTTTAAAAACACAATTCTGCCTTTCTTTCATATCTGGAGAGTCAGATAACATTAAACAAACTGTATAGAATACCTTAAATTTCCAAGAGTTTGATAAATATCTTTGCCTCATGAACATTTTAAACAGGAGTTATAAGTAATGCAAAGTTGTTTGTTATACCTAAATTTTAAGACAAGTGAATTTTGCCCTAGTCTTTCAGATAGCAATAGTCACATCTACAGGTACATAACATAAACAGTTCATTAGTGTGCTTTAGGCTTTTCACTGTTAATAGTGACAGATGTTACCATGGGGGATGGGGAAGCCAAAACGTTCCTATTTTTCGTGAACGCTGAACTGAATGAATCAGTTCGCAAATTATGAACGTGAACGTGAGTGACGTTCACTCTCATGAGACTGAACGCAGCTCACATTTTACGTTTGCTTATTACAGGTTAGCATGGTCGGACGCCTCTGCAGAAGGCAGTTTGTTTAAACATTTTAGTCCATTTTTTAAGAAATCAGTGTAGATTTAGATGGGGAAAGCCACACGTTTTGTTTACTTTTAGTTATGTTCTTTTCTGAGCGTTTTAAAAGAAATTGTCTGAATGTTGCATTTTAGACACGGTTTGTTTACATTTTCTGTAAAGGGAACCTATTATGCAAAATTCACTTTAGTTATAATAGGTCTATGGGCTATACAAAACATGTTCATAAAGTTCTTTGCACAAAATCACTCTCACATAAAGAGATATCATCAGCTATATTCTTCACAGTTTCAGTCCCTTTCAAAACGAATGGACGGAAGGCCCCCATGTGACGTCAGGTGGGGGTCAATTTGCATAGAACCGCCCCTCATCTGTCGAGACCCAACCCACTAGCCTATTGCTTGTCACGCCTTTGTAGCTTTATGTATGCTGAATTCAGCCGTGCCTGACCACTGCAGTAGCAAAAACCCGCTCAAAACACAATAAAACAACCTCCGCTATTGGTTAGGGCAAAGAAATGGGCGTAAATATACACCAATCACGGCGTAAAATGCGTGTTTTGTTCCCGTAAACGTATAC
>JBBPCX010000135.1:19408038-19419662 GCA_037974365.1 Hydrocynus forskahlii
CTGGACTTTGTAAAGCTGCTTTGTGACAACCTGGTTGTAAAAAGCGCTATATAAATAAAATTGAATTGAACTGAATTCAGTGCACAAGGATCCACCTTTTGGAGTGTCTGCTCTTAATGGCAGGATTGGTCTCTGCAGACTCTCTATCCATCTCTCTCTCTGTCTCACACACACACACACACGCACACACGCACACAGGTCAGTGACTGTATTCTTAACACTCAGTATCATGAGGTGGAGGGTGGGCACGCAGATCTGACTCACTTACTCATTCACCTAATTCATCTGGAAATGCTTTGAAATGCCGATACTGTCACTGTGATATAAAATGTTTTAACTCTTCATTCTTTTTAAAGTTGTTTTCTGCCCCATTTAATGTCAGTTGTTCTTTACGTTGTGTCGGCATTTCATGATGAATGAATCAGTACAAATCAGGGACACAAGTCGAGTGCTAATGGTGCTGCAACAAACCCCCCCCCCACACACACCCCTACCCCCACCCCCATTTCAGGATTATTTAACCACTGTAAAATGAAATAACTGAACTAAAACTAAAGTAATTTAAGTGTCATAAAGTTTTTTTGTTTTTTTGTTTTTTTTGGGGGGGGTGTAGAGTTAATGCTGCTTTTTCATTCCAGGATTAATTAAGAATCTAATATAATATCACACATATTTACTTAATTCCTATTTTAAACCACTCTGTCTCCCACTCAGCATTCATACGTGCGTCTCAGTGTGTGACCGTGGGTGGGATGCAGTGGGTTACTGCGCCACATATCAGTCTGACTGGCAGCTCAGCTCATTTGTGTAGAGTTCCTCCAGAAGTAAAGAGCAGCGTGTGCATCAGTGGTTTGGTTTGTCAATTATATGTGTATTTCGCCCTCTCACCACTTTATACCCTATTATTACACATTCTATTCAATGTATATTATCCAAAAAATTCCAATTAAAAACAGACACATAATTGTGCATGATATCACTGTGTACATCAATGTAGTACTTTACATTTCAGGACCCCCAGCATAAACGCCTTCCCACGCCCCTGATTTCAATAGTCCAATTTGATATGGAATACAAACTTGTCGCATTAAAATGCATTAATGTTCTATAAAAAATACATTAATGTTCCATCTCCCAAAAAGACTCCATCCTGAAGATAAGTTGTTACATCAGCAATGATATGGGTAGTGTGTGTGTGTGTGTGTGTGTTTGTGTGTGTGACCATGTATATATGACAAGGACATGCTATCCATATCTCAAATATAAGGATGAATAAATATTCACTTAAAATTAAAAAAAGGGTCCTGGGAGATAAGCACCATGAGTGGGTCCCTATAACCACTGAACATTATCTGCTCATAATTTAAAAAGTTTGGTGTCTAAACCTGTCATTAACCATAAACCAGCTTAGTGGTGGCACAGGACTAAAAGATGTTGGCACCTACCTTGCAGACTAGTTTTGCCTAGTTTAATCAGAATCAGATTCAGAAAACTTTATTGATCACGGAGGAAATTGCTTATGTTGTGACTGCAAAGACACACAGAGACACAGAGACAAGAACAATGTAAAATATAAAGTTTACATAAATCTAAATTTTAAAAAATCTGTAGAAAATACCTCAATATGAAAATATGCTATATACTGAAATGCTGGGTATAAATACTATATATAAGCAACACAGCTGAGTGAAATCTGCCGACACAAATGGTAGTTTGGAGAATATTATTGCACTTATTAGAGAATCAGTAGTATATTAAGTAATGAAAAAGTAATATTGACATAAGTGATGCACATGAAGACTATTACACATAAGATATTGCATGTAATGAAGTGATTCAGCACCCATTTAGAAAACCTCACATGATATTGCACATGGTATGACAACTGCACATGAGATATTGCGCTTAATGATAATGTGACACCCAATAAGAACACTGTGCAATATTGCGCATGACAGACTGTTGCACACCATAGCAAAAATAATACACATAATGATAGTCATTTAAACCCGGTAAGAAATTACACAACAAGAAATTACACAAGAAGGTGCAAATGACAGAATCAATGCATTGCTTATTGTGAAATTTGACCACTTTCAGTCGACCCTCAAATCTTATCACTGCCCTTTGACACTAAAGGTATCACAGATGCCAAGAGACATATATCTAAAATGGAGGATAAACTGTAATTTTAAACACAATACCCTGGCTGAGAGAGTGCAGGATGCCAAAAACTGCAGAGCAGGTTCACAGAACTCTCTGATCACCAAGGAGTGACTGACCACAATCAATGCTGATAAAATTCCATATATGTGAAGAGAAGTGCAAAATCCTCTAAGCAGTGAAAGAAAAGGGACAAATGCCCAATGAGAGATGGCGGATCACACTATATCTCTTAATCAAAGTGACAGAGTGCATTTAATGAAGTCTGTGACCAGCTCGTCCAGAATTAAATCAGATTTATGAAGCACCTACCTGCAACTTTGTACTTCATTTATTTCACACTTGCTCTGTTTCACCAGTATTTGATATGCTGAAGGATAAAAGATAGGAAGTCTGGGATTGCATCTGGTTTTCATGGGTTTTTGTTTTGTTGGGTTTACATATGTTCGTTAATTTTGTTTTTGTTTAATATTGGCCATCTTGGTCATTGGACTGTTTGGTTATGCTGTATATCCGTATATGGCAGGAACTGTCAAATACCATGTACTGATTACCCCTTTCATTTGGAGCATTAATCATCCTATAAAGTGACAGAAACTTCTGCTATTTCTGAGAAATGACAAATGTCAAATTGCATTCCTTCAGGAAACCCACTTAAATGATGTAGTATATATGAAGTTGCAAAGAAGCTGGGTTGGCCATGTCCTTTTCTCTTCTTATAACACTAACAGTAGAAGGTTAGCCTTTCTTTTACACAGAAATCTCCCTTTTACTTTAAGTAGTTAGAGATGACGTAGGATGCTATGTAGTGATTTCTCGTTTCCTGGATGCAGAGTATGTATTGATCAGATGTCTTTTTGCCCACAATAATCAAAACATCTTTCTTCTCAAAATTGCTAGAAACTGGTATTACAGCCTCATGTGTATGAATTCCCCACACTGACCAGTGGGAAGGGGAAAGTGCATTACATTTTTTTCTCACAATGCCGTACCTTCCCATTTATTGATCACTTCTTGTCATCCAAAAATCCTTTGGTAAGAAGCAAAGAATGATACCTAGGTATCAATACATTATCCAGTCATTCACCTGTTTATATAACTGGCTTCTCACATAATTAAACAGGGATTTAACTCTTAAACGAAGGGAAGCAACTAGTATTGGACGAGACAATTTAACAACTTAAAGGGGATTCATCATCATCCCCTAGCTCTTTGATTCAAGAGTTAAGTGATACTCACTAAACATTAGTCATTAGCTCCTAACCAAAAAAGTCAAATGTTTCTAGATGTTTTGCCAAATGGCCTGTTTGAATCCATAAATAAACCAGGATGTCTTCTTGCACGTCTGGCTAGGGGAAGAATGGAAGTTACTAAAATATCATTGCTTAAATATGAAAAGGGGGTGCACCTTTACAATAATAAGCAGTCAAAAGAGATATTGAAAGAATTTGTATTACTCAGAATACATTTCAAATGTCACTTCCTGGACAAGATTCAGCTTTCTTCTGAAACTTGTCAAGATCTTTCAAACCTTTGCAGACTTTTAGTGAAGGAGATATTCTTGATATTACAGCTAATCTTCAAGGAGGTAAAGTTCCAGGCCCTGGTGGTTCTTGTCCAAATTAAAAAAAAAAGAAAGTTGGCAAGAGCATTGTCAGCCCACTCACAGAGATGTTTGTTGAATTGATTGAAAAGAGTGACATACCACCCCAGAGAAAGATTTGCTGCTCACAACAGTGTTTTCTTTGTCTCATCAGAAATAAACCATCTTCTCATTAGGAGATTACTGAAGTCTGACTTGTTTCACGTAACCCTGCACCCCAACCCCAGCCCCACAAATTAGAAGAAATATGGAGCAAATGAAAAAACCTCCTACAAAATTCCAATTGCTGTTCCCATAGGCTTCTCTCTGTCTTGTTCTCTTTAATAGCCTCAAAACTGACAAACTACAGTTTATAGTTATCTGAAGATCTGATTATTTGCAATAAATAAAAATCAGTGTAGTGAGAGAAAAGAAGTACAATTTTAAGACCTTAAATTGCGATCAGGCTGAGATTAGAGGATTGCTCAATTGAAGAAGTGTGAGGAAATAGTCAAAATCTCACGTTGATGTTAAACTGAGGTCAGTTATGTCTGGAGAAACAGGCTGGACAAAGAAGAGATCTTATTTTAACTTTTCCTTTCCTTTGGGACCTGCGACGAGTATTGGTAATATATCTTATACTAAAAAAGCAAAAGCCCTCTGATTTGTGTAGCTCTTATAGACCCACCAGCCTAATCAGAGTTGTGTGAAGTTGTGAAGCCGCTCTTGAGACTCTTTGCTACGAGACTTGAGGGTGTCATGGATTATCTGATGAGCAAACTGACCAATCTAGATTTCTGCCAAAATGTTATTCTATTTCAAACATACAGAGGCGGCGTATGGTGCAATGTAGAGCAACTGCTGTGTTTTTAGATGCAGAGGAGCATTTTGATGGGTTACAGTGGGGCTATCTATATGAGACTCTGCTGGTGTGCAGGGTACCTTTCTGTAATGGATTCACACATTTTCCAGTCACCTTCAACATGTGTTTTAACCAGTGGCCTTTAATCTGATCCATTCCCTCTATCCTGCTGTACCAGTTGTCCCCTTTGTGCTTTGTTATTCTCATTGGCTCTGGAACCACTGTCAGAGTTTATTAGGCAGCATGAAAATGTGACAGGTATTCTGATTTGTGCCTCCGAAAGATCATTGCTGTCGATTTTCGATGATTTTAGCACATTCTCAGGTTACACAATTAACTTTAGTAAATCTGATGGCATCCCATTAGGCAACCTTGACCTAGGGTCATTAGTAGATTTCCACTTTAAGGTGTCTAAGTGGTTTGCGTATGTAGGGGTAATGGTTTCAGCAAATCTTAACCGGCTCTGGAAATGTGCGGTCTTAATGAATATTATATAAATGGACCCAGGGCGCTGGCACAATGTTCCACTCTCAGGCTTAGGTTGAATAATTCAAATTAAGATTAATATTCTTCCTCAGGTTTTAAAGCCCATTCAGATGCAACCTCAGTGGATATCTAAACAAACAGCTGCAGACGTAGAGCGAACTGCATTACAATTTAAATGGTACGGCAAAAAACCTAGACAGAAGTCAAAGATCATCTGATAGTGGCAGTCTCGCTGTGCCAAATATTATATTTTATAATTGGGCCTGTCATGCTAGGTTTATGCAGTATTGGTTTTAAAATGTTTTTACTCTGACATGCAGAACTCAGTAGACTCTTGGGCTTGTTCTCCATCTTCAAAATTATGGGTGACAGTGGGAAAAGTAATATAATTCTTAAGGAGAACTCAATACTTTACAGTTCCATTAATGTGTGGCGGCAGACTACAAGGGACCTTAAAAGAAGTGTGACTTTACTTTTGCTGACTCCCATATGTAGGAATCCAGGATATCTCCCTGGTATAACTTCTACACATTTCAGTGAGTGGCATTCTAGAGTGATAGAGGATCCATTATAATGTTGTTTCAGCAGCTGCAACAAATTGTGATATTTCAGAATAGATTCACCATGCTTTTCTGCAAATTCAGCACTACATTACTGCCATGTCGTCACTGGACTATCATAGTGAGCTGATAGGAAGGCAAATAATTTAATATCAACATTTTACTCATGGTGTGTTTCGCAGAAGGACTTTTTCCAAGCTTTTGTCTTCGCTCCATACTGCATCCTGGTACTGTTTCATCCCCTGGTAAACAATGCCCAACCATGCACACGATGGAAATGAAAACATGATTCGTGGCCACCTTCTTCCATTGCTCCATGGTCCAGTTCTGTTCTCACATGTCCATTACAGGCACTTGTGATGCTGGACAGGGATCAGCATGGGCAATTTGACTGGTTGACATAGCCCCACACACAGCATACAACAGTACAACAGTCTATCGTAGCCAGCATTGCCTTTTTCAGCAATGACGCTACAGTAACTCTTCTACAGTAAACCTTGGGCACAAATGACCATGACCCGTCGTGACATCACAGTGTGGCCCTTGTCAAAGTTGCTCAGATCCTTACAATTTTCCAGCTTCCAGTACATCACCTTCAAGAACTGGCTACTCATATGCGTCATGTAATTCTCTTCACCCTTCAGTGGTTTTAGTGTTGTGGCTGTGTATATTGAAACTCATTTTCTGAGTGCCATATCGCACAGATCACTAGCATATGGCCTCCCACACTCAGAGACACACACACATATTTCTCCCTCTGTCCTCTCACATTCATCCCCCTGGGCTGAAGGACACTGTGATAAGACTCCAGCTCCATTCGTCCCTGGGTGATAGTTTTGTGTGTGTGTGTGAGTGACTGTGGGTGTGTGTCTGGACAGGATTAGGGATTGTGTGTGTGTGTGTGTGTGTGTGTGTGCATGCCTGGGTGTGTGTGTGTATGTGTGTGTGAGTGCATAGGTGTGAGCGTGTGTGTGTTTGACCGCTATGTGCCTCATGTATGGTCACCAGCAGCAATCTCCTGTGTGAAAATGTGTCCTCCATTGTAAAGGCACTTTGCAGTTGCAGTGGTCATCTTTTGCCAAACGTTGGAAATGTCACACTATTGACATTCACTCATTCTGTAACAATCAGACACTGTAAATTCATTCCTCTCTACATATTTCCAAGCTCTGGACAAGTTGTTCAAATGACATGATTAGATTGTTTAGATGACATGTTGTTTAAACTTGTATTCCATTATCTCCATCATACAGCAATATTTATTTGTAGTTTAGTGTCAACGAATATTTGAGTGTAATATGTCATTTCCTGGGTGTAATTTCCTGGGGCCTTAAGAATGGTTTGAGAGAGCAAATAAAAACATGTCAAAATAAGTAGTTAGTTTCCTGTCTGAAAATCTGTTTTTTGGTATTATGAACATTGTGCTATATCATGTTTGTAAGAGGTCCAGCATTCAGGAACCTTTTGCTAATACTTTTTGTGTCCGTTTCCTAGACAGGGATTGAGCCTAGTCTAAGATCCTTCCCAATTCATGAAAACATCCATTAATTAATGTACAGTTGAATGTTTCTTGCCAAGTGGTGTGTTTTGTTGATTTTGAAGTGAAAATAAGGAAATATGCACAAAACAGGTTTCTGCAAAAATGTGTATTTTATGTTACATTTTTAAAAACATGTTATACTCAGCAAATAAATAAATATTTTACTAAAATTTGTAGAAAATATCCATATTTAAGTATGTCCGCCATGGTCTGCCTCATTTTCACTTTGACAATCAACAAAATAGTGGAACATTTTGATCTGGGGTATTTGTACTTACAGTATACTATTAATACATTTTTAAAACGGACATGAAATTTAATATTTAACACATAATTTGTGTTGTCCACTGCTGGTGTAAGTGACGGACTATGTGAGAGTGGAGTTTCAGGGGGATACACCTGGGCTGCCTTTGTGTTCTGTGCCTTTGACCCCTGGAGTGTGGGGGTAAGTTAACAGGGACTGATCTAGAAGCAGGGGAGTGGGAAAGCCTGAATCTGGTGCAGCAGGTGTGAAGATAATGGAATTTAAGTGAGGTTTATTTTTGCACTCTTGATTTACTCTTAAGTACAGATTCAGAGTACAAACCCCCAGCCCCACCACTGAAACACACACACACACACACACATACACGCACACTTGCTTGCTTGCTTGTGGTTGTCCATCGAATCTGATGATGACATCCACCCTGATGAGGTCAGCCTGATGGCGCGGGTGAACCCAAGACGACCAGTCCCCAACGTGGCTGCAGGAGGCTGCCTGGTCCTTTAGGCCCGCCTAATGCACACCGCCAGCACATTGCTTTACTTTTGGGGTGTGCTCCTTTAGCCTTGGCCTCAATATGCTTACCCACAAGGCAGTGGAGCTATATACCCATAGCTGGGACAGTGGTTGACGGGTGCCAGGACATATCCACACAAAGGTGGGCCTGTACACAACGTCTCAGGGGCCCACTGCTGCTCTGAGATCCCCTACAGTTTGGCCTGAGACTGTAAAGAACCCAGTTTCCGTATGTGGCCCCGAGGAGGCACTGTAGGAGTCTTGGCGGTGGAGAGGCTGTGTAATGGCAGGAGGAGACTTACTTACCCTGCTCCCCTTTTTACCCCCTGTATGGGGGTTAGCCATCAGCAGTAGCTAAAAGCAGAAGGTTGCAAGCAGAGAGCATCAGGCACTAACTACAAGCACTTCTACACTACTGCACTAGACGCTTCACATATGCCCTGTGATACACACACACACCCACGCACACACTCTCTCTCTCACACACACACACACACACACACACACATACACACACACACATACATTAGAGGTTGCACAGACTAGCCAGCTTATCCACTAATAAATCCATTATTTTGTGCTATGGGCAGCAGCAAACTGGATCAGGTTCACTCAACGATACAGCTACAGTCTAAACCCAGAGGAAAGTTCAGAAATCAATTTTTCTTCTAAATACAAACCCCAAGTACTTTATTGTTGTGGAAGTACTACCCAAGATGAAGCCTAGCCATGCTGCAATACAGGCTTGGAATGTGGACTGACAAGGTTTGAAGAAACCTCCTGCTTTATTTTTCAATTGTTTAATTGTTTCTATTGACTTACTAGACACATTTCAAGCATTGAAGTATCAACTATTAGACCCAAATGTCTTTCAAATTATGAAAAATATACATTCAGTCAGGTTTGTCGCTTTCAACTTTTGCTTTAAATATAGACTGCCTTCTCAATTCTTCAGCATACTGCAGAACACTTTTGACCTCAAGGCTGAGATAAAGGAAGCAGGGAGGCCACACAACACACACATGCAAACCCACTTTTGTCACAAATGGACAGTCATGAAGTGGAAGGAGGTCGAGGCAATATTGGCACCCCCACAAGAAAGCCCTCACATCTGCAGTGTGACCTCTCATCTGGACAGGAAGTGCAGTGCGTCAGCTTGGTCATGTCCATCTGACTGCTCTAATTCAATGTGCTGCAGAGCCCAGAACCTAAGGACCATTTTGAGGGGAACCCACTGGTATAATAAAGGTCGAGTCCTTTAGGGAATGAAGTGAGCCGTTCTGCAGGGAGGCTTAACTCTGACTTTTTATTTTAACAATGGATATAATTCAATACAAACTGTTGGCGGGAGTGCAATAAGTAGTAAAAGCTTTTCCTTACCATTCTGTTCCCTTTGCTCCACCACCCCTATTGCCTCTATTATTGTTTTGAAGTGAAAGTCTCACAAATTTTTCATTTATTAATATAGAAACAAAGACAAAAACCAAATGTAGACTCAAATAAGTCATTCATTTTCTGTAATCCTTAATAGGGTCGCCGGAGGCTATCCCAAGGTCTACGGGAGCGAGGCAGGAGCTTACCCTCGACTCGAACCCCAACCCTGGAGGTGTGGGGTAACAGTGTTACCTACTGCGCCACCATTTGGCGACTCAAGTAATTATAAATATAATTCCTTATGGAACCATGTAACTACCCATGTAACTATGTAGTTGTTGTATGCTACATGTATTGTTACTATGTGTTGTTATGTATGTATTGTTATATGCTACAGTACAAGTAGCAGACTTGAGCCTCAATAAGAATGCATCACTTGAGATGCTGTAACATTTTTCACTGGCCTTGGAGACCCAACAGTATCGTTTTGCTTTGAGAATTTCTGTGCCCCCTCCATGACCAGAAAGCCCACAAGGAATACAAAAAATCTTCTTACAGACTTTAAGTGTCTTCAAATTGCCAATATTTCACTCAAGCAGAATGAGTACTTCATCTTTAATACTCGGTCAACTGTTGCGCTCATTTCCGGTTCTTAATCATTTTTTCCTCTAAGCGAGTGAAAACCGGGGGGAGAGAGGGCAATGGGGGGTGAAAATGATAGAAAAAAGCAAGAAAGCTTTCAGTCACTCGATTACGTTGAACATTAAACCCAATCAGCCTGTTAATGATGGGTAAGGAGCACTATGCACAGTGCCAGTCTCCCACAGCTGAAAAATAGCTAGAGCAGGCAGGAAAAGAGATCCAATGGTGTCTTTGTTTGAGTGCAATGTATCGTAGAACATGGCACATGAATATTGAATGGGATATAGATAAATGCTTCTCCTCCCTACAGTTAGGCTTCAGGCGCTAGGCTTTTTTCTATCTGAAAAGCCATGGAACACAGCATGAGGGAGAAGTATGATCAGTGTGGTAACAGTCTTTCATCAGAGTGATAATGTGGTGGCACCAGTCTAAGGTGATAGTCTGAGGTAATTTAACCTTGCGGGATATAGTTTGGATTTCAGTCATGGTGATGTTTGGAGGTGTACGCATTTTCTTTTCACACATGCACACACTGGATGGTGCAAAAATAGCTTAAGAAGGTGATATAACATATGCCTCATGCTCACATAACATCCAATTTGCAGAGTGGGAGCTCAGTCTTGGAGTATGGAATGTGAATGGAAATAATAATATAATAAAATGCCATAATAAAAAATAATTAAAAAAAAGGTTAATAAAGAACAGAGTGCGAGACTGCGGCCATTTCAGCACTTCTTACTTCTGTATTGCCTGTTGTGACCAACCATTACATCACTCTGTTTGCAAAAAAGGCTTTTGATTCAATCTATTTGTAAAGCAAGCCTTTAGCTGCACTGCGTCGATCAGTGCCATGTAAGACCGGCTTCTCCAAAGATATCCTCACAATTATGACTGTACGTGTGAATAGCTTTTTCACGCCTATTGGGCATCATTCTTTAGAATTCATTTAGGGTGTATTTACCGCAGTAGTTCATCATGATGAGATTCTATTACAATTCTGGTCTTGTGGGTAGGCAATTGATGTTCATTGCGCCAGCACGGTTAGCACAATCTTCCTTGACTGTTGCAATGAACCCAATCACTGAACCCATTACATGGGTTATAATGATACTGTATGCCTAAAATATTTTTTTTCTGATATTTAAAGCGTAATATGAATATATGAATATATACCGTCCAATCTATATTTGGCACCGATTTGGAACCAACAAAGTGCTGCCACATTGAGAAACCTTTTCAGACGTTAGACTTCTTCAAGCACAACATTAGCGCCACGTTACTTCTCTTCTCACACTTTCCTTAACAGCAGTGAATGTACAGCCACCCACACAGTCACCCACGCGCTCCAATCAGTAGCTTCTCAATCAGATATTTTTGAAGTAGTCTCTGAAGTCCACACAAGCACATTTGATTTTAGTTGTGTTTTGGCGGATTTTATCACACATAAATGTCCAGATCTGACTGACCATTATAGCACTCACATGCCACTCATGGGTTGGGGTGGCACAATCAGAGCAATAGCACAGCTAGATTATGTCCTGCCGGTGTGTAGTGTTTAAAAATCAGTTTATTACTAGGTGGTAGGGCTAAAAAAATTATTATTTTAATAGTTAATGAAATGAGTCAATAGTTGATTT
>JBBPCX010000135.1:19426939-19444766 GCA_037974365.1 Hydrocynus forskahlii
ACATATATATACACACACATATATATATACACATATATATATATACACATTTATATATATATATATATATACATATATATATATACACATTAAAACTCCAAAGTATATGCTGATATTTAACAGTTTTGCTGGAAAAACATTGATCCCCACATTTTCAGAGACAAATGTCCTTGGCTGCATTTTTTGCAATGATACTACAAACAGCACAAAAAACCTGCTGCATATGCTAGGTGCACAGAGCAATTTACACAGTACCTAATATTCTGGGAAAGTTAGCTTGAAAAAAAAAATGCTTCTAGAGTACATCCATAGACTGTGCCTTGACCAGGTATGACAATGTGCTACTCACAGCAACTAATAAATACATAATTCATCATCATAATTGTGGTGTAACTCAAATTACAGCTGTAAAGATCAGATATGAGAGCTGCTTCAGCGTCACACCATTTCAATAAGACTGAAGAAAGAACTTTACCCTGAAGATTTATCATTTAAGCTTTTAAACCTTTCGGTCTTGCATTGTCTATGTCAAACAACTGGTACCTGTTCATTTTTCAGGTGCTTTGCTGGTGCTGGTTAATGTCAGCACTGTAGTGTGTGGTTCAGTCAGTCAGTCTCCTGGCAACTGTAAACTTGATGGTCCTTGTAAGTAGCTTGTCTTTTTTGTCAGGGTGTCAGACCCTTTGGTCAGAGTGTGTGGGTTTGAATGCCCCTTTATCAGGGTTTGTGCAGTACTGTCTGCAGATCTTCAGGCAGAGAGCTGATCACAGTCTGAATGTAGTTTTCCAGCTTCTCCAGCAGCTCCTCCTTTACTGGAAGGTGATGTTTACGGGCCCTCGTCTGGACCAGGGGAAGAATGAGAGAGAGAACCCGAGAAAAAGCAAAAGTTAGTTTACTTTTTCCCGAGGAGTCCCAACAAACAGCATCTAGACTGTACTGAAAGAGCATTGCCAAAATGTGCAAGGTGGGAAAAGTATTTCAAAGCAGCTTGAAATATGACAACCACCCATAAAAATCCCATGATGAGATAGTGTACATTACATGAATTTAGACAGTCCTCCTTTGCTACAAGTGCCCAGAGTACTGTGTTGCCAGGTTGTATAAGAACAATGTGGCAAAAACAAAAGTGCTAGAAGTAGAATTCCACAGAACATGATTGTCTACGACTCACTGAAGCAGCCCATCAGAGACTTCTTACAGGAATATGGAGTTAACACCACACTATGAGCTGCTCACCTACTTTATAACAGTTCAGTAACACCACAGCCACTGTGCAAGACCGCAAAAGGCTAAGTCCGTCTCTGAAGACATTTTAAAGACAAGTCTACACTTTCAATAAAATGTAATGAATTTTCAAAGTAATTGCAAACTCACAGACAAAAACACCAAAACAATAACTAACCATTTTCTCCCGTAATTTTAAAATGAGGTCAACAATCTCCACTTCAGACTTGTCTTTGGTCCAACTCAGCAGATCCTAAGAGTAATAACCAAAATAATGTGATTAGTTTAGAAAAACGACACCACAATTTGACAAGATGTGCCCAAATATTTTCTTTTCTGACTACGGGCACATTTTTATTACTACTACTACTATTATTATTATTATTATTATTATTACTACTACAACATTTGATTTGAACAACCAATCTTACTTATGAGCAAATTAATACTGGTTTTGATTTACTACTCACAGCATCACAGATAGCTTCTAAATGAAGACATTCCACTTTCTGAGTCATTTCCCTGTGTCTGAGACGATACCAGCCATCAAAGTTAGGAGACCTGAAGAATCGCCTTAAAAACACCACAAACAAGTGTACATCAACACTGATGCAGAACATTTGAAACTGAAACTGATGAACACTCTTATTAAGATAACACCACTGTTGAATAACGATACAGTTGATGTACATAGACATTACGCACAGTGACAGACACCAGTAGACTGAAAACATAAAACAGTGAGTTACTTGTAAAGGCCCATCCAATCCCCTTTAAGCATGGAGGTGAGCTGTGGCCCAGCGTGATCCAGAGTGGCCATGAACTCGTCCTGACTGAAAGGGCGGATCTGAGGAGGGGTCTAAGATATAGAAAAATACTTCACTTAATCAGATTTCCAAATATTTGACTACTAAACAGAAGAATGATCAGAGTCAGTCTATGTTCTCCATTGCTCTACCTTCCAAGGAGTTACAGATCTCTGCAGTGGCATCAGGCTGGCCAGGTATCTTTCCTATGATATAAGCCAAATGGTAAAGCAAGGATCTTATCAATAGTTACACACTAGATTATTTTCCAGGACAAGTAATTAGAAGCTCTACCCACATACTTTTGTAGTATACCACATAGTTTATTTTTATATGACAGATCATATATAAGCTTAAATCAAATCAATAAATGATGTTTGAATGTCTGTTTTGTGCTCTCAGTCACAGTCTGCAGGGGCACCACTGTGTGAATTATAATAACAAGAGTATTAGCACGAAGTGTCCCCACCAGAGGAATGATGAAGCTCTGGGTGAGTTCCAACATGTGCCGCCTCAAGATAGCGCTCTGCACCTCTGAAGGCCTTTTCCTTTGAATTCCCTGTTTAGTCAGTGAAAACGAGAGAGCAAGATGACACAGGGAACAGCACTGTTACCACATATAACTGTTCTATCATGCACAGTTTTACCGTACCTTTAAGAGTCTCTTGATGAGCGCTTTGTCTTTATGGAGAAATGTTTTGTAAGATGTGTATATACCTTGATGTGAAGTGTGAAAAGGGAACAGTTAGACATAAATCCACAGATTAGTTTTGCCAAACATATTCATTATTTGGTAACTAAAATTGAGTGAATACTTTTAGGTATACCTGGTTTTGTATCCAAAGTTTTCAACTTGGCCAACTTCTTAACCTTAATCTGCTTTGGCAAATCTCCTGAAATTAAAGGGTGATCAAACATAAGGTGTAACAAGGCAGGACTGCTTTTGGAACCACAATGATTTTGAGGGAAACATCTCTTACCGGACATCTTCAGCTCCCCGAGACGCAATATGTGAGGCCAGCACTGAAAGGTCTTGATGAAGAAGGGATTAGTGACACCCAGTATTACATTTGGCCTGGAAGTATAAACGAGAAGAAGAGAGCAAGTCAAATTACTTTTTCAAGGTTCAAAATGATGCTTCTATAATCAATTCAGTGCATAACATACACAATAACTGCTTCTGTGTCCAGAATCAAAGTAAAATGCCAAACTATTACTTTATATACTTCAATATGAACATTAAGTAAATGTCTATTATAATTTCATTTGCAGTTTTTAGTATATTACAGTTTTCTTACCTGTACACAATGATAATACATTAATAATAATTTGCTTACGGGGCCTGAGTTCTAGTGGTGTACTCTTTAAATTCGCTGTCATGGATAGTAAAGTAAGGCCGAAAATCACAGCAGTATCTCAGTGGACTGATGGAGCTGTAAAGAATAAAAAAGGAAACTGCATTAGGTTTACCATTTGCAACAATGCCAAAAACCTACACAGCCAAATAGTATAGACTCAACATCATACCCGGTTCATCCAAAAGTTTAGGATGAGGTTGATGTTAGAGCTCTGTATAGGCCAGTCATGCTCTTTCACTCCAAACTATTTGTTTAAGGGCTCTTCCCCAAGTGTCAGAACCACACAAGTGTCTACAACAGAAGATTCCAATCCCAGTCCTGGACCCCCTGTGCTCTATCTTGTGTTATCCATACTCCACAAGAAGCTTAATAGTTTGGTAATGAGAATCAGGTGTGCTGAGTGAGACAATGCACAAAATGTGCATTGGGTGGGGTTGCCAACACCAGTGGCAGTTTCTTCACGAAAAGGGGAAAATTAGGATATTTTTCTAGTATATTCTATCATATTATTTTAACTGACCAGTTTTATGTTTGGAGAAAGAAAACACGGCATTCCAGCATAAGAACCATGTCTCATCTGTGAAACATGGTGGTGGTAGTATTATTGTATGTGCTTGTTTTGTGCCATGAGAGCTTGCCAACTTTGGTGGAACAATCCATTCTAAATTATGCCAGTGATTCTAAAGGGAAATGTCAGAACATCTGTCCATCCATTAAATAACAAAAGGAACTGGGTCATGCAGCATGACAACCCACAAATTGTTCTACCAAAGAATGGCTGAAGAAGAATAAAGTTTTGGAATGACTATAACCCAAATGCAAAGAAGCTGAAACAAGCAGTTTCTGTGAGGAAATCCACCAACATCACAGAGTTGAACGTCACCAAGCTGACGTGCAAAACTGATCAACAAAGACTGGGAATGTTTAACAATGTTTAGAAATGACTGCATCATAACAGCTCAAAGGGGCTCACACCAGATAATGGAAGCAAAGTTCACATATTTTTGGCACTCAAAGATACGTAATTTTTCCCAAAATTAATCAGTGGCCAAATATTTTTGTCTCATTTAATCATGCTCTCTTTATCTACATTTAGAAAATGTGTGAAAATATGATGCTGTTTAAGGTCATATTTATGCAGAAACAGAAAAAGCACCACCATTCCTGAACCGACTTATTAGAAGGGGTGTCCAAATTCTTGACCCTGTATAGATTATAAATGAGCTTAAGCAGTTAATCCAATCAATAAACAATGGTTTGGTGGTACTGAATGCCTTTTATTTTTCTATGTGCTCAGTGTCATGTGCGCAAATATGGGAGAAGCAATGACAGCAATCTAATGGCCAAACCTGACTAAGGCCAGTACTGTCTCAGAGGAAATGGTTGGAGAGGGTGCCATGACAACCAGCGGCTCTCCCAGCAACATCAGCTCCCAGAGCATCTGCAGGTGGATCAGGATGGACTGGAAGCACCTGACCAGGTCAACAGTGGGTTAGATTAGTCCAGAGCCATGTTATAACACTAGCTTCTTTATTTATTTAATAAGAAGCAGATAGTCAAACAACCATAAAACACACATAAGCAAGCATAGTCACACATACTTAAAAAGATCCAGCTCATGGATGGTAGGGAGAACCATGGGGGCAGGAAGAAGATTCTAAACACCAAAGCAAGAAAAGGTAATGAGACTACATCAACCCTGGCATCCCTAAATGACTTCAAATTTACACATGAAAGCAGAACTTGCACCTCCTTCTGTCCCTGTCTGGTAGGACTTCCACCTGGTTTATCATCCTTTGAAGGAATCCTGACCTAGCAGAGCAGTAGAAGGACATATATGTAACATAGATTTTTATCTCCACAGATATTATTTTAAAGTACCAGGGGCGCGCACACACACGGCTTAATTTTCCACTGCTGTCTAGAAATGTTTTAGTGAAGTAATATTTTTGTTAATTTGTAAATATTACTAAATATGTTCAGTAATATTTTTGTTATAACATTGAATCAAACTCCACAAACTATATAAGCAACAGTTCACTTACTGAAAACATATTTGATTTGTCGAAAACATATTTGATTTGCATCTAAAGTTTTCTTCACTTGTTTTGTTTTAGAGCTCAAGTGCAATATAATTAAATGTGTCAATAAACTTTGAGTGACAGAATTGCTTACTTTAGGCTCATAGGTCCAGTTATAAACTAAGGACGCAAACAGAAATATTTCTGGTAAGAAAAAGCTCTTTTAAAACCACTCACAAAATTAGCTCACCAGACAAAAAAAAAGAAACATTTTGAAATCATTTTAGCCCATTGTTTCCACAATCTTTTTTTTTTTAAACATGCTGTTTTTTTTTGTTTTTTTTTACCAGACGATTGGGACTGAAGTCATTGTGCTGGTCATTTAAAAGCTGCATTTCAAACCACATAATTCTATATTAGACATACAATACTAATGCCAATGGCAGGATACTTTTTCCACATACTAATAGGTGGTTTGAGAAGCAAAAGTGTCCCGTTTATCATGTCTGCTGAGCCAGTCACGCACACATCCTAAAATCTGAGAGTTAACTTTGTGTTCATGGAAGAATGGACAAGAAAAATTTCTAAGAGACTGGTGTAATCCTTACCTGACAATATGAACACTGTAACTAAGACATAGCCAAGTATGTACTGGAGAAGAAATAATGTATGCAATTCATTTTTTTTGTCCAGAAAGCTTATGAAGTACAAGGGGGTTGTCGAGTTACAACAGTCTCGACATACGACGTTTCGAGTTTACAATGCTCACTCCCACCCCCGCTCAATTTACACCATTAGCGTCATACATACGGACTATGTGGGCGCGATGGAGTGAGGGAGTTTTCCTTTCCCTTGTTCTGTGGCTTAATTGTGTTTTTATGATTTTACACCTGTGTTAGGATCGGTAAGTGACTTAGGCGAGGGTGTGTTTGGGTCGCTGTTGAAGAAACGTATCTGTGACGTAACTTGAGGACCCCCTGTTTGTAGTTACAAGCTACACATATACATTTAGGTGTGTCTACTAATGTGGACAGTATTTCAGTGAATAATAGTCCACTTCAAGAAGTCAACAATGTCAACGAACACCAAGTTAGGTGACAGCACGAGTTCTATTCCTACAAAAAGCTAGACAGGATATTCTTACAGTATTGCTCATCTAGTAGATCTTCACCTGCATGACAACACCCATTACAGGTAAGTTGAAAGTCTGTCCCGGCACAGGTGGGGGCCACTGGTCAATCTCATTACACACTGCAAAACATTTACAAATTTAATATTGTGGCTTCCATTCATTTCCATTCATCAGTAAATTAAAGAAATACACTTTGATAACTATAATGTAGGTTTTCTGGACATTTGGTTTAAGTCTGATCCAACTAAACATGGCCTTAAACCTAGATTGGTGAGTACTCTAATATGTTACCAAAATGACAGAAAATAAAATTAAAAGTAGGATCAAGTAGTCCAGCTGTCCCCACCTGCCTCCAGACAAGGCTCGAGCTTCTCAAAATACTCTGGAGCAACAATCTGCAGCAGAGAATGGAACAGCTGCACGTACGGCAGCCTGGAAACCAGCACCAGTGACTGGAAGAGAGGAACACGTTCAGCTGAAGATTCACAGATTCATTAATTTTTTTAAAAAAGGTTTTGGAGCAAAGACAGAGCTACAAGTGCTACATGCATGGCAGTGGTACTCCAGGACCAAGAAACGTCATACTTGAGACCACTGGCATAGAACTTCAAATAAAACATTATGTAACTTTGATGATACTTGAAACACTTTTCTCGTAATATGACAAAATAAAGTAACTGTATTTAAGCTTTTATCATTCTCTACTACATCAATATGAAATTAGGCTCAGCTTTTTTTCCCCTGTACTAAAGGGAATCACCTGGGTACATTCTAGTCCCACAAAATACCCCACAAAAGAACATAAATGTGAAGGGTACAGTGTAACTGCATGCCATAAATAAACGTAAGATTTCTTTACTTTCCCAGAGAAAAGGGGCCTATTTGTACCTTGTACCTTTTACAACCTTTCCATTAAGTAGAAAAATTAAATAAAAAGCCTGAAGTAATGACAGGGTATATTTGGTCAATGCTAGCGTAAGTGAACGTAAGTGAAGTGGAATGTTGCACAATAATGGCACATTTAAAGCACATCCTTGAGGGCACCACCCCAGTGATCAGTCCCGGTTTTTCCCAACTTTGTACTAACTGTATCTGCGCTTTCTTTTGATTCTTAAAATAAACAGCATCCAGGTAAACTGCTTGTTAATTTCTTTCCCCATGCCTACAGCGAATAACAACTTCTCCGACAGGACCAGATAGTGTATTATGTCCCACTGTGTACTATTATGTAATGTAACTCAGTGAGCTGGCTCCTCCGTGAAGGTACAAGGTTTTAAGCTGGCATACTCACCTTCTGAAAGTAGCCTCTTTTGACAGAGACATCTTTTACTTGTCTGAAGTACACATAGCCATAGAAATGTGCCACTTCCTTCTAACAAAAAGACATAAAGAGAGAAGTGAAGACCTAAAAATGCTGAACTGATCTAAAACAAATACACAATGGTAGTTGTCTATAGGTAGAGAAAACTCAAGGTTAAGTGTGACATGTTAGAATGACCCCAGTGCTTTCAATGCATTTCTTACCTGCAGTATTAGTGGCGCATCTCTGTTGTATTTGTCCTCCTCTCCAAACCACGAGCCACTGACTCGTCCCACAGACTGACGCAGCCTAAAGCTAAATTGCGTGTCTCCAAGGCAACCTGCAAGAGAAAAGGCTTATGCTGAAATTCTTGATCTGAATGAAACTCCCTGTTCCTCTTTTTACACTAGTGTTCAAATGTTTGGGAGTTGTAAACGATAAGACAAGTGTGTAAACTGATTTTTCTGTACATCGTATGTTTCAAATAATATGTATGACAGTGACACATAAAAAAAATTAAGAAATGTTAGACGTGTCCAGAATGTCCACATTGATGATGTTCTACAATGATGAGTTGTAAGTGATAGTAAAACGACTGAGAGAGCTGCAAAACTTTAAGAATCATCATAAAATCATGAACGTCTAGAATTCATCATATGTTAAAGGTGGAGAACAAATCTCAAAGCAGATAACTTGACAATATTACAAATATATTGCAGTATATTTACCATTTAAGTTTTTTTCATAGATATTTGAACATTGAATAAAACATAAGGAAAAAATGAGCAAGCAGTCTGTAACATTCAGATTCTCATTGTACAAGTTCTGTCCATTAAAAAAAACACAAACTGAAAACATTGCAAGTGGTTTTAAATGCTAGTGCCCATGCTCTACCCAAACACTAACCCCACTGAGGTGAAATGAAAGAAAGTGCATGATAACATTGGATTCAGTCATAAAGAAAACCCATTTCTTATGGGCATAATTCCCAATTCTGTGACATTTCATACAACTCTGTTTTTCAAAGCCATGAATTTCAGTGACCACTAAAACCTGAAAATAAAATTCTTTACAGTTTATTTGACAGCTTTAGTACACAACATAACACGCAGCAGCTACTCCAGATCTAAAAATAGGTGCTTTCTCGTAGGTTTTTCTTTTATACCGGTAATCTATTACACATATACAGTAACCCCCCAGTTTTACGTGGATCAGGAGCCTTCCTGTTCTCGTGTTTTCATTTCGTTCATCTAAAAGCCATAAGATGCCGTCCAAACTTTAATAACTTTAATAAAAAGAGGCTGTTGAGCTCAGTCGCTGTCCAATGTCTGCTTTAACTGGCCGGTCGCTGCCCGACAAACAGTAAATTATTGAACTGAAAAAATAATTGGTGTTTACCCGTACATTTTACTGTATTTTTATTACAAAAAAATAAATTATTACTGTATTTACCCTGTTTATACCAAAGAAAATTGCAGCGCATACCAAAGAAAACATGATTGCATTAATTAACTGTGGGATACGGGCTTACATTTACATTTTCGTTAAGGGTAATGTATTGAGCTGAATTTAAAATGAAATTAAAGTGTTTTGGATTCAGTCATCTTTTCTTAGAACCGGACTAATAATTGTTTGTGAAAACTCCAGCAAATTCCTGGAAACTGTAGATATCATCCACATTTCTTTTGCGGCAATATATAATTATTCATGCACTTTAATGCTAAATTATTAAGAAAAATATTATTTACTAATTTTGTAACAAATCTGAGCGTAAATTCAGCTACATTTCCATGTAAAATAGAACTGTATAAATGTTTTTGTACTGTCGTGAGAACACAAAGAAAACGCTTTTGGGATGGTTAAATACCGCTGTTCTCAGAGCAGGGACGGGCTGGGACTAAAACCAGCCTGGACAGAGGTCTGCATCTCGGCTGAGAAAGACTGGCTGACGGCCGCCGTGCACCAGACAGCCGTTCTTTTCCAGAACGCACAGACTGCCAGTCCGCCCCTGACTCATCTTGAGTGTTTCTCTTGTTTTACGTTTTGTTCTTCTTAAAGCCCAGTAGTTTTATTACATTAAATTAAAAGAGGCTGTTGAGCTCAGTCGCCGTCCGATGTCTGCTTTAACCGGCGGGTCTCTCCAATACAACTCCTCCTGAAGAACCCTGAATAAGATGCGCCGCTGATGAACAGTAAATTATTGATGTAAAAATTATTGGTGATTACCCCTGCATTTTACTGTATTTTTATTACTAAAAATTACACAAATTTTTTACTGTATTTACCTGTTTATACCAAAGAAAACGACAGCACATACCAAAGAAAATGCCCGTGCATGAATTACAGTACAGTCTGTATGGGCTTACAGTTATATTTTCGTTAAGGGTAATGTATTAAACTGAGTTTAAAATCAAATTAAAGTGTTTTGGGAGAATATTTGGGGCATATTTAGGCTTTACACTATAAAAAGAGGCATTTTTAGGCATTTTTTCTAACCAAAAAAAACACCAACGCGGTGTTTCACTACACATGGGTGCTCTTGGAACGTGACCCCCACGATTTAATTTTAAGTCAGTCCCCCTTCTTTTACCCTCATATCTGTCTGTGAGTGTGTTGTATGTTGCACCTACAGTCCCACTGTGTACTATATTTATATGGCTGGTGACAATAAAGCTCTATTTGACTTGACTTGATTACTGTATTTAATGTTTTACAGGCCTGTTTCATATTCTGTGATTATCATCTCTGGACATTCACACACCATTCTGTCTCATGACTCTACCAGCTTACCTGAGTATGAATCAGGGAAGGACAAGTAGCATATGCTTGTTTTCTGGGGAAATAAATAAGTAAAAACACGTTCAGCACTCAGTGCGGGTTGGCTGTTCACTAGCCTCAGTAATCAACAAGGAAGCAGGGAAAACCTCCTCTTACCTCCTTCTCTGTAAGTTTCACATCATGTGGATAGACGAGCTGGGTAATGACAGAAAAAACAGAATGTCACTACACAGTGTGGATGTACTCTCTGCTGCAGTTGAGCTTAGATACCTGGTTGGCAATATCTACACATAGGAGTTTGAAGTACCAGAAACAAACAAGCAATAATTCCAACAAAGAAGCAGTTCTGAAGGGGAAACTACACATTAAAATGTTTATATGGAATGGAATAAATAAAAAAATATACATTAAATGGCATAAATAAATTGTTATTCTATAGTAAGTATTTACATTTACATCATTTGGCAGATGCATTTATCCAAAGTGACTTTCAAGTGTGGGTGAATGTAGTGTTAGGACTAACCAATCTACGCTAATCAACCACCACAAGTAAAGTGGCCATTTATAAAGTGGCATGAACACACCACAGCACACAGTGTGAACAATGTGAAATTCTTTCTCTGCATTTAATCCATTCATTAAGTGAAACAGAGGGGCCCAGGGGGAGCAGTGTGGAGGGATGGTACCTCACTGAAAGGTACCTCAGAGGTGCCACTAGCTGTCCTGTGATTTAAACACTCAACCTTCGGATCGCAGAGACAACTGCCTAACCACTAGACCACCAGCTACCCCAATAAGTGGGTAACCCTTGAACGGCCCATTGCAGATGTTTTGTAGATGCTCAGAATGTCTTTAGCAACCCAATCCCTTTTAAATATAACCGAATGTCAGGGTTTGGGCTAGGCACCTTACTTCCAGCGAAGGGCAATGTTAATGCTTAAGCACACCAGCACATTTTGGATATCATCATGCTTCCAACTTTGTGGAAACAGTTTGGGAAAAGCCATTTTCTATTCCAGCATGACTGTGCCCTAGTGCACAAAGCAAGGTCCATAAAGACACGGTTGGATGAGTTTGGTGTGGAAGAACTTGACTGGCCCGCACAGAGCCCAAACCTCAACACCATCCAACACCTTTGAGATGAACTGGAGCAGCGATTGCAACAAAGTACAACCACATAAACCTGTCTCTGATGGGAAAGCTGAGGAAAGATAAATAACAGAAAACAGTATTGATTATATTTCAGGACTACCCCACCCTCACCCCTTCAGTACTGCAACGTTTTAACTAAAATAGTCGGACATGAAAACAGCTGTGTGTGGCTGTATGTACAGGTGTGCAGCTATGTGTAGAAGCCTGTAGACTCCATCTAATACCCTAAAGCCTTGTCTCACACCACACACTATCATACTATACTAAAGAATACCCTGCTGTACTCTTTTTATCACGGTAGCGTGTGTCCGTATGTCTGTTAAGTCTGACACCCCCCCGTTCCTTCAGTGGAGGTAGATCTCGGGACTGCTGGTGAGACTATCCGTTTGTTTATATCCTCTCCCCGGGTTTGGTACCTCTATGGCTTGCCCGAGCTCCAGGTCGAAGGTGACGACGCACACACACTCGAGCCAGGCGGAGAACCGGGACCAGGGCCCGAAGGACTCCCCCAAACCGCCCGTAGCAGAGTCCGGCCTCTTCCGGCGAGCTGAGGGGCTGTCAAACGGATCCATCACGGAGTAAAAAATCCCATCTCACTATTTCTCTCCCTCTCATCAGCAACACCCCTCTCCGTCCTTTATTCTCACTCTGATACACACACTGACTGAGAGGATAAAGAGCACCGCAGCCGGGGCGCCCCCCCGCGGGGGGAGGTATAGCTGGAGGAGGAGGAGGAGCAGAGGGGAAGGTGGTGGTTGGGGGACTAAGGTGTAAATGAAGGAGGGGGCAGAAGACGAAGGAGATTTCCGTGGTGGGGGGAGGAGGTGTTGTGAGAGGTGGATGTTGTGTGGTGAGGATAGGTGGATGGGGATGCAGATGGAGGGGAGACGGGGAGAGGTAGAGGGGCTGTAGATGGGGGGAGCGGGAGGAGATGTTGGGGGAAAGGAGGTGGAGTGGTGAGGAGAGTTGTAGATGGAGGAGGACGAGTTGGTGAGAGGTGGAGGAGGGTATAGATTGAGGGAGAGGTGGAGGGGAGTAGATGGAGGGGAGGAGGTGGTGTGGGGAGGAGAAGTGAGGGTGTAGATGCTGGAGGAGGTATGCGGGGTGTAGCTGGAGGAGGAGGAGGTGCAGGGGTGTAGATGGAGGAGGAGATGTGGGGGTGTAGATGGAGGAGGAGGTGCAGGGGTGTAGATGAAGGAGGAGCTGTGGGGCTGTAAATGGGGCGGAGGAGGTGCAGAGGGTGTAGATGGAGGAGGAGGAGGTGGTGTGGGGAGGAGAGGTGGGGTGTAGATGGGGAGGAGGTGCAGGAGGTGTAGATGGAGGAGGAGATGAGGGTGGGGTGTAGATGGGGAGGAGGTGCAGGAGGTGTAGATGGAGGAGGAGATGCGGGTGGAGTAGATGGAGGAGAAGGTGTGATGAGTGTAAATGGAGGGGGAGGAGGAGGAGAGGTAGAGGGATTGGAGATAGAGGGGGGAGGAGGAGGAGGTGAGAGGTAGAGGGGCTGTAGATTTGGGGGCAGGAGGAGATGTTGGGGAGAGGAGGTGGTGTGGTGAGGAGAGTTGTAGATGTAGGAGGAGTAGTTGGTGACAGGTGCAGGAGGGTATAGATTGAGGGAGAGGTGGAGAAGTGGAGGGGTGTAGAGGGAGGGGAGAAGGTGGTGTGGGGAGGAGAGGTGGTGGTGTAGGTGGAGGAGGAGAAGATGCGGGGGTTGTAGATGGAGGAGGAGGTGCGGGGTATGTAGATGGAGGAGGAGGAGGTGCAGAGATGTAGATGAAGGAGGAGATCCGGGGGTTGTAGATGAAGGAAGGGGGGAGGGGCAGGAGGCAGCGCGCGCTCTTCCTACAGTAAATAAGTGGAGAGAGTGCGCGCGCGCGCGCTCCCGTCACTCTTCGCCATTTTGAATGTGAAGTATGACCGATTTTCCCCCGACTCGTGTGTGAGAGAACCGTCAGTTCAGCCCGCCGAGCTCCACTGATCATCACACTCAGGAGGTCCAGCGCGCCATGAGCCGGACTCTGGAGAGATAGCCGGGACTCGGGTCGGCGGAGGGGGAAAAATCACCCGACGGAGAGAGAGGCAGAGAGGAGCGTTACGGGCAAAACACAGCGGCACCGAGGCGTTCTCCTCCCCGGGCTGAAGAGGTACGTCTGGGCCTGTGGAGCTCGGTCCGCCTCGGCTCTCGGGTCTGTGCTGCTGCCCCTATCTCGGTGCAGGAGTGTCGTAGCGGGGCAAGAGAGTTTTCTGCTGGAGCTCGTTCCGCTAATGTGCTAAAAGACTTCTCCAACGGCCTCGAAACACAAAAAACTGCACAAAATACCGTCCAACTCACAAACACACGCTCTGGTCTTCTCCAGGCACAGCCCTCTCAGTTTAATTCGAACGAACTTTAGTGGTTAAATTAACGCCTGCCGCCCGAATCCGTTGTTCTTGAAGTTGGAAAATCGCCTAGCTTAACCAAACCTAACCTAGCCTAGCCTAGCCTAGCTTAGCTCAGTTCAGGCCTCGTACTTCAAACATGACTCCAGACCAGACATGCTGAGATACACACTTATTCCAGTGCTGATATCGTTGTAGATTTTATTGTAGTCTATACACTTTATACGTGTTGTATATGTGCAAAAAAAACTGGTTTGCTTCTTGTCATGTTTGTAAAAACTGATTGGTTCACTTCTCTCAGGACAGGCATGTTCCTTTAACTCGGGCCAACATTTGTTCAGAAAGTTGTCCAGAAACCCTGCTCGTTTGATTAAAGATTCCCTTCATTTCATTATTTAGACGAAGTTGTTCTGCACTCACAGCACAGGCCGAGCTCACAACCTTTGTACGATTTCGCTTCTGGTTGCTGGTCCTTTTTTTTTTAAATGGTTTCTGAGAGACAAACATCTCGGTGAGGTCCAGGGCTCGGTGGAGCTGCTGTATCAGTTTCCCCCCCGTAAGATACCACTGGACTGCTGAGTTGTGCAATAAATGGCCAACTTGTTTTGCTCCTAAGTGCTGCCACAGCCTCCCCTCACTCATCTGTACGTCTTCTCCCTGATCCTGACTGTGCCTTATGGCCTGTATTGTTTAAAATCATTACCCTGTGCTATTTTAGTTTTCTTTCCTGTTTAGAGTTAACTGAGGGGACACTCAAGGGGTTGGTGTTGCACCCATCTGTGTGTTGTGATATCTGCAGGATGAACGTTTCTGCATGTGCTGTGCAGTGTGTGATGTCCACATAAAAGCAGGAAGCAGTTTTCTCTCCCTTCACCTTTTATTTTTTTTCCACCCCACCCCCCATGACATTTTCTGGCCAGTCAGTCGTGTGGCCTTCCACAGCTGCGTACCTGTGAGATTTCTTGTCTGCTTTCTAGTGTTGTTCCATTCATTTGTCATCACGGAGGTATTTAATGCTGAAGGAAACATGTACCAGCTGCTGTCTTGAGGGTGCCATATGTACATGAGTTGTAGTGAGGGGTGGACACGTCCTTTGGCATAAATATCATGTCAGATGGCGTGATCTTTTTGCCCATGAGAGATTAATGACTGCTTTATTTTCACTTTAGCGTTTTGATACACTGAACAAATTGAATGGGTCTACATGTTGTATACACCAGTACAGAGGAACTGTGTGTATGTGTGTGTTTACAGTTGGCAAGGAAGTGACAGTTATAAAAGAACATTGTGTGTTAGAGGAACATTTCTCAAATTGATATGCTGTGCATGCTATTCAGCAAATATCTCTCCAAACTGACTGAAAGGTACAGCGTTTAATCCCAGATTTCTCTCTTTCTACTCCTCTCATCTGATCTCACAGTGTTTTTCTAAGGCGTGTGTTCTGAGGAGGCCCTGGTGGGAAGTGGACCCCATGCTGATTAATGCCAGTCCGCTCTGTGCTCTCTTCATTCTGCCACTCAAATGCCTGTCTGCTTGTGGAGGAGGTGTAATTAAGGATTCACTAATTTCATCTGCTGGTAAATAAATGTTCATTCAGTGCATGTCATTTAACCGGTAGAAGTTGAGTCATGAGATGCCTGTGTTCAGTACTGTACAGATATAACATCAGAATTGTTATACAACTTAAACTTTATTTTGTGATGGTGGTGGTTTTGTTGTGTAATCGTGTAGCCTAATATTTGATAAAAATTAAAATATTTTAAAGTAGAGATGTCACAAGTTCTGGTCAAAACATTAACAGTACTAGTTTTTTATTGTATCACTAGAGTCACAATTGGTTTTCTGCTCGTATTTGACTACGAGCAACAAAACCTGAACGCCCACTGATTCAAGCAAAACATGACCAGTTTCGGCTGGTAATGTTGGTCCAAAAGGCAAAAAAAGCTAAACAAAACAAAACAACATCATTTCCACCTGACGCAACGAACTGAGACAGCCAGTACCCATATACCCCCAATACCCTGGTCAACAAATGCAAAGCGCTCACACCACTGGAAACACTTATGACCTCATATGTGCTGCCAGAGCACCCTAAAAATAACGCTATTTAAGAAGAAAATATTTGCATTCAAAGTACACGTTAAAAGCATAGACTTAATTAAGTCAACCTGAAAGTAAAGTTACTTGTCGCATTTTGCTTTTGAGGTAGATTGTTCTTGTTTATAAATATGCATATGGATATTATCTTTGTTTTAATTTGCTGTGTATTTTTGTTGGACTGTGGACATATGGATTAGTTTAATTACCTTACTAAAATAAGCTAAACTTTGTTGTAACATTCTTATTGCTCAGTCATGTCCAGGTAAAATGCAACATTAATCTTTTAGGTGGGTATTTAAAACAATGGTTTGTGCCCTTGTAAACTGACCACTTCTTGCTCTCGTTTTATACAGTGGAACGTGCATGCAGGCATGCATTCTGCATTTCTTTAAAGTCTAGATACTGGGTTCACAATTTGATATTCTGTTTTTCTTTTTCCTAATGGAAAAAAAGCTGATTGAAGAAAAGTTGTGAGTTCAGTTGTGGCACAGCTTAAATAGCAGTAGAGGTGGGAGGAGTGTGGTGGATGTTATGTATGTGTTGGATTGTGGTACTGGTTGTTTATAAACTTTGCTGTAAATAAATAACTGTAGAGGCATAGCTGCTTCAAGTAATTTGATGAAGCACAATGAGCACCAACTTATATAGTTTTTTTAAGGTGCAGGACCATTCAACAGGACACACCATGCACAGCTGAAAGTGCAGTGATAATGGAATTTTTGATGGTCTCATTCTCAAGCCAGTGTCAAGTATGTAGAGATTCTAATGTGCTCTAAGAACACAGAGGGACTACTGCAGCCATCTAAAGGCTGCCACACTTCAGATGTGAGGTGTTGAGTCATAATGCACATCTAAAACGTGGGGAATTAAACAAATGTCATTGAGGTGTAAAGAGATTTTAATTGAATTACTAATGGTTGTGCTATCTCTAGATTTTGTCTTGTTTCTAGATTTATATCTGAGGAATAGATCAATAATTTCTTGTCTATTTTCATGCAGTGTGTTGAATTGTGTAATTAAAGTGATAATAGTGTTTACTACTGTAGTATTGTGACATCTCCTCAAATACGTTGCAGTTTTCTCTAATAGATTTTTCTTTGCTGATGTAATTGTATTTGCTTCTCTAACCTTTGCTTTGCTTCTTGTTTTAACTTTATCTTGTACTTATTTTTTTTCTTTTCTATGTGTGTATACCTTTAGATGTATAATTGATGCTGCACCATTTTCATAATATGCCCTGGTGTCTTGTGTGCTATATACTTCCTCTGCTTTCAGTAGTGGCAATGTGTAAACCTAACTGTTTATAAAGTATTTAATATATTGCTATTTAAAGTAAAAAATGCTTGTTTGCACTAAATCTGTTGTACTAATTAAGATGATCAAATTTATATACATATTCTGTAAAGTAAAAGCAAGATTGTATTAGTTTGTATACATTTGACATACAAATTGTCAAACGAATCTTTAAGAAAGTAAAAATAATTTTAGATATAATAATAATACTAATACATTTTATTTATAAGCGCCTTTCACGACTCTCAAGGTCACTTTACAGAAGTTATCCAGAAATAAAAGTTAAA
>JBBPCX010000135.1:19445986-19470313 GCA_037974365.1 Hydrocynus forskahlii
GTGCTGGAAGGGCAACTTGCGGATCAGCAGCTTCGTGGATTTTTGGTAACGGCAGATCTCTCTCGGAGCCACGGTGCTGAACCTGTAACTGAGGTTTTTTCACACCGCAGGTGGCCGGAGCGCTCTTGCGAGCAGCCTTTGTGGCCACAGCTGCTTCCTGGGCGCCTTCTCACCGGTGGATTTGCGGGCAGTCTGCTTTGTTCTTGCAATAGTAGAAAATAGTTAAGAAATGGTGAAAATAATAGTAAAATATATAGACAATACATTACTATGTACTGAATGGATGAATATTTACATTAAATCATACAGTTTTTAAAAATTCCAAATAAAAACATGCCAGACGGAGCGGCGTCAGTCTCGCCGTTGTCTCCGTAACCTAGCAAATATAGACTGAATAGGTTACATATTTAGAATTGATTATTTTGATCACATGCTCACAGCTGCTCATGGTCTGTTTCCAGGTCTGTGCTTCCTCCTGCAGCCGCCACCATGTTCTGGAAGTTTGACCTGCACACCACCTCCCATATCGACCAGCTGCTGGACCGGGAGGACGTGACTCTGAGGGAGCTGATGGAGGAGGAAGATGTGTTGCAGGAATGCAAGGCCCAAAACCGAAGACTCCTGCTCTTCCTCTCCCAGGATCACTGCATGCAGGAGTTGGTCAGCCTCATCACAGAGGAGCCCCCCTCTGACCTGGAGGAAAAAACACGCTTCAAGTAAGGCATTGTGTAGGCACTGCAGGTGGTTATGTAGACCTTGCTGCTCATTTAAATAGCTTATGGTAACAGATTAAAGAAGGTAAACAGGAGATTTTTGATGAAATATGTTGACTGGACACTGGAAAGTTAGGAAACTAACTTAATCTGTGTATGGAAATGGAACAAATTACTTAACATTTGGCATTTACATGTAAAATACGTGTTTCAGATGGGGCAGAAAAAGATGAAAGTATTCCATTTGCACTTGGCATAAAAAAGCATTTATATTGGCTCAGTGATGGAATGTGATATGGCGAATGAATCAGTAATTTTTATTTTATTTTATTTTTTTTGCATGATGTAGTATTTGGTATTTTGTCTGGCTTCCCAATAGTGACTTTCTTTCAAATCCCATTCTTGTTGAGTAATACCAAGCTGTGGAAATAATTAGTTAGACTGCACTTGCAGCTGTTACTTGCATACTGCAAGTCTGTTCACCTCCAGAGGTTGGCATCCAAATCCAAAAACATTTGCATGGGGTGTTCTTAACGCATATCCAAACAATGAATGTGCATACAGGCCTTTTTTATTACCAGGATTAAATATGGCCAATGTCCTGAGCTAAAACACATAGCTAACTGCATTACTGCTCAGAAACAGAAAAATGTATTCCCCTCTTTGGATAAACATGGAATTCTGTATTCATCTAGGTTTCCAAATGTCGCCTGCGAACTTCTCACTTCTGATGTTTCCCTCATTAATGACAAACTGGGTGGAGATGAATCTCTGCTGGAGAAGCTCTACTCTTTTCTTGAACAGGACCCGCCCCTCAATCCCCTGCTGGCTTCCTTTTTCAGCAAGACCATCGGCAACCTGATAGCACGCAAAACAGAGCAGGTTGGTACACTTGATTTGCTGGATATGTTTGATCAGAACCCTTATATAATTTGTGACAGGGCTGGGTGGTTGGCCTTTACCCTGCTATTACTAAACTATGGCATTGAATTGGAGTCGTTGTTCATGTCTTAAAACTCTAGGTCAGTGCTACCCAAAGTTGACAAATTGGTGAGGAAACTGCGTTACTTTCTGGCAGGCCACAAACATCCTCATGGGCCACACTTTGGGCAGCCCTGAAGTAGAGCTGAGATGTGTGAACTTACAAATCTGAGGGATATGTGATTAAAAACAGCTCCTAACAACTTTCAAGATTGATTGAAAACATTTTGTGTGTGCTCTTCCAGGTGATTTCGTTCCTGAGGAGAAAACACAACTTTATCAGTTTGGTGCTGAATCACATAGATGCATCAGCAATGATGGACCTCCTCCTGCGCCTCATCAGTTGTGTGGAGCCAGCCCCTCTCAGACAAGAGGTCCTCAATGTAAGTGCATAAATACATTTTTAGACCAGTCAGTTGTCCAACTTTTAATTTTTTCTTACATTTTATGTGACTTACAATCGGCTTTCTGTACAGAGGTTACATTAATAAAAATGGCATACAGGGAAGTGTTTCTTCTAAAATGCGCTTACCCTAAAAACACAATCACATGTACTGCTAAAGGGCCTGAATTTTGGTACTTGTAGAGAACTGTAATGACTGTCAAAAAGTAAATGACAAGCGGACATGGACCGAGCTAAATAGTGCAAGTCTTCAGACCCAGCACTTAGATCAAGAAGGGTAATGTAAGCTTGCTCAGATCCCATTTTGTTACCTTTAGATAGACTTATCTGTAGCACTACAACAAACACTGCAGAAATGTGATGATTTCTAAACCAGATATAGAGCAAGGTCGGCATCATTCTTCATTCTCTATGAATCATATGGCTTTCCCAGTGCTGGTAAACCACATCTATGTTTGCTCATTTTCACTTTAGATGAGTCAGATTCTCTTTTTATTTCTAAGCCTGGAAGCCTTTATAGGTAGTGGAAGGATTAGTAGTTTCGTTTTACATTATTTCTTTTAGGATCTTTCCAGCAGTCACAAGTATTATCAGAACTCAAGTCTGTTACCCATTGGCTGATATAGCTAGGTTGCACCTGTGGCTACATGAAGTTAAGTGACAATTTTTGTCGTGAACACACCACAGCACACAGTGTGAGCAGCACAATATTCTTCCATTCGCCAAGTGGAGCAGGGAGTGGGGAACAGTGTGCAGGGATGGTACCTCGCTCAAGGGAACCTCAGAGATGCTGCTACATGCTGCTAGCAGTAATGGGATTCAAACCCATGACCTTCTGATCACAGGGCCTACTCACTAACCACTAGGCCACCAGCTGTGGACATGCGAGTAGAAACGTATACTTGTTAGTTTACCATTAGTGTTATATTTCATGTCATTTCTTCTGTTTACCGAGCTTAAGGGAGCAGCAGGGACTAGATTATTTTTCATCTAAACATAATTTAATGACTACTGCCAGAATGTGAGAAATATTGCTGTATGTCTTAAAATCAGTGAACCCTCGTTTTAGAAGGACCAAACACCAGTCAGTTATGAGTGTATGATACTGTAGAAATTAGGCTGACTAGCTATGTCTGATTCATTTCCCAGGAGAATAACATTTAATTGATCTTTTGGTCTTTCTTGCCATCAGTAGGGCTTTTTAAAACATGTTGCTCATTCTGGTCAGTTTTGCTTGCTTAACGTAAGCTTTAATTTGAAGGATAGAGATCTTAATGACCAATGTTCTAAAGCAGTGTTTTAAAGTAAATATAGTTTATGTGCTTTTTATGCTAACTAAAATGGGGTATGTCAAAACAGGAGGCTTTCATGGCACTACTGGTCTAAGGAGGCAGTGAAGGATTGTCCAAAAACAATCACCCCTTCCTCCAGTGGTTGATGCTTATGCATTATGTATTAATTGATCAGTCAATTAGTTTGAAGGTGCCATTTTTTATAACTCAAGTGTCTGTTATCTGTTCAATCTATTGTTGAGTAGACATTTGACAGTATCAATTTTCCAGTAATTTTAGCTTTAGTGTGTAAACTTTAATTAGTTTCAGGTGTGTAGCAGTGGTAATGATATTTGAAATAATTTTCAGTATTGTAAAAGTCTCATGTCCAGTTTGCTCCTAACCCTGTCTTGTTCAGCAATTACACATTACATAAGCTTTTGGCAGCGGTGATTGGAACATATTTTTTGCAGTCTCACCAAATCACAGTTCTCCTCTTCCTTCTGGATTGCCTGTGCTTTGTTTGTTTTTTGCTGAGTGTGCTTGAGCACTCTGAAATGAAACTTAATGAACTTGAAGTGAACTCCAAAGTATCTGTTTGTAATGGTTTTCCTTTTGTAGAAATGTCCAATACGGCAAAGGTCTAAAGCTTAAAGATTATGTTCTGTCTGCAGTGGCTGAATGAGGAGCGGCTGATCCAAAGGCTGACTGAGCTCATGCACACCGGAAGAGATGAAGAGGTGAGAACATCACTGGCTTATGGAGACCTCTTGGCTGGGTTAACATGATCTGCTTTTTAGGTTAGCATGAAAAGTGTGGATAGAGCGCTACAGAAGATACTACATAGTTTAAACTATTTTAAAAACCACTACAAAACAATCTACTCATATAACTTACATTTTATGTTTGTGCACTTCTAGTTCCATTGTATTCTCAGCTGTCTATTGCAATAAGTAACATGCTGCATTTGGGAAAACTAGTAAATACATTGTTATAAAGTCATTATTTCTATCCAAAAAAGAGAGATTCAGAAGCTATCTTGTTCTTTGCAGAGACAATCGAATGCGTCCCAGACTCTTTGCGACATCATCCGTCTCAGTAGAGACCAAGCCAATCAAATGCCAGAGGCCATGGAGCCAGACCCTTTATTGGCAGTCCTAGAGTCGTAAGTTTGCTTGCCAGTGGGCACAAAGAATTTGTCAGTTTTATTTGTTCAGAAGACAGAAACAATGGTTAATCTATATCACAAATGGCAAAATCACAGTGGAACACTAGGTTGGTACTGTTTTGAACAACTGATATGAATAAAAAATAATTTGTACCTTAACTTAGCTATCATTTAAACTCATAAATGATTCCATCATGAGAAGTGTCCCAATATATAATAAACTTGTTTGAAATGGCTCTAAATAAAGTGTACTGCAATATTTGTGGGACAAACGTTATTGGTAATATTTTAATGAGATGAGAGACCATTAATTATGTCTTTTAGAAAGATGTATCTCTCTGCATCTTGTTTGCAACTTCTTTATCAGTTTGTTTTTCAGCCCCAGTGGTTTCAAAGCCACTGCCACGTCTGTCGTTACATCTGTATTGCACCTGAATGTGCTTGCATCACAGTGCGGTTAAGGTCTACTACAGCGTGCATGCAAATGACTGTGACACTGGTTCTGACTGAGCCACGGGAATTTATTTAATCAGTTTTATGAATTAGCCAGTCTGATAACTAATTTGTATGATTAGCGGTGACATCATGCATCACAAAAAGATATTTTGAACTCTCTTGTAGGACATTGCAAGCCTTCTTGTTTCCCCCTTGTGCGGATGCTTGGTTAGCTTCTGAACCTGTAATCCACTATAGACTGCTTGTTCCGTGTGTTAGGAACAAGCAGTCTATAATGAAAAAGAAAAGTTAAGACTTTCAATCAATGTATAGTATCTGTGCTGGAGATGCACTAAAGCGGCCTGATGATCATGCACTTCCACTATGTGGAATTTTAACCTGCACACTTAGGCCATGTCCACACGTACACGAGTGTTTCTGAAAACGAAGTTTTTCCGTTTACTTTTTTTTTTTTTTTTTTAATTGTGTCCACACGAGCACATTTTCAAAAATATCTCCGTCCACACGTAATCGTAAAAAACGCTGACAAAAGCATACCAAGGCAGCAGGTGGCAGTATAACCATAAACCGTATAGCACTGGTGACCAATCAGCCTTGGATGCAGGATATCATTACCAGGGACATTGGGCAGTGTTAAATGCTACCTTTAAGTTTATATAGTTCATAATACCAATGATGAGAAATAGGCAAAAAATTTACATACTCAGAAAAATATATTTTATTTAAATGAGAAGAGCTTAGATAGAGAGATATTTAGAGGTGCACAGAGACAGTTTACACAGAAATGGTACTGTGAAGCAGGGCACAGGCTACTTCAAATCATGCCATGATCACAGCTTGTGGTGATTTCTGGACAGTGCGCATGTTTCCTAGCTTCATATAACATTCTGCAAATTGCAGAAAAGGGCATTTTAGAGTCAGAAAACTATTGATCCTAGAGGAAAATACTTATGTAATGACGGCTAACACACAGACCCCAGAGGAGCGACATACACTCATTAAAAGAGCTGTTAAGATATTAATCACCGTAAACCAGTTACCCGAATGCGAGATATCACAGATAAACCAGCTTCCTGAACGCTAGGGAGCTCAGACTCTCAAGACTGTGCAGAAGGGCACGGGAGCATGTTTCGACAGATCACCGGACCAGGTTAAAGTCGCATTGTGCGATTAATCTGCGTTATTTTTAACGCGTTTTTTTTCTGTGATTAATTGATCGAAATGAATCCGTTAATTCGACATCCCTAGTATAAACATGCCAAAACCTCTAACAAGGTTGAGAGCAGTAGTACTTTCTAAACATCGGGCATTGTAGGTGAAAATCTAATGTAAACACGGCGCATACTGTGACATCATATGAGTGGCGCACAGTATGACGTGAAACGGTCCGTTTTTCAAAATCTTCGTTTTTCTTGTCCATACTTAAACTCAGAAACGGAGTTTTCAAAAATCTCCACTTTGGCCGGAGTTTTCACACTGACTCAAAACACTTTGTGTGGACGAAAGGCCAAAACGCATAGAAAAACCTCAGTTTTCAGAAATACCCGTGTACCTGTGGACATGGCCTTAGTTGTATATGCTACCATTTTGGCTGCAGTTTGGATCTTTCTCATAGTGTAATTGTATTTATTGTTTAAAATTTTTCTTTAAGTCTTCTTTAGTTTTTTTTTATGGTTTTGGAACTGCAACATGTTTAGCTAAGTTAGTCCAGTGAGGAAAATGTAAATCTGTAACACCCATATAATGTTTACACATTGCCATATATTGTATGGCATATGATTTATTAGTCTAACCAGATATTACTGTTACTTTAAGAGAGATCTGTTGACTGATCAGGAAGACAAATTTCAGTGAATAAGCAATAATATAAGCCCAGTTTGTGTGTAGAACATGTTTGATTATCGAGTCCCTGGGCAAAGCACTTTTGGAGACAATTTTCAGAATTACAGACAAGTATTACTTAGTTGGAGTACAACCTGTGATTGTTTCATTTGTCTTTAGGGAGGAGAATGTGGCGCAGCTATTGAAGAGCATGTTTGAGGGTGAGAAGAGCGAAGCTTCTGTTGTCAATGGAACTCAAGTGCTTCTTACATTACTGGAGTCAAGGAGGTCAGGGTGAGTGGAACAGCCAGAGCTTTCTACACAGAGCTTTCTAAGCTCTCCTTTTCTTATTCCTTTTTGTCTGTCTTTTTCATATACAACTTTGTCTTTGTTGCAGGCTGGAGGGTCTAATGGAACTGTATTCTCAGGGATGTGAAAGGTCTTACACTGTCAGTGGCAGTATTCTACGTGCTATTGAGCCTCATCTAAAAGACTTCCAGCAACTCCTACTGGACCCTCCTAAGGTAATTGGCATATATGTTGGCTAATTAACCTTATGGAGATTGAAGGTTGAAGGATATTCAGACCTAAACAATTGGGCAATATATATGTTGTGTAGCTGACAGCACTTTCTAATTACAAGAACATCCACTTTATTCCTGCTCTTTTCTCCTATGGTATGGAGCAGAAAAGTGCAATACTCACAACCGTTGGCGTTCTGGAGCAACCGCTGGGGAACGCCCGCCTTCATGTGGCCAGACTGGTGGCCTCCCTGCTGCAGACCAGTGACCACAGTATCTGCCAGGAGCTCTGCAGGCTCAACACCATGGACCTGCTGCTGGTGAGGGCGAAATTTGCATACCATATATCTTTCTGTTTATTATAACATTTTGGCTGTTGCTTAAGTTAATTCCCCTTGTTTATTTCATATTGTTTATACTTAATGTTTAGTCTGTGTTTTTCTTTTCTTCATAATTTCATCATTCTTCATTTTGTAATGCATGTCTACCCAAAGAGGTTTTAGTCTTGGTGAGACTTCCTTCTAAAAATAAACAGCATTTTAAAGTTGCTAACTCCATTATTTTTTCTTCCTACTTGCAGAATTTATTCTTTAAATACACCTGGAATAACTTCTTGCACTTCCAAGTGGAGCTGTGTGTGGCATCCATTTTGAACCACTCTGCTCACACTGGCCTCCAGACCCCAGCGCTTCAGAACCATGATGCGAAGCCGGTTCAAGGCTCGGACGGCCAGAAAGAGGAGGGCGCTTCAGTTCAAAACAGCAACGCAGACCCAGCACACACACCTGTCCATGATGCCTTGGTGGCCAATGTAATTACTGCAGTATTTATTGTAGGGCTGGGTGTTAATTTTTAGATATCACAAAATTCTCTTGATTGTCTAAAATGAAAAAGCCTGTTAAATGAGAACGAATTTGAGAACGAATTTGTTGGTTGCAATTTGAGTCCATTAGATGCTTAAAAAAACAACCTTGAATATGATGCATGACTGAATCTAAACTGAATGGTTTAAGAAATTTAATATAAAATTTTAATATAAAAGTTAAAATATATACATACGTAAGGTAGTTGAGATATATTTAATGTTAAATATATCTCCTCCACCTTTTTTAGGGTTATAAAATAAACATAATGTGAATGAGAATGAACTATTACATATAAATCTTACTTGGTCAGCTGTTTAAATTTTGCCACTCAGGGTTTGGCATTACTTGTACATACATCATCAACATCCATTACAACACCGTATCACCCTGCACAAATTCAGTTGTGTGTTTCCTTCATGATAGCCAGAGCAGAACTGTTTCCTTTTTTTTTTTATGTGCTTTTTGAAGCTAATAGTCTGTGTTTGTTGTCGGAATACATTCTGCAGCTTTTCCAGCAGTGCCGCTTGGTACAAAGAATCCTGGATGCCTGGGAGGAGAATGACAAAATTCAGTACGTGTTGCACATGTTTTTTTTTATAATGAATGTAATTATAAAATGGCTGTAATATACATGTTTTTTTCTCCTGTTTAAACTGTAGGGCTGAAGGTGGCACTAGGAGAGGTAATATGGGACATCTAACTAGAATTGCAAACACTGTGGTTCAGAACCTGGAGAAAGGACAAGTGCAGTCTCAAATTAGTGATCTGATTAAAGGCAAGTTTGTGCATATGTGTAATCATAAGCTTCAGTTTTGTTGCAGATTGAAAGCGTTATCCGTATAAATGCCGCTTGCTAGCTGCCAAGTCGTATGAGGCACAATGAGCATTTTAGTTTAAGTAATGTTTTATGTATTAAAAAGGGAATTCATTTGCAGAACTGCCTGAGGACTGTAGAGGGCGCTGGGAGAGTTTTGTTGGTGAAACGCTCAGAGAGACAAACAGGAGAAACACCGTGGACTTGGTACAAAAACACAAACATGCCTGCATGACGCAGTGTAGATTACAATTTATATAGTATTCCAAAGACACTTTGGCTGTTTACATGTCTTGCTGGGGCTTTTTTTGGTTTGTTTTTCTTTTTTCTCAGAGCTTTAATTTAATTAATTGATTGGTTATCTGATTACTCTGTGCAGCTCATACAAGGTTGTGTGGAGGTTCTCACTTTTACATTAAAAAAGACAATTCTTTTTTGTACATTCTATTTTTCTGTACATGTTTTAATATTACTGGTTAATTTGCACTAACTTGCAAGTATTCACTTAAATGCATGCTGTGGTGTACACAGAAGTACAACATGATTTCTGAATCAAGAGGTTATAAAGATGACTCCATACATTTCTTGGTAATCCTTGCCTGGCAATTTTCAGTTAAAGCTCAGGTATGAAATGGTAATGCTCAGTATTCATTGAATAGGGTTATCAGAGTTATATGCATTTTGGTGTTTTGATTTAATATGTTGCCCCGCTGTCAATTTTTGTGCCAAATAAATGACATCTAAATGTTTTGACTGTCCTTCCTGGTTGCAGGTGAGCACCCATAACCTGCATTCCTCCAGTGAGGATGATGACATGGAGAGCCCTTTCCCCAATGACCTGTCTATCCAACAGGTAAAAATAACCAACAACCCCAATCCTTGACTCTTTTACAAGAATGAGCATGCTGAACAGTATTTCTGTTGTTGTGTTGTGGCAGTCGTATGATTTTGGAATGTCATAAGAAGGTTGGATCATCTAGTCACAGCTTGATTACTTCTGTTCATTTCCTACTTTCACTCATTATTATTTCAACTGTCCTTTCCAGGCATTCTCTGATTATCAGATCCAGCAGATGACTGCCAACTTTGTAGATCAGTTTGGCTTTAATGATGAGGAGTTCAGTGAACATGATGAAAACATCAAGTGAGTTTACTTTTTTCTGATGTAATTTTGTTGTTCTCAAAGAATGTATTTTTATACATATGATTGTTGATGCAAGATGGCTAGTTTGTGCCCTTATGGGCAAAGCAAGCCAAGTTTCTTTGAATATTGTATTACCATACATGGAGGCCATTCAGTGTGCTTTATTGAGAACTAAAACAAGAAGAAAAGTAACCAATAAAAGTAACCAAAACATTTATGTAGAATAAAAATAGGAATTAAGATTGTTAAACATAGGTAATTATTGCAAGCATTTTGAGTTAGCTGTGGCTTTCTAATGGTCTTACTGGGGAGGCAAAAGCATTGCAGAGGAGCATTGCAAGAGTCAACCCTGCAGCGTATAAACGCATGGATGAGTTTCTTCAAATCTTCCTTTGACACAAAGCCTCTGACCTTAGTTATAGAATACTGATTTAGTTACAGCTGTAATGTGATCGCTGAAACTAAGATCACCATCCGTGATTACATCAAAGTTGTACGTTTTTATATTCCAGATACACGTGGAGTTCTTTTTTTTTGTTCCCAGACAGAACTATCTGTCTTGTCTGTATTTATCTGAAGGAAATTTTGCTGCAACTAGCAATTTATTTTTTTGATGTATGAACATAAGACGGAAGTAATTTGTTAAAATTTCTAGATAGATCTGGGCGTCGTCTGAATAGCTATAATAAGCCACCTTGTACTCTTGGGGAATTTGACTGAAATGAAGCATGTTTGGTTTGAATAATAGGGGCTAAGAATGGATCCTTGCATAGCAGTATTCTATTATTTTTACATATCTGTAGTGACAAAGGGTGGAGCTGATGCTTTGTCTGATATTTCCAACTTTCTGATGTTACATATTTTAACCGATAGCAACCCTGGAGGTAACTGTTGTTCATCTTCTAACTATGACCATGTTGTTTGTATTCTTCCTTGAACCCTGTGATATCTGAACACTCTGGTTCTTTAGCTACCAGACACAACAGAAATAATCAAAGTCCTAAAAGAGCTGGATACCAGCTGATGTTGAATGCAAAATGTTTGGATTTTGCACTTTGGAAACAGGGATCCTTTTTCCATTGCTGGATGGTGCAGATCATGCTCAGTACTCACTGCTGTTGAAAAACAGGCCCGCTGATTGCAACGTTAGAGAGGCCAAAGTAGTCTCTTGGTCTGAGATGGGGTACAGGATGTGGGGGTAGGCGTGCCTTGTTCTTTTTAGGTGAAAACCTGTGTGCTGGCTGAAATGGACAGAGATAGTGTGTGTGGAAAGGAGGGCCTTTGTATTGGCATGCTGATGTACGGCTTAATTTTTGCACTGTATTAAACAGTCATTTGAAGTCTTTCTTTAGAATTTTATTGCTCACCCTCGCCATCTCCTCTTTTTGTACATGTAAAATAATCTGACCGTTTGTTGCTGAGAGTGAGTTTTCTTGTTTGGTTTAAAGACAGTTGCTTTAGACACAGACTTACTGCCCACATTCCTGATGGCTGAGTCACCCACAATCAGAGTGCTTGGTACGGTCTCGGTCTTAGCCAAGCACCGCTGCTTCTAGGCCTGGAGTGTTTGCTAGCCTGCTTCTTCTCACGGTTTACCGCCACCTCAGCTGATTTTGACCCACTGTCGCTGCAACTCTCAAGCTTCATTGGTGGTTCGAATCAGTTTATGAAAGGCACCAGCTGAAGCAGTACAGTCTCAGTGCTAGTTATGCGGACCACTTTAGCATTCGCTTTCTGAGCTGGTGATGAAGATACTAACTGTTGCTTGTGCAAATTTTGGTTTCACTCCAAGTCAGCCAGTGGTGAACACTCTCACAGGGTTCAGTTCTGTTTACAGATTCAGCTGAACTCCTTCAACCCTCTGGAACTGTGCGGAGTTTAACCTTCTCTTAGCTTGTTCTTTTCTAGCGATGTTGCTAAAAGCTCCTGTAGACTCACCCTTGAAATGTTGGGTGTTTTTTGGAGTTGTCTGTATGACAAGAACTTTGTGTATCAAGCACAGTGATTCTCTGCAGGAGTTGGTAGCAGTTTGAGCAGCAGGTGATCTGTTCATTGAACTTTGTTGGCATCATAAGGTGCTCAGAATTTGTTGTGCCTCAAAACTTGGCGAAAAGTGGCGTTTTGATAATCTTTCAAAAACCTGGACCGTGAGCGCCATCTAATGTTAATGGTTAAGCAAAGAAGGCCAGAAAACAAGTCAAAAGTATAAAAGGTTGAAATCATTAAAAGAAAGCGGAGCTGAAAGGCAGCAGGACAGAGCGAAAGCAAGAGATATTTGCAGAATTAGCTGCAAGCCTCTGATGTACTTCTCAGAAAGTATGTGGACGGCCAAAAAAAAGGCCCAAAATCATGGGCCTTAAAATGGGGTTAGTTCACCTTTACCACAGTAAAAGCCAAGAATGTAAGAGAACAGAAGAGGTCTTGCCTCTTCTGTGCTCGATCGGGATGCTTGGACTTTATATGATAAATTAATCCCTACATTGAGAAAGTCTTTGTGGATGCACCCCCTATAGAAATTTCGGCTTTCCATGCTTTACAAACGGCTTTCCGCGTGTCTTTCTTAGATATATCGAAATGCGCCCACACGGCAGGCATGCTGACTCTAATCCAGTCCGCGTGCAGGCTGCGCTTGTTGATTGCATCACTGTTTCGATCACTCTTTCGGTCGCGTAAAAAAAAAAAATTCAGCCGAAACCGAAAATGCATTTTTTGCCGTTTTCAGTGGCCGAATATTCAGTGCACCCCTAATTAATTCACTTTCATTCTACCACAGGAGTATTAGTGAAGTTAGGTACTGAATTTGGGCAAACTGTTGGAGCCCACATTGCTGTCAATATATGTGATAGTGTTGTTTTTTTCTTCACTGAAACTAAGGGTATACTTGATTTTATGCTCTTATCAGTGGATGTCTGAAATAACTAGACTTGACTTCATTGTTTGCTCGTATTTTAAGGAAAATTGTTTATTTAAAAGTATTTTCATTCAAAGTGCATCTTGGAGCATTCACATCTTTTCCTTTGTCTTTTTTTTCAGTGCTACTTTTGATCGAATTGCTGAGATTAACTTCAATATTGATGCAGATGATAATAGTGTAAGTGTGCATGTGTCAAGCATACATGAATGCATTGAAATATTGTTCAAAAAACAGCTGTAGTTAGTGTGTTTAAAAATGCAATTGTGATTGTAGGCCAATGCTGCTGCCTTTGAAGCATGTTGTAAAGAGAGAATACAGCAGTTTGATGACTGTGAAGAAGAGGAGGACATTTGGGAGGATAAAGAGATAAACTATGCAACTCAAGTGAAATCCCGATCAAGGTATTCTACAGTGAGAAAAGGCTCAGATTATAGATTTTCTTAAAATTCAGTCGTAATGTACAGTAATAAGTATTGATTAACAGCTATTTGTACAGTGAATTGTGATTTGATCATTTATTTTTACATAGTATATGCACTTAATTGTCCAATCTGGTTTTTTTTCTCAGGTTCGGGATGTCTTTGTCCTCAGACAACTCACCTAAGGGTCCTGTAAGAAATGGGCAACGGGGTCGCGGGTCGGCCTCAGAGGAAGAGGAAGATGAGGAAGGAGCCGTTCAGCCCTCCATGCAAGCAGCAGCCAGCAGGAAAACAGGGTCACCACAGAATCCACAAAGTATATATTTTCTAAGCTATTTCTTACCGAACATTTCACATTGTCCTGAAGTGTGCTTGGAGAATGAGCCTCCAAGGCATGCTCCCAGGCTTCAGGTTGGTTTAGTTCTGAATCAGAACACACAATGCAGTAGGCTTTTTTATTTCTGTGTGTGGTTTAGGTCCTGGCTGGACAGCAAGTTTTGGTGAGACAGAGGACAACTCCTCCAGTGCCTGGACCTCTGCTTCTGAGCAGGGCACTGAGGAGCAGCGGGAGACGGGTTGGGCAACTTTCACAGAGTTCCAGCCTTTCTGCAGGTAACTGGAGAGCCTGATTTATTTCTTTTTTATGTATGCTGCATTCACTATTCCATACCGCATCAAACTTTAAATACAGTAAATTTTGTTTTTTGTAACTATTTAACGTCTATTCCAGCAGCCCAGAGTCCAGTAACTCTAAGAGCCAGCTGGAGCAGAACCAAGAGAAGAAATGTACGTCTTTTTTCCTTTTTAGGTCATAAATAATGTTCACCAATAATTTTAATAAACAAAGTTCCATTCCAGGTACAGGAGATTGGGATGTGTGTGGAGGCAAAAAGGCTCCTCTAGTAGCCTCAGATAGCAGCTCTTCTGGAGGCTCTGACAGCGAAGAGGAGGCTGGAAATGACAAGACTGAGAGTTCCCCCGGTGCAGCCACCAGTCAGAAAACATCAACTCAGAGGTGCCGTTTTGTCAGTTTGGGGAGAGACATTGTGTTTTAAGCAATTTGTTCCTTCAGGTAATCAAGTCCTGTAAACTAACTTGTCTTGTGATCTTGTAGTGAGGTGCCTGTTGAGCCTATGGAAAAGCTCAATATTACAGGTGGAGCCTCAAAGGCCACAGAGTTAGCACCACCTACAGAGGCCAAGGCATCCAAAGGGGATTCAGAAAACACCACTGTGACAGACAAGAGGTGCGAGTCATCTGTAAACCGATCACTGTGTATGTTGTGAATGTCTTGCCAGATGTTTGCAGTGGTTGTTTTATGTAAATGTTTGATTAGTGCTGGGCTGTATCGCAAAAACCGGTTTTTATTCTTATGATATGAATTTTTCTTATACCGCAGTGCCAGTTTAAACGTTCAGAAAGTGGCGCAGTTGGAAACTCTTTAAGGGGGGGACCTTTTTAACAGTTGCACCGCTAGGGGAAGGGAACATTTCATTTGAGCCAATGCAGAAGCTCCGATATGTCAGATAAACAGCGTGTGGATTATAGTTTAGTTCGAGCTCGTCAAATTCTGATGATGTGTATTATTTTGTACATCAGCGAGATCAAACGGGACAAAGATAGTCCCAACTAAGGGCTAAATAATCCCAAAATTACGTTTATATCTCAGCATTATGAAGAAACATGCGTGTTTAGCCTTTGGCGGTTAGCTCTTCATGTGCGGATTTATATAGCGTTTAGTCCGACAGAGTGGATACATCTAAATATTTTAGTATTCATTTAGTAATCATAACTTTCTTTATACAGCAGATACCATGGATCAGAGAACTTCACAGGGAACCCATTCCAGTATAGAACACAGCAAACCATACAAAGAAAGTTGAAAAAACATAAATAAATGCTTCTACCGAGTGTGAACATTCTAACACACACTCCCTGGTTCAGCTCCTGCACCGCCCTATATCGTGAAACCGGTATCATTTTGAAAAATACCGTGTAAAAACATTTTGGATGTTCTGCCCAGGTCTATGTTTGATTATAACTGTCCTGACATAGGTTTTTACCATTATGTACAGGTTATTTATTACATATTTATTTTCCCAATAAATCTGTTCATTGTTCTATTTTCCGACTACATTTGATTTAATTTGTTGGGTAAATTACCAAAGCAAGACTAAAGGAATTTGTTTTTCAAGATTAAAGGAACACAAAAAGCACAAAGACTCAGGCTTTATAAAATTTTGCAAATTGTGTAAAACATACAATACTCATCCGTAACTCATACTAAAACTGTAATAACGGTTCTCCCAGGTGGGGCAGCGGTCACTGGCCCAATCATTGGGAGATCACAGGTTTGTTCCTTGATGGTGCTACAGCCATCAGGAACCTGGATGTGTTGTAGTGTTGTAAACATTCTCCTCAAAGCGCACTGAACTATTCATTGGTGGACACGTTTGTAAAGGAATAGTATTTATTTATTTATTTTTATTAACGGCTATTCTCACAAGTCTTTCCTCTTCATTTTTTGCAGAGTTGAAGCACCCTCTGAAATTACACCCAATGGACCGATCTGAAGGCTTCAGAAATGAAGCCAGACAAAAACCTGGTCAAACCCACTTTTGCCGCTTCCATTCTTAACCCCCAAAACCTCAGTACCACTTTTGGTGTTAAAATAAACAATGCTGCCATGTTATTGGACCTGGATACTGCCAATCAGCACCCGCCATTGCAGGAAGAGGAGGCGAGGGGCATGTAACACAAACCAGTAACCAGAACAGTGCTCAGAGGAGTTAGTCTTTTTAATCCTTTTAACTTTGTATGAAATATGCACAGTTTTAATGTAGCAGTGATCTTTCAGTTACTGGATCTGTAAGGGTTCTTCTTCTAAGCTTTTTTTTTTGTTTGTTTCCCCTCTTAATACCTTTTGGAGAAACTTTCACATTCAAGCAGACCATTGGATTTAGGCTATAAAGACCCTCAGAGGAAAGCACAGGTTAATGAATCCCTCTAATTTATGCCACAACAGGTCCATGCTCAAATCAAAATGTTGTTGCTTAATAAGCACTTATGCAAGCTTTCACTGTATATTTAAGCACAACAAGCAAGTATTATTTAAATCTTTATCTTTCTTCTTTATTAAATATCCTCCCATTGATTGATCCAGTTGAAGTTAATGAGGGCCTTTTCTTTAAAAAAAAAAAAAAAAACCTCCATATAATCATGTAGATTCTGTAACAGATAATTGAATGTTTTCAAGTGCTTTGAGATGAGATGTGTGGGTTGTTTTTTTTTTTTGTTTTTTTTCTCTTCATGTGGAGGATTATGGGTCAATATTCCAACTCTGAAATGGTGTCACTGTTTCTCATTGTGTGCAATAATGAAATTTAAAATTTAGACTTTTTATTTAAATTTAGAACTGTTTGATAACTTTGCATTCATAGTGGAGCGGACTTTTTTGGCGCATGCAGAGCATTATAAGTTGAGCATATACAAACAGCTTCCTGTGCCATCCTTCTTAGGCCATCTGCTTGCATTGAATTTTGCCCCCCGTCTCCTGTTGAATCAGTGAATCATCTGCCTATACGCATATTGAACGTGATGCTTCCCTAAAAAACGTCTCTTGAAAACGTTCTTATTTGAGGTAAATGTCTTGATAAAATTTGCCTTAAAATCCGAATCCTACAGCCACATTTCAGTCATCTCATTCATGGAATGGAAGGGAGTTGCTCCAGTACTTGGTTTAAACTTGAGCATTTTATGAACGACCTTCCCCACACCTTCTTCATGCATCTTCACAGCCAGAGTACATTTCAATTTGAACTGATTTTTGTTGGGGTTTTTTTGTTTTGTTTTGGGGGTTTTTTTCTCCCTCACCCCTCATCCTACCAGAGGCAGGCACAAGAAGACCCCTGGAATGGCCCTAAGTGCATCCTACCTTCTTTGATCTCTCCACGGACAATGCTGTGTTCCCTCAGTACAGACTGATGTTAAAGCAATTCTTTATTTGATTCTTCTGCATCTGTCCATAGCTCTTGTAGGCTCAGCTGTGTAGTGTTCCCACATGGCCATTGTTTGTTTAAGGAACTTTTTATTTTCAGTCTGATTTTGGTTGATCATATCTCTACAAGTTTAAGATGGTACCAAATCCGTTGGGTTACAGGATAGGGATTTTGCATTATTTATTTTGCACTTAACATGGTGTTATTGTGGAAACCTGTGCACCCCTGATGCAGTGTAACACAGTCACTGTAAGCTCTGGAGTTCTCTGCCTCAGGCGTATGAAGCCTCAGTCGATTCTGCTTCTATATCTATGACATTTTCAATAGGTTTGTTTCCAAAGCCAAAAGTATGTGTTGCCTTTCTTTTCTTTTACTGTATACTGTTTTAAAGAATCTTATTTTTCACTTTAACCAACATTATTTTACATATTGTAGAGATTCTAATTTATGTGATCTTCAGCAACCAAAATACTGCTTTCTGTTCCGTTTTGCTCTGGTGTCTGGCCTGGTTCTGTGTGTAGATAGCTTTTTAGCTTTTAGAACTGCAGTATAATGGCCTTCATAACATAACAGTCCTCCCTACAGTAATTTACAACACAGTGTCCTCTGAACTTTTATCAGGTCATGAATTGCTCTTAAACGCTCCAGTTTTAAACTTGGAAAGTTATTCATGTCCTTTTATTTAATGAATGGCCTGAAACAGCTGAGATTCTGAACTGAATTGTAGGTGTTTCTGATTCCTAGGTCTGTAATAGCATGGCCCTGCACGTTGTACTGTTTGGCTCCGCTCCAACACGCCTCGTTCGATTTGGGAGCCAGTTCAGAAATCCAGAAACTTAAAAGCACTCATTAGAGCAGGAGCACCCACCCTCGGCTACTTCAAGACTAGGTCAGTTCATCATCAGTGGATCATCCATGTGGTGTAAAATGCACTTGGAACTTTAGTTCTGGTTTTGTAGAGTGCATGAAACAAAATACCAGGAGGGGTGGTCTTGTTGTAATTCAGTCTTCTCTCAGTGTTTCACAGCAGAATTAGTGTTTCAGAGCAGCTGTCAGTGGCTAGTATAATTAATATTTTCTGAATGTTCAAGACTATTCTACAAATGTAGATCATGTTTCCCAACTGCAAGCATACTGATGATATTTTGGAGAAAGAAAAAAAAAAAGTATTAGGATGATGCTGGTGATGCATATCGTTCATATACCCACAAATTAAAATGGACTACATCCAAAAGAAAAAACAAACAGTGACTTGTGTATAGACTGGGTCTATACATGGCAATGTTAACTACAAGTGTATATATATATTTTGCTAGATATTTTCAGACTTGTTTGATAAAATTATGTTCAATATCAGAAATGGAATAAATCTGTTATCATGAGAATTGAATTTATTATCCATCGGACTGCAAGTACTGCCGTTGTGGCCCCAGATAAACTGGTTTTAATGTTAACTGAGGTCTACAGATCTTGGTCTACAGACATAAAATGAAGTCTTGTCTTAACCCCCATTAATGGCAAATGTTTTACATGTCAGCCGACAATATATCATCCATTTGCTATATAAAGGGCCTTCCAAAATTACTGGCACCATTGATAAACGATGGAAAAGCTGTATAAAACACCTTTATTTAAAGAGGTTCTGCTGAAATAGAAACTATAAAAAATTTAAAAACTGACAATCGTGTCGCAATAATTTGCACCCCAAGAAATTAGAAAAAGGACATGCAAATGAAGAATGATGGTATTCAATAATCATTTTTAAGTAGTCATCAATGATTTTGTTTCATGGGGGTATAAAAATGAGGTAACCCAGGATCCAAGTCCCTTAGTTATCCATCACCATGTTAAAGATTCAAGAGCATTCCATTGAAAACAAAAGTGAACAGTTTATCATGCATGAACACACTACAGCACAGCACAGTGTGAAATTCGTTGTCTTCATTTAACCCATTCACTAAGTGAAGCAGCGGGCAGCCAGGAACACAGTGCCCGGGGAGCAATGTGGGGGGGACGATCCCTTGCTCAAGGGAACCTCAGTGGTGCCACAAGCAATCCTTGGATTTGCCTCCTAGACCGTCCTATGGGGCCGATCCCTAACTACCAGGTGATCAGCGGCTAAAACAAGAGTGTGCTGACACAAATCAGAATGAATGCAAGAAAAAAAAAAGCCCTAACGGCACTGATTTTCACTTTAGAACTGTCATGACCCAGCCTGGAAGAGGACGTGAGACAGGGTGCTGTGGTCAGACAGGACCAAACTCCAAACACTCAAGGAGGGTTCAGTGTAGAAAAGTATCTAAAACCAAGCATTAAATATGGTGAACATTCTCTGATGCTGTGAGGCTGTTGCTCCTGCTGGCACTATTGGAGATTTTAAAGCAAAATCTGTCTGTGTTGCCAAGAAGCTGGAACTTGGTCGTGTTTGGATCTTTCAGCAGGACAGCAATCCAAAGCACAGCGCAAAATACCCTCAAAAAGGATTAAATGAACACAAAATCTACCTTTTGCCATGGCCAGTTTCAGTCCACTGATCGAAATCCAATGAAAACAAGTGCATCCAGGACGTTGCAAGATCTGGAGAGATGCTGCATTGTGGAATGGTTCAAAGTCCCTTCTCTGTTCCCAAGTCTTATAAAATATCTTAAGAGATCTCAGTGCTGCTCTGTTAGCACAAAATACTATTTTCCTGCAAAAGAAATTTGTGCTTAACTTTTTTTCTTGTGGTAATGGGCTCATATTTCATTCAAATGAGGGTGCCAAGTCTCTTGAGGGTTTCTGTAAGTCAGTGCTGGTCATGAAAGGTTTGTGTGCATTATGACACCCAAAAGTCACCCACCAATGAAGTAAAAGCTGCAGTATGCAACTTATGTCTAGAGAAGTCAAACATCAGTAGGACTTTAACTCTCCCAACTAAAGAAGATGACTGACCGCCAAAACATGAATTTGACATACTTTTTACAGACGCTGGTTAGATGGCATAGCGACCCATATCCATATCACAAAGGGAGGAGTGTGATGGATTACTGTCATCTTCTACAGATCACACTTTCCAAGTTCATTTTGTTTCCACCAAAATGAGCGTGTTTTCCTTCTGACCAGCAGGCATGAGATCCTCCCCTCTGTCCTCCTTTTGGCTGAAACTGATCACTAAACTACTTAATACTTAAATTCCTGCTTCCACAGCATATTGATTTTGCACTTCTTGAAACTGCAAATAATCTTGTTATACAGCAGCTCTGCTCTGTATAGCATGTCTTGAGTGCTGCACACACGCCTTTAAACCTGATTTTTTTTTTCAGTGCACGGCCACAGGAGGAAATGAAAAACAAGTATCCTGGGCTATACTGGGCTAGTTGGGATTCAAACCCCTGCTGTTGCCCCTGCAATCAGAAGGTTGTGAGTACAAGTTCAAACTGCTAGTGCCATCACGGAGGTGCACTTGAACATGGTGCCATCCCCACGCATGGTACCTCCTCATTGGTGGAAGCCCCCTGCTTGACTTGGTGAATGGGTTAAATGCAGAGAAACTGTTGACACTGTGTGCTGCGCTGTGTTCCCATGTGACTATTAGGGGCCACTATACTTTATTGCTGACACTAGTAAGTAAAAATTAGCAGCCAAAAGGACAGACATTTCTTCTTAGATCTATTTATTGAAGTGTTTAGAGCACAGTAAGAATTAATATCCTTAAGGCTGCAGCAGTTTAGAAACTTCTTTGAGGCGGTATTAGAAGAGCACCTTGTGGTTTGTGATTTCACTCAATTTCCTGTGAAGTTGTTGGTGGCTGGTGCGGGGGCTAACATTTTTGAAAATACAGAACGTCTGGACACGTGAAGCAGGGTAGTGACACGCAATGTTTTCATGTGGAGAGAGAGTGGGTTTCTGATATTTACATTTATGACATTTTAACACACTTTTATTCATTCCCCAAACTACAGGGGACAGTCTCCCTGGAGCAACTTGGGGTTAAGGGAGCCCAGTGGTTCCCAGTGGTGGTTTGCTGAAGGTAGGCCTCTTGGTTCATGAGCAAGTGTGCTACCCACCAGGCCACCAACCACCCCTTGTTATGCTTAGATGAACTGTTTTCATCTAAGAATATCATCTTTCAAACTGCTTTCGTCTATCAGGCATGTGTGTGTTCTAAGGAATTAACAAGACATAATCAGGAAGATGCCACAACAGTTTAATGAAGACCAAACTAGTTTCGGAACAATGCAAATCATTTAGATCACAAGTATTGCCAACGACATAGCTCTCTGATGGCCAGAGAGAAATTTGTCTTCTGGGTGACACCATTACCCTTGTTTAGGGCAAACCAAGGCACATCATTGGTTCTCATACATGTTGAATCAAAAATCAAATCTACTATTTCACATCATACAATTCAGTTATGCATATTTCTCATTGAGAAGTTCCTATGCAAGCTTCAGTTCAACTAAAAGTAAACCAGATTTCTCTAGATGCTCTTTCCAGATAAAAAGGATTGACAGATATAGGCAAGGCACAATATGTGGGCACACAATGGAAGAGTTTGGTTTACACAGTACAGATTCACAAGTTTAAAAGCAACTTGCATTTACACACAGACGCTGTCACACCACAGCAGAGGAAGCTGAGCTGAGGCAGGTTTTCAGTATATAAAGACACTGACTGATCAGATGCAGTCATAAGAGAGATCAGTCCATTTAATGTGTGCTATGGAAAGAGCTACTGATGAGTATGTGGTTAATTCAGCACGCAAACGCATTTAAATTAATAAGGAAAGACAAGGAAAATAAAACTGAAATGGAGAAAAAAGATTTAAGTAACAGAATCACTCACATTGGTATACCAGCAAACACAACAATACTCGTATTCTGCGAGTTGGAACCGCTAAGTAAAACGACATGTAAGGATCTCTGGTGTAGCACTACAGCAGTGTTTCCATTTTCAGCACAGGAAGTGAAATGCACCAGGGGAGGCAATGTGCAGTGTATGGGCTCCCAGAGATGGGAGATGTACAGATTCTGACTGGTATTTGACTGCTTGTGCACACAGACTCATTCATTCTGACAAAAGGGATCCATCACAGAACAAGACATTATAAAAACTGGACACTGTTTCTGTAATAATATGGTGGCACATGTTGGTCTTGATGTAACAGATTCATAATCTTTTCACCAAAACATCTCATAAAAATAAATAAATAAATAAAAAAAGAACAGCCCAGATAAACATTAAATGATGAAAAAGATTGTCAAACTCTCTGCCAAGAGTAAGAATCCCTTACAAACACCCGAGAATTTCTCAATCTATTTATATCTATTAAACCTATTTTAACCTCATATGTTTATACCTGAACAGGATCACAGTGGTTGTACATATTTAGGGCAGATAAAAATGGACGGGGCTTGGACTGAACCACCAGTTTTCAAAGCAAGCCTACTTAAAGTGCAACAAAATGCAATATAATCATCCCTCCAATGTTAAGTACAAGCATACTTATATGAGAACTGTGCACCTATACTGCTATTCAATATTTGTCATGAATATATCTGCATATTCTTAAAGACAGAGGCTAGGACTGCTATGGAGTACATAAATTACACTGTTAATATCAGTGTGAAAGAGTAGTCAAATCCAAACTTTATCTAATGCCAATATCGAATGCAACGATCTGCCGAAAATATTACTCTTGGCACCTGCATATGTTACAGACAAAAAAAAAAAGTTAACGTTAATTTGATATGCACCAAATGTTGCATTTGATTTAAGATTCCGGTCTAAAATGATTGCCTGCAATATAAGCAATAACTTCACAATGTTGCATAAAATAAAGATATCCAAATGAAGTCTACCTTTACAATTACAGTAGTTTAGTGACAGTCTGACGGGGGGCCCAGTTATAAATTATTAGCGCAGGACAGGAGTGTCCGAGCTTATGTACAGGGTTACAGCTCTTTATCTCAACAAAGCAGGAGCTCACATGTTTGGCTGTTTAAACACCGAGGCCAATTGGTTTAACAAGTGAAACTGGGCATTCCTGAATGTTCAGAATGAATACCTGCAGCCAAACATCCCTCTGCGGTTAAGATTGGGTACAGGAATGTGATCCATCCAGGAATATCTGAAATTGAGACCGAACAGACTTGGCAAATTTGCAGAAATAATAAAATAAAATAAAAAAACCCAAAAAAACCACACACACACACACAAGCCAAACGTACACTCAGTTGATAAGTAAAGCTTGTAAATGTAAATAGCCTGTTACAATACAACAGGCATGTAAATAGAACTGCACCAGTCTGATTAATAAATTACACAATCAAAAATCTAGTTTTGATTAATTATTTGATTATAAGATTTTTGCTGGTGTTCATATTTGCCTATTGACCCACTTAGAAACCTTACTGCATGCAAGCCCATTCACTAGCCAGAGCTGGACAATACGGGATGATTTTAGCGTTCATTGACCAGACACGGGTCATCTGTTCCAAGACGCTGCCTCAGTCCTGTCTCCGGGGGATACATCCCTCCATTTCCAGAACTTCAGGCCAGCCTTCATACTTGTTGGTCTCTGCATTGTTCTTGATGTACTGAGGACAACAAAAAAAGGTTTATTTGCATTTAATTGAATGAACATTTCATTTTCATATTATCTATTAATCCTACCGTTTCACATACTTTTGCCGCTGTAATGGCCGGTGAGAAAATCAGCAAACTGACAAAAGATTCTTCGCTCAGAACAAAGACTTTATTTTCTTTTTAAGAAGGAGAGTGTTATTCATCCTGGATTCGGAAGTTCTCTCTAAAGAAACTGGACCTTCGCAGAGGTCTTATACTCTGAAGATGACCA